>NESQ01000082.1:0-277919 GCA_003070745.1 Tuber borchii | reverse complement strand
GGATCAGATGGAATCCACCCTGCAACAAGGAATCGAGGCGATGCAGAGTAACAAAGCCAGCACCGAAGGCCAGCCCCATGACCCCTCCGAAACCACGGTACTCATCCAAGCAGCTCAGGCACAGCTTGCAGGACTTGCACAGAGGATTCACAGCCCTTCAAACCATATGGAACGAGCTCTACGCCTCAACGCCATCACAAACTGCTTTGGAAGAATTCATGACTCCATTACCAAATTGGAATCAATTGCCCTCGCCAGCTCAGGATACTCTGCCAGCCCACCCCCCTCCACTTCCACTCCTCCCAGAGATGAGTTGGAACGATTTCTTACGTCTACCAGACATCGATCTATGCACTGGACAGCCTGTGTGTGGGATGAATGCGAAGCACACATGGATGGAAAGGACCGCCACTACTATCCCTCAGGACCCCGTCACATCCCTTCCCCTAGCCCCTTCTACTCTGCCTCCTGTTTCATCACCCCTCACCACCCTAAGCGCAGAGCAGAAGACAAATGGGCTCTCCCTCCCGCTCTCACGAACGACAATGGACATCCAATATACCAGACTATAATCGCTACCCATGATGGACCCTCCTCGAATCATGCAGCACAGGATGATGACCTCCCGATCCCTGACGCTCCTGTTGACTACAATGACCCTTTCCCTGATGAACCATCCAGGGCCCTTGATGTTCGCGCCTTCCAGCTCACCCAGCACCTTAAAGGCAAGTGGTATTACAGTCTTCGAAAGGCTACCGCTACCGATCCTCTCTTTAATATCGTCAGCAAGAACACCAACCATCCAAGTTGGATTCTATATGATGGACTTCTTGTTAAAAGAGGGGAGGATGACAGTCGAGACTGTCCATATGTCCCCTATGAAGCTGCTTATGAAGGACAGAATATTAGGAACGAAATTATCAGAATCACCCATGAACAAATGGCACACATGGGAGCCCAGAAATGTTTCAAATACGCCTCCAGACACTTCTACTGGATGACCATGAGGAACGATTTCAAAGACTATATTCGCAGATGCCACCTTTGCCAGATGAACAAGCAACCTACAACCCTCCCTGACGGAGTTGTCACCCCTCTCCCTGTCCCCAGAGAACCATTCTCTTCGATTGCAATTGACTTTGCAGGACCTTTTCCAAGCGACAACAAGAAGGATCTAATCCTGGTTGTGTTGGATCGTTTCTCTGGATTTACCTATCTCATCCCAGTATCCCAAAACATCACTGCAGTCGAAACTGCAAACCTCCTTATTGAACGAATCTTCTCTGTCCATGGTTTCCCTACGTCTATCGTCTCTGATAGAGACCCCAAGTTTACCTCCCGCTTCTGGATGCAGTTTATGGCCAACATCAAGATTGATCTCAACATGGCTACCGCTTACCATCATCAGACAAATGGCCAAACTGAACGAAGAATCAGGACCATTCGCCAATGCCTTCGAAATTTCGTTAACCCTAAAGGCACCAAATGGACTCGCCACCTTCCCCATGTCCAAACCGCCATCAATGCTGCTCCTAGTGACAGCACTGATCTCTCACCCTTTGAGATTACCTTTGGACGCATCATAAACCTCCTCCCTAGTGTTAAGGTCATGCCTACTGCCGTTCCTTCTGCTGATGATATTGCATCTCAGATTATGAAGAACCAACAGCTTGCAAGAACCGCCCTCCAAAAGGCCAGAGCTCGCCAGACTACCACTAGCCAAAAGAGACGCAAAGAAGGACCCCCAATTACCCCAGGAAAGACCGAAGTCACGCTCAGATCCGAACCCTATGTACACAAGATAGGACGAAACCACAAACTTGTTGGACCTTGGCTTGGACCTTTCTCAGTCCTCGAAGGCCCTGACAAACATGATAACTATAAACTCAACCTCCCTCCCATCATGCAAGGAATCCACCCATGGATTCATCGCAGCCATCTTCGAATCTACCTCAGACCAAACCTTAAAGCCTTCCCAGGCCTTCCAGACCCCGCCTCTAAGGAACCAGTTACTATCGATGCATCTGGACAACAAGAATGGGAAGTTGAAAAGGTTATGAAGGATCGAATCTATCGAAGGAAACGCCAATTCCTAATCCACTGGAAAGGCTATGACGAAATCGAAGCAACATGGGAACCCCTTGACGTCCTTGAAGGAGCCAGTACCGCTCTCAGAACCTACTGGTTTGATACCTATAACGAAACCATCCCCTTCCACCTCCCTTGGACTCATAACGAATGTTGGTCAGCTTGGACAGTCCAGGAACCCGAATATCTCCCTCTATCACCAGAGCTTGACCCGGACGGATTTTGGGCCCCAATCCAAGACTCTGACTACTCCGAGACTGAAACCTGTTACTCTCTCCCCTCCCTTGAAGAAACTGAAATGGAAGCCTAACGGAATCATGTACCTTTCTTTCGTTTTATTTCTGTTAGGGGGAATGTAACGGAATCTACTATTATCTCTGCTACTCACTATACTGACGTTGGATATTGTCTATTTAGGATTCCCTAAGTAACGCATATTCCTTCCTTGTACCTTCCTTATTGTTATAGTTTCCTATTGGGTAGTACCTTCCTTTACTCGCTTATTTGCACCCTTTGATGTTGTACCCAATTAGAAATCCCTATGCTTTCCTACTATGTATTACTGGATTAGTACATCAGTAGCGATCCCTTGTTTGTTTGATTTCATTACTTGTTTTGTTAGTTATATCCTGTCGCTTCTATGACCTTGTTTAGGACTTAGATGTTTCGCTACTCATGTAGCTTTGTATTTTGATATTCGCTCTTTGGACAGGATATTTGGTTTTTACTTTATTTGTATTTAAAGAGCTCGAGATCCCCTAAGGATTCGAACTCTCAAGCCTCACAGGAACGCTCTTCTTTAATATACTACAAGTTGAACGGTCACTCTATTAGTCTCTCATCTTTCTTATATCTCTTACAGAGATTCCACTCGACGCTTCCCCTCCTGTCCTTCAGTATCGCCGGATCTCCCTCTGGGAATCTCGCGATACCTAGGAGCAGGTTACAGGTTTTCTGCGTCTTCCTGCTTGCTCGCTGAGAGTATTTTGCTTTACTTTTTTGAGGGCGAGATCTGCGGTTGGGCCCATACCACAGGGTCTTGGGGGCGTAGCTTTGATCCCATGAGGGAGAGACGCGTGGGTTTTTCTTGGCCATAGCTAGCGCTGCATGTCTGGTTTTTTCCCGGTAGTTGTACGAATAAAATGCAAAATTGAGATAAAAAAAAAAAAAAAAAAAAAAAAAAGAAAAAAGGCCTCTTGGTTGACACGAACCATCTCCTCTACACCTCCGGCGATTGAAATCTCAACACCATGAGAAATCATCGTCACTTTTCACCTCCCGCAGTCTGAGTGAGCTGCACCCCCCCTATGATAGATTCGGATATGGGCACCCGTCTCTTAGGTCCTGGCCCATTCTTCTCCTCGCTCTTGTTTTGCGTTCTCGCTTAACATTTGCACGGTCGGCAACACCCTCGCGTCCATGTTACAGACGGCTGGGATCACGGTTCGCAGTAAGAGAAAACTTTTCACCAGGCTACGGTCGATTTCTCTGCTCTCTTCGATTACGTTTCGCTCGAGGCTGCCTAGTCAGACACGCACACGTTTCCGATAGTTCCTACGATACTTGGGTCTACCCTTCCTCCTCTCCTCTTGGTTTCGTCCCGTTGCTCGGTTACAGCTACCCTTCCCCTCTTTTGGCTGGTACCCTACTACCACTCGGCCTTGCGCCCCCCGCGGCTGTCCACGGTCGCATCCTCGGTTACGCTCTGTCGTGGTATTGCACCGCCTCCTCGATCGATGTCAACGCCTTGGGTCCGGAGTAATGTCGGCCGCCGACTTCTTTAAGTTATTTAGGTTGCCCCTACGGAGATGTTGTTCTATTCTTTTGTAGGTTTCTGAGTAGTGGAGTTTCCCTCATTTCCCGCGTGTGCGGGCTTTCTTTTGTAGTCCTTTCATATGTTCAGGGGGCTTCTGAAGGGTTTTCTGCGTCTTCCTCCTTGCTCGCTGAGAGTATTTTATTTTACTTTTTTGAGGGCGAGATGTGCGGTTGGGCCCGTACCATAGGGTCTTGGGGGCGTGGCTTTGATCCCATGAGGGAGAGATGCGTAGGTTTTTCTTGGCCATAGCTAGCGCTGCATGTCTGGTTTTTCCTGGTAGTTGTACAAATAAAATGCAAAATTGAGATAAAAAAAAAAAAAAAAAAAAAGAAAAAAAAAAGGCCTCTTGGTTGACACGAACCATCTCCTCTACACCTCCGGCGATTGAAATCTCAACACCATGGGAAATCATCGTCGGTTGGTCCCCTCCCTCTCCCCTCTTCTGATGGCCTCGCTGCCTAGGAGGGTGATGCTCCGGTCTCCTCGCTCCTCCCTCTGATTCCCTTCTGATGGCTTAGGTATCTGGGTGCCTTCGTCTAGGGGTTTCATGCTCTCCCCCTCTTTCTCCGCACTTGCTTCGCTGCCCTCGCTTAGCATTTGCACGGTCGGCAACCCCTTCGCCCCGTCTTAGGCATAGCGCAGCTTCGGGTTATCGGTGAAGTAGTGGCCCCGGTGGCTCTGCTCTCTGGTATTGCACTATCTCCTGAGCGCTACGGTCGGTACGGTCGCATTGTCGAAAAACTGTGATCCCTTGGTGGTCCTTTGCCTCGTACTTCTCGGTGTTGGGTCTACCCCTCCTTCCTCGCCGCCCGGTCTCGTCCCGTTGCTCGGTTACAGCTACTCCACGATCTTTGGCTGGCACCCTACTGCTCTCCTCTTCAGGCTCTGTGCCCTTATGATGGTCTTGACTTTGTCTTGTTCCTAGGGGATTTCAGCCTTCCGCCTCTGACTCCACCCCTCAGGGGGAGGGGTTATGCATCTTTTCTGGTCCGGGTTCCGGTGACCACCGGGTCTCGCTCCTACGCCACACGTCTCCGCCGCGCTAGGCTCAGTTTGATGGATCTCCCTCCTGTCCTCGCCTCGACTCTTCGCTTCTGGGCTATATGCCCCGGTCACTACGGCCCTCGTGTTATGATCGTTGTGGGTTGGTTCATCCGCCCTTTTGTCTATGGGGTTGGGAGTTCGGTGGGCGTGAAGTTTTCTTCGTTTGGTTCATAGGTTTCTCACTGTCGTTTGGGGCTTGTCTTTGGGGTTGACGTCTGTGGAGGTTTTTGGTTCGATGCTTTCAGGCCTTTGTTTCTCTCGTAGTTTTTACCAGTAGTACCGGGCTTTCACTTTCTACCTCTATTCAAAGTAGTTTAGGTTGGTCGGGCAGGGTCAGATGGTTTTAGCGAGGGGGATGGGGGATGGACTGTAGTTGGAGGTTTTTTATCTACATAGCGATGAGCTGAGATGACTTTGTACCTAGATAGCTGCCGGCTTAGCAAACAAATATAAACGGGAGAAAAAAAGAAAAAAAAAAAAAAAAAAAGAAAGAAAAAAAGGCCTCTTGGTTGACACGAACCATCTCCTCTACACCTCCGGCGATTGAAATCTCAACACCATGAGAAATCATCGTCACCTTTCATCTTTTGCACTCTGAGTGAGCTGCACCCTCCCTATGATCGATTCGGACATGGGCACCCGTCTCTTAGGTCCTGGCCCATCCTTCTCTTTGCTCTTGTTTTGCGTTCTCGCTTAACATTTGCACGGTTGGCAACACCCTCGCGTCCATGTTACAAACGGCTGGGATCACGGTTCGCAGTAAGAGAAAGCTTTTCACCAGGCTACGGTCGATTTCTCTGCTCTCTTCGATTACGTTTCGCTCGAGGCTGCCTAGTCAGACACGCACACGTTTCTGATAGTTCCTACGATACTTGGGTCTACCCTTCCTCCTCTCCTCTTGGTCTCGTCCCGTTGCTCGGTTACAGCTACACTTCCCCTCTTTGTGGCCTGTACCCTACTACCACCTGGCCTTGTGCCCCCCGCGGCTGTCCACGGTTGCATCCTCGGTTACGCTCTGTCGTGGTATTGCACCGCCTCCTCTATCGATGTCAACGCCTTGGGCCCGGAGTAATGTCGGCCGCTGACTTCTTTAAGTTATTTAGGCTGCCCCTACGGAGATGTTGTTCTATTCTTTTATGGGTTTCTGAGTAGTGGAGTTTCCCTCATGTCCCACGTGTGGGGGCTTCCTTTTGTAATCCTTTTGTATGTTTAGGGGAGCTTCTGAAGGGTTTTCTGCGTCTTCCTGCTTGCTCGCTGAGAGTATTTTATTTTACTTTTTTGAGGGCGAGATGTGCGGTTGGGCCCGTACCATATGGTCTTGGGGGCGTGGCTTTGATCCCATGAGGTAGAGATGCGTAGGTTTTTCTTGGCCATAGCTAGCGCTGCATGTCTGGTTTTTCCTGGTAGCTGTACGAATAAAATGCAAAACTGAGATAAAAAAAAAAAAAAGAAAAAAAAAAAAAAAAAGAAAAATGGCCTCTTGGTTGACACACGAACCATCTCCCCTACACACCCGGAGATTGAAATCTCAACACCATGAGAAATCATTGTCAACATCCACCACCCGGACTCTCAGTGAGCTGCAACTCCCTATGATGGACTCGGACTTGGGCACCTATTTCCTAGGGCCTATCCCATCCTCCTTTCAGCTTTTGTTTTGTGGTTTTCCCTTAACATTTGCACGGTCGGCAACACCCTCGTGTCCATGTTACAGACAGGTGGGATTACGGTTCGCAGCAAGAGAAAGTTTTTCACCAGGCTACGGTTGATTTCTCTGTTCTCTTCGATTACATTTCACTCGAGACTGCCTAGTCAGACACAAACACATCTCCGATAGTTCCTACGATTCTTGGGTCTACCCCTCCTCTACTCCGCTCGGTCTCGTCCCGTGGCTCGGTTACAGCCAACACCCTCCACCCACTAACAGCTCACTCTTTTGCCGAGACACCTGTCACAGCTGGCATGCTTACTGCCTAATGGTACCACCCATCCCAAGCGGCAGGGCTCGGCCGCACCCCTTGGTTACGCCCGGTCATAGTATTGCACTACCTCCTTGGATGATATCAACGCCTTGGGTTACAGAGTAATGTGATGGATTTGCTTGGTTTTAGCTTTTTTGTCCCCCCGTTCTGTGTTCTGTAGTTTTTGGCTGAATTTTGAGGGTGGGGTTTCTGTTAGAGCATTCGGGATATGAAAGGAGTTTCTTTTGTTACTTTGTTTAAAAGGGGAGGAGTTTTTCGGGTCTGGTTTTCCTGTTGTCTCCTGCTTGTCGTGTTGGTGGTTTATTTCTGTTGTTTACTTAGCCGATAGGGGTTTTTTGTCTTCGCGGCGGGATCGTGCGGGTGGTCCCATACCAGAGGGACTTGGGATGATGGTTTCTTCCGGTGGTCCAAGGTGGATTTCTTTGCACAGGGGGTTTTTCCTTACCATAGCTTACCGCTGCAGGTAGCCTTAGAACCCTGGAGTTGATAAATCAAAGCGGATGATACAATAAAAAATAAAAAATAAAAATAAAAAAAGGCCTCTTGGTTGACATCCACCTCCCGCACTCTCAGTGTGCTGCACCCTCCCCTATGATAGATTCGGACTTGGGCACCCGTCCCTGAGGGCCCGTCCCATCCTCCCGTTAGTATTTGTTTCGCGACCCCGCTTGTTTTCCTCACGGTTGTCTTGTAGCCTCGCTTAGCATCTACACGGTCGGCAACCCCTTTTCATACCAGTGTGTCGTCGTCAGCTTCGGGAGATCTGTCAAGTAGTGGCACTGGTGGCCTTGCTTTCTGGTATTGCACTCCGTCCTCAATGCTTCGGTCGGTACGGTCGCATCGCGAAAAATTGTGACCCCTTGGTGGTCTTCGGTGCCTGCATCACTGTCCTGGGTTTACCCCTCCTCTCCCCCGCTCGGTTTCGTTCCGTGGCTCGCTTAAAGCCAAACATCCTCTCCTTAGCTGGCACCCTTACTGCCTCTTCCCCTGGGTCTTCCCCTTCCCCGTGGCTCAGCTCGGCCACAGACCTTGGTTACGCTCGGTCATGGTATTGCACTGCCTCCTTGGACGATGTCGCACCTTGGGTTACGGAGTAATGTGATAGACTTGCTTGGTTTTAGCGTTTTCTGTCCTCCCTTTCTGTGTTCCATAGTTTAGGCTAAAATTTCACGGTCAGGTTTCTGTTAGAGTACTCTGGGATATTAATGTGGTTTCTTTTGTTTTACATCAAGGGGGACTTTTCGGGTCCGGGTTTCCTCTCGTTTCCTGCTTACTGTGTTTGGTGAAATTTTCTTGTCGTCCGTTTAGCCGGCAGGGGGTTTTTGTCTTCATGGTGGGATCATGCGGTTGGTTCCATACCAGAGGGACTTGGGATAATAGCATTTTCCGGTACTCCGAGGAAGATTTCGTTGCGGTTTTTTTCTTACCATAGCTTACCGCTGCACGTAGCCATTTGTACCCCGTAGTTGATAAATCGAAAGTGCATGATATAAAAAAAAAAAAAGAAAAAAGGCCTCTTGGTTGACCACGAACCATCTCCTCCACATACCCGGTAATTGAAACCTCAACACCATGAGAAATTATCGTCAATATACACAACCCGCACTCTCAGTGAGCTGAAACTCCTTATGATGCACACGGACTTGGGCACCCGTTTCCTACGGCCTGTCCCATCCTCCTCTTAGCTTTTGTTTTGTGGTTTCCCTTAACATTTGCACGGTCGGCAACACCCTTGCATCCATGTTACAGACGGCTGGGATCACAGTTCGCAGTAAGAGAAAACTTTCACTAGTCTAAGGTTGATATCTGTGTTCTCTTCGATTACGTTTCGCTCGACGCTGCCTAGTCAGACACGCACACCTCTCCGATAGTTCCTACGATTCTTGGGTATACCCCTCCTATCCTCCGCTCGGTCTGGTCCTGTGGCTCGGTTATAGCCAACACCCTCCACCCGCTAACGGCTCACTCTTTTGCCGAGGCACCACTCACAGCTGGCATGCTTACTGCCAAACGGTACCACCTATCCCCGGCGGCGGGCTCGGCCCCACCACTCAGTTACGCTCGTTCATCGTATTGCACTGCCTCCTTGGACGATTTCAACCCCTTGTGTCACCAACGGTGACTAGCAAGAGAGGTTTTCACATGACTCATACTTATGAGTCATAGGTTTAGGTATTTTCACATGACTACGCAATAGCGTGTCATTCCTTTGTTACGATTGGTTTATTGTTTTGACATGACTCACAATTGTGGTCATATGATTATGACTTTCGCACATGACTTGTAATTACGAGTCATGGGTTTTACGTATGTGACGCAAGTCGCGCACATGATAGGTTTATTGTGTTTTGATTGGTTGGTTGTTATTGCGCAGTGACTCATATGAGTCAGCTGATGGATTTCACACTATGACTCACTTATGAGTCATAGGGGCATGTGATGCGAAGGATGAGTCATGAGTTGCGGGAAGAACGGTTATAAAAGAGAGCCCTTACGGCCTCTTAGTTTAGAGTTCTTCACGCAATCATCTAAGTTATTTCCTTACAATATACTTTACCTTATCTTTATACTTTATCGGGCCGGAGACATAGTGTCTCTCACGAGCTTAGCGATATATTGTAAAAGACAGGAGTCTGTATACTCAGCTGTCGTTGTTCGTACGAATCTAAGATAGTACGATTACTATCAAGAAAGAGGTTACCTGCTGCAAGTATCGCCCGAACGGAAGAGGATTGTAACATTTGATTGCGTCACCATAAGCAGCACTTAACCAGAAACAGACAAAACGGAATCACCACAAGACGACGATATTGAAGTAGCGACATTCGACACTACTGCACTAGGAGAAGCACTAGACCAGACGCTAGGAGAATCAAGGGCCACTAGCCCAGATACACCAGAACCAGCATCGTCAGCCGGATCAGAAGCAACTACACTCCCAGGAGGAACCCGAAGGAATACGATGTCGTTAGCAACAGGGGCAGCAGACACGACGGGAGGAAATACAACAGGCCCAGGAAATGCCGATACCCAAGTGCCGGAACTCAATGCGGATCAACTCCAGCAAATCATAACAAACCTCACTGGAGGCAATCGAAGACCAAAGATCAAAGAACCAGAAACGTTCACAGGAGAACGAACCAAACTACGAGGATGGATAGCACAAGTTAAAGTCTACTTCTCCGCGGTGGGATGGACGGAAGGCCATCACGCCGATAGAATACTATACGCCGCAAGCCTCTTAAGAGGGGATGCAGGAGCATGGATAACACCATATGCGGAAGGACGACTCTCTCACGAATGGGAAACGTGGGAAGCATTTGCAGAAGAAGTTAGGGATCAATTCGGAGCCATTGACGCTATGGGGAAGCAAGACTCAAAATACAAAGATTACGACAAGGAAACAGGACCATGACGGAATACTGGAACGAGTTCCGACTTGCAGCCACAGAGGCAGACCTGGACGACCATACAGCAGGAGAATGTCTGCTTACAGGAATGAACACGGCACTTCAAGAAGCATGGGGGACGGATAGTGGAGATTTCGTTAGCACAGAGACATTAGCCAAATGGGCAATCAAGAAAGAAACCAAGTTGGCAACAGTCAAACATATCCAAAAAAAGGGAACAACGGAAAAAACAACCAACACATCACGAAATCTGAACGGGACCTTCAGACCAACAAACAACAACCCTTCGGAAGGAGATCCAATGGAGTTGGACGCGACAAGAAGGAAACCAAGACTACACCCTGAAGAATTCAAAAGAAGAATAAGGGAAAAACTATGCCTCAAATGCGCAGGGGCAGGACACCAGGTACGAAACTGCGACCGACCAAGGGACGGAAGGAACTACACCACAACACCCAAACAACGAGAGTTCAGAAGAAGAGTGGGACCCTGGGCAGCAAGGCCAAGTATCAAGGAGATTGAGGTCAAGGAAGACGCCGAACAGTCGGGAAACGACGAAAGTCCCCAGTAAAGGATGGTACTAGGGAAGACCAGAACGAAAACCCATCATCATAGAGAATTACTACGCGGCACTCAACTACACGGAATCCCTCGAACGAGAAAATGATCATATCATGATCAAGATACAACTACACGGAAAAAAGGAATCAGTTACGATAAACGCGATGATCGATTCAGGGGCCACTGAAGACTTTATCGACGAAGGAATATGCACGAAACACGGAATTACGAAAACAAAGGCCAAGAAAAGAAGAGAGATTTACCTCGCGGATGGAAAACCAAGCGCTATGGGTCCAGTTACCCATATGGCGAAAGTACCTATGGACATCAACAGCCATAGGAATTGGCGACATTTCAAGTGGCAAATCTCCAAAACCATGAAGTCATTTTAGGAATGCCATGGTTACGAACGCACAATCCCACAATTGATTGGGATCAGAAAAAGATCACGTTTAACAGCGAACGATGTACGACATGGTGTCTCAACAGTTCGCCCGTTGCGTATGCAGTACCAGAGGATGAAGCCCTGGAAGAAAACCTCGTCACCAAGTACTCAGAAGTACAAGTGGAGGGGAATGCACGAGTCCAAGTTCAGAGACTATCTCCTCAGGCTAGAATGCCTACGAAAGGATCGAAGGAGGCAGGCAGGACACGACCTGTACGCCAACGAGCAAGTCTGTATACTTGCAGGAGAACAAAAAACGGTTCGAACCGGGATAGCCATCAGACTACCTCAAAATACCTACGGACGCATCGCTCCGCGAAGTGGATTAGCAGTCAAACACAGACTCACAACAAACGCGGGGGTAATAGACGCAGATTATACCGGGGAAATAAAGGTGGTCTTGGTCAATCAAGGCACCGACCAGTTCCAAGTGGAACAAGGCGATCGAATCGCACAATTGATTATCGAAAAAGTCAACATGGAAGAACTACAGGAAGTTCAAGAACTGAAAAAAACGAAACGAGGAACCAAAGGATTCGGAAGCACAGACGGTTCGGGGAAAGACAGAAAACCGATTCACATATGCGAAATATCGGCCAAAGCATTCGGAAGTTTTTACCGAAGAGGGCAGACAACGGGCATCCTACGATGGGACACAGTCCACGACGAAATCTATCTGGAAAAAATTAATATCAGTACCGAATTGGCAATCAAGGATAGACAAAAGAAGAAGGAGGAAGAAAAACACAACCTCCAAGAGACGATACCAAAAGAATATCACGAATACCTCGATGTGTTCGAAAAAGGGGAACAGACAACACTACCCCCACATCGGAAAGGAATCGACTTAGGTATCGACCTGGAACCTGGGGAAGAAGTACCTGACAAAAAGATATATCCCCTCAGCTATGATGAGATTCAAGAACTGCACAAATAGATCAAGCAGAACGAAGCGAGAGGATGGATAAGAGAAGTGAAGGCTGAAAGAACCTCACCAATTATGTTCGTCAAGAAAAAGGATGGAAGCCTACGGTTATGTGTGGACTATCGAGGGCTCAACGAAGTTACAAAAAAGGACCGATACCCGTTACCACTAATAGGCGAAGCATTGGACCGGTTGAGCACCGCCAAATACTTCACGAAGTTGGACATCAAGGATGCCTACCACAACATCAGAATAAGGGAAGGCGACGAACATAAAACAACTTTCAGCAGCAAGTTGGGAACTTACGAATATCTGGTGGTACCATTTGGACTATGCAATGCACCGGCCGCGTTCCAAAAATGGATCAACAGAGTACTACTACGATACATCGATATGTGTTGTATAGTATATCTGGACGACATCCTCATATACTCAAACAACCTAAAACAAGACCAAGAAGACGTCAAAAACATACTGAAAGCTCTTCGACCATCAGGAATGAAGGTCAAACCTTCAAAATGCGAATTCCATAAAAAGGAAACGGAATACCTAGGATTCGTGGTCAGCCAAGAAGGAGTCAAAGTGGACACAGTCAAAACTCAAGCAATATGGGAATGGCAACCGCCAAAGACAAAAACCGAAATCCAACGATTCTTGGGATTCTGCAACTTTTATCGAAGGTTCATCCAAGGATTCAGCAGAATAGCCAAACCACTATACGAAAGAACACATAAAAAATACGATGGCAAATGGAAATGGGAAACCGAAGAAGAACAAGCTTTCGATGGACTCCGAAAAGCACTCACCACGACTCCGGTGCTAGTACACTTCGACCCCAGGAGACCTATCAAAATCGAAACGGACGCGTCGAAATACGTATGCTCAGGCATACTATCACAACAATGCGAAGATGGGAAATGGAGACCCGTGGCTTATCGATCCAAAGGAATGAGGGATGCACAACTCAACTATGACGTACACGACAAAGAATTATTAGCCGTGGTACAAGCTTTGAGGAATGGAGAAGATATACCCAAGGAAGCAGATATCGCATTCAAGTCTTTACCGACCACAAGAATCTTACAACGTTCATGACCACCAAGGCCCTAACGGATAGACAAAGGCGATGGGTAAGGAAGTTGAGCCAATACAACTTCAAGATCATATATCGACCAGGAAGAGAAGGGGGAAAACCAGATGCCCTCACAAGAAGAACAGGGGACATACAAACCCTGAAGGAAAAACACCTGGCGAAACAGGAAGGAATACTACTACCCAAAGAACAATTCTGGGAAGAAGCAACAATCGAAGAAATGGAACTAACGGAGTTCCACGACAAAGACGAGGAAACAATACGAGAAACATCAAAGACGGACGAAGAAATCCAAACTATTAGACGAGCTTTGGAAACGGGAGAAAAGGAGCTGAAAGGAGTTGCACTGGGCTATGCCAATGGAAGGACGGATACCTATGGTATCAAGGAAAAATATGGGTCCCCGAACATGAAGAGATAAGAACGACTCTTATCTCAAAACATCACGATCAACCACAAGCGGGACATGGAGGAACGGCAAAAACTACCGAGCTTATCGGAAGACGATATTACTGGCCAAAGATAAGAGAAACCATCAAAAGATACGTCAAGAATTGCGACACATGTCAAAAGACCAAAGTCATACGACATGCACCATACGGACTCCTCCAGTCAAACGAAGCACCAGACCGACCTTGGAAATCGATCGCAATGGATTTTATCACAGACCTTCCAAAATCAGAAGGACATGATACGATACTAGTCGTCATCGATCGCCTGACCAAAATGAGTCACTTTATTCCATGCAGAAAAAATCTGGACGCACGGCAATTTGCAAACCTGTTTATGAAAGAAATAGTCAGGTTGCATGGGATACCACGAGACATCATCACCGATAGGGGAACGATATTCACGTCAGACCTATGAAAAAGACAACGGAAGAACTCGGAATCGAGCGAAGATTAAGCACAGCGTTTTACCCTCAAATGGACGGACAAACAGAAAGGACGAACGCGATATTGGAACAATATCTCCGAGCATATAGCAACTACCAACAAGACAATTGGTGTGGATATCTGCCACTAGCAGAGTTTGCATACAACAACGGATATCAAGAAACAATCAAGAACACACCCTTCTTTGCAAACTACGGAATCAACCCCGAATACCAGATGATAGGACATCTCATCCAAGGAAACCAAAAGAAACCAGAAGAAATGACTCAACTACATGAGTCATTACGAAACGAAATGGTGGCAGCCCAATTACGACAAAAAGAATATTACGATCGACACCGAAAACCCGATCCGAACTTACAATCAGGGGATAAAGTGTGGTTACTACCACGAAATATCAAGACCACGAGACCATCAAAGAAACTGGATTACAAGAAAATCGGACCATTCAAAATCTTGACAAAGATTGGAACGAGCGCTTATAAGCTGGACCTACCGCCATCAATGGCAATACACAACACATTCCACATCTCACTGCTCGAACCTTACCAAGACAACCGATTTCCTTCCCAAATTCAAGAACCCCCTCCGCCTATCGAAATCGAAGGCGAACAAGAATACGAACTCGACGAAATAATCGACTCTCGATTCCACTTCGGAGAACTCCAATACCGAGCTAAGTGGAAAGGATACTCACCAGAACACGACAAAGTCTGGTACCCCTCAGAAAACTTCAACAACGCACAACATGCAATCCTCCACTTCCACCAACGATACCCAAGTAAGCCAAGACTGGGTAGAGCTCAAGATCGAGCTCAAGCCAGACCAAGGATGGGGAGACACCGAGTCCAAGCCAGGGCCATTTCCGCCTACTAGCCCGGGCTACAATATGCCAACGGAACAGGAACTGGACGAAAGACAAGCGAAGGCCGTCGAAACGGCAAAGCACAACGGGCTATCATGGACAGCATGCTACGACGATGGGTGCTTCGTGCACCTTAGCGAGAAACAAGGACAAGGGTGGTACCCACAAGAACCAAAACGGAAAGGACGACCCTCGAACGAGGAACACAAGAAGATACATTGGGAACAATGTTTTCGAAACGACTGCCGGTCTCATAAGAACGAGAAGATCAAAGCCGGCTACTACCCGAGGTCGGAAGGAAGAAAGGAACCCCTTACGAAAAGGGACGAAAAAACGAGGAAAGCGAGAGAAACCGTGAGGACACGGTTGGCGGAAGAGGGGGGCGAAAGTTCAGAAACAACGACGGTTCCGGACCCGGAAAGTCTACGAAGGCAGATTGATGAACTGCTAGATGAACGAGACCGCCTCCAAGAACGACTGAAGGACCAACGATTGTTGATTGAAGATCAACAAACAAAAATCTCGGAACAACAACGAGCCCTGGAGGTTGGGAACCTCACCCTCGAAGTTGTGCGCAAGAGGTGGAGGGACTCCGAAGATGTTATTCGGAGAATGCGAAGGGAAGCAAAACGTTTGGGAAGTCGGGTGACGGATCTAGGGCTTTGAGCATCGAGGGACCGATGCTAGGGGGAGAGGGAGCTAATGTCACAAACGGTGACTAGCAAGAGAGGTTTTCACATGACTCATACTTATGAGTCATAGGTTTAGGTATTTTCACATGACTACGCAATAGCGTGTCATTCCTTTGTTACGATTGGTTTATTGTTTTGACATGACTCACAATTGTGGTCATATGATTATGACTTTCGCACATGACTTGTAATTACGAGTCATGGGTTTTACGCATGTGACGCAAGTCGCGCACATGATAGGTTTATTGTGTTTTGATTGGTTAGTTGTTATTGCGCAGTGACTCATATGAGTCAGCTGATGGATTTCACACTATGACTCACTTATGAGTCATAGGGGCATGTGATGCGAAGGATGAGTCATGAGTTGCGGGAAGAACGGTTATAAAAGAGAGCCCTTACGGCCTCTTAGTTTAGAGTTCTTCACGCAATCATCTAAGTTATTTCCTTACAATATACTTTACCTTATCTTTATACTTTATCGGGCCGGAGACATAGTGTCTCTCACGAGCTTAGCGATATATTGTACAAGACAGGAGTCTGTATACTCAGCTGTCGTTGTTCGTACGAATCTAAGATAGTACGATTACTATCAAGAAAGAGGTTACCTGCTGCAAGTATCGCCCGAACGGAAGAGGATTGTAACACCTTGAGTTACGGAGTAATGTGATGGAGTTGCTTGATTTTAGCATCTACTGTCCCCCTGTTCTTTGTTCTGTAGTTTTAGGCTGAATTTTCACGGTCGGGTTTTCATTAGAGCACTTGGGAAATGAACGGAGTTTCTTTTGTTACTTTGTTTTAAAGGGGAGGGGTTTTCGGGTCCGGTTTTCCTGTTGTCTCTTGCCTCTCGTGTTGGTGATTTATTTCCGTTGTCTACTTAGCTGATAGGGGTTTTTTGTCTTTGCGGCGGGATTGTGCCGTTGGTTCCATACCAGAGAGACTTGGGATCATGGTTTTTTTCGGTGGTCCGAGGTGGATTTCTTTACAGAGGGGGTTTTTCCTTACCATAGCTAACGTTGCACGTAGCCTTTGTACCCCGTAGTTGATAATCAAAGCACATGATATAAAAACAAAAAGAAAAAAAAAGGCCTCTTGGTTGACACACAAACTATCTCGTCTACACACACAGCGATTGAAATCTCAACACCAGGAGAAATCATTGTGAACTTCCACTTCCTGCTCTCTTAGTGAGCTGTACCCCCCCTTTGATGGACTCAGATTTGGTTACCCGTTTCCCAGGGCCTGTCCCATCCGCCTCTTCCCTTTTGGTTTGCTTTCTCGCTTAACATTTGCACGGTCGGCAATGCCCTCGTCACACCAGTGAATCGTCGTCAGCTTCGGGCGATCTGTGAAGTAGTGGCACTGCTCGCCTCGCTTTCTGGTATCGCACTCTCTCCTGAACCCTTTAGTCGGTACGATCCCAACGCAAACAATCTTCACCCCTTGGTGGTCTTTGGCGCTCGTGTCACTGTCTGGGGTCTACCCCTCCTCTCCTCTGGTTGGTCTCCTCCTGTAGCTTGGTTACAGCCAAACATCCTCTTGTTAGCTGGCATTCTTACTGCCTACGATACCACCCATCCCTGGCGGCGGGCTTGGCCACACCCCTCGGTTACACTCAGTCATGGTATTGCACTGCCTCCTTGCACGATGTTAACTCCTTGGGTTACGGAGAAATGTGATAGATCCGCTTTGGTTTTGCGTTTTCTGTCCCCATTTCTGTGTTCTGTAGTTTTAGGCTCAAATTTCACGGTCGGGTTTCTGTGAGAGCACTCGGGATATAAACGGAGTTTCTTTTGTTACTTTGTTTTAAAGGGGAGGAGTTTTCGAGTTCTGTTTTCCTGTTGTCTCCTGCTTGTTGTATCATTGATTTGTTTCTGTTTTCTACTTAGCCGATAGGGATTTTTTGTCTTCGTGGCGGGATTGTGCGGTCGGTTCCATACCAGAGTGACTTGGGATGATGGTTTTTTCTGGTGGTCCGAGGTGGATTTCTTTACAAAGGGGCTTTTTCCTTACCATGGCTTACCGCTGCACGTCCTCTTTGTACCCCATAGTTGGTAAATCATAGCACATGATACAAAAAAAGAAAAAAACAAAAAGACTTCTTGGTTAACACGAAACATCTCCTCTACACCTCCAGCGATTCAAATCTCAACACCACGAGAAATTATCGTCACTCTTCACTACCTGCACCCTGAGTGAGCTGCACCCCCCCACTATGATAGATTCGGACTTGGGTACCCGTTTCTTAGGTCCCGTCCCATCCTCCCTTCTGCTTTTGTTTTGCGGTTTCGCTTAACATTCGCACTGTTGGCAACACCTTCGCGTCCATGTTGCAGACGGCTGGGATCACAGTTCGCAGTAAGAGAAAAATTTTCACCAAGCTATGGTAGATTTCTCTGCTCTCTTCGATTACGTTTCGCTCGAGGCTGCCTAGTCAGACACGAACACGTTTCTGATAGTTCCTACGATACTTGAGTCTACCCTTCTTCTTCTCCTCCTGGTTTCATCCCTTTACTCGATTACAGCTATACTTCCCCTCTGTTGCTTGTATCCTTCTTCCACCTGGCCTTGTGCCCCCTGGGGCGTTCCACCATCACATTCTCGCTTATGCTCTATCGTGGTATTGCACTGCCTCCTTGGTCGATGTCAACGCCTTGGGCTCAAGGTAATGTCGGTTGCCGATCTTTGTTTAAGGTCACTTGAGGCCGCTCCTAGCTAGATGTATTCATTCTTTATTAGGTTTTCATTTAGTGGAGTTTGTGTCTTTTCCGAGTGTTTGGGTTTTCTTTTGTAAACTTTGGGTTTGTTCAGGGGAGCTTTCCGAAGGGTTTTCTGCGTCTTCCAGCTTGCTCGCTAGGAGTATTTTGCTACTGTTTTGTGGGTGAGATGTGCGGTTGGGCCCGTACTATAGGATCTTGGGGGCGTGGCTTTGATCCCATGAGGCGAGAGATGCGAGGTTTTCTGCTTGGCCATAGCTAACGCTGCATATCTGGTTTTTCCTGGTAGTTGTAACGAATAAAATGCAAAACTGATATAAAAAAAAAAAAGAAAAAATAGCCTCTTAGTTGAAAGGTCGGTTTCTCCATACCCAAGACGGAATTTATTCACTGGCGCACCCCCAAGCTCAGAGACCTGCCGGGTGAACCCACTCCCCCCCCTGATTGCCCTGGACGGCCAGGTCTTCTTCCCCGCCGGTCAGCTTCGCTTGTTGGGATAATGGTTTCTCCCGAACACATCGTCCACTGCTCACTTCTCTAGGTAGCTCGCCCTCTTCCAGTCCACCTTCACGGTGGTCAGGAGGCTCAGAGGGTTTGGAGCCGGGGTTTCCCCCCACCTCTGCCACAAGTTAGCCTACTCGCTCATCTTTCCCATACTTTCGTATAGAGCTGACCTCTTTGTCTCTGCTAAGGGGCTTCTCCAAATGATGAATGTTCATTGGCATCATGTCCAGAGTTGGGTTACAAACTGCTCTAGGTCTACTCCTACCTCTATACTAGCTGCAGGGGCGGCGCTGCCCCCCCTCTTGGTCCTACCGTCTCACAAGCGTCGCATGGCGGCCTTACACCTGTGCTGTTCCCCCACCACCATTAACCCGGCAGCGGCTCGCCTCCCTCCTACTTTTCCCTCTGCCCTCGCTCATCGGGAGCAGAAGGACTTAATATCACTCTGCGTCGGTCTTGACCACAATGTCAGGCCTCTCCTCTGGTCCACTCCCAAGCCGAAGCCCCCAGTGAGCACTCATCTGCCGGTCGATGCCCTCGCTCACATCTTTCTCTCCCTCATAGGAGACACCTCTGCACTGCCCCTCCTGGGGCCCTTCCTCCTGCCGGACCTCCCGGACCCCCCCTCAGAAGCCCCCATGAAGGCCTCATACCGCGTCCTCCAATGTAAGGCTCATACCATGATACTGGACTCATGGAAACTCAACGCCCCACCGCCGGAATACTATGCTTTTCCCCTTAGTACGACTCCGTATCCTTTCATGAGCCTGGGCAAGTTTATGGCCGGCCGAATTCACCAAATCCGCGCCCAGAAGAGTTACTTGGGCGCTCACCCCTCCTGGTCCCAGCCTGATCTCTCTCCCCTCTGTACCTTGTGCGGCGAGCAAAATAAGACTATCAGCTATGCCATCCTTCGCTGCGAAGCCAAAGCCGTGCCCATGGCGCTCTACCTTCAAGGTGTGCTCTCCGTCAGGGCTGACTCCCCACTTTGGTCCTCCGCCCCGTCCCTCCTAGGTCTCCCCTCCTACATTAATGACACGTGCACCAACTTTCCCATCACAATGGCCTCTTATGTCATTTCATCTCCCGTGTCAATGATTTTTCCATTGTCCCCGGTTGCTTGGGGGTTGTTTGATTTATCTCCCAGTCATTCTATTTAAACCAACTGTTGGGTTGATTAGTTTTCGCTTGCAAGTTGTTAGCTTTTTCGTGTTAGGTTGTGTTAAGTGGTTATTTTTCTTGTTTGAAGTTCCGTTTGTTGGTTATGTGTCGAGTACTTGACACGACTTGGGGTAGAAAGATTGAGCTTTTACTTTGTTGTTTTTGTGTTGGGATTAAGGTTTTCTTTACGCCATAGCTAGCGCTGCATGCGAGTTCTTATACCTCAACAATGAATACATGACATTAAAAAAAAAAGAAAAAAATGGCCTCTTGGTTGAGAGTTCTTCACACAACTATCTAAGCTATTTTCCTACAATATACTTTTGTCTTTACACTTGCACTGCCGGGCCGAGGACATAGTATCTCTTACGAGCTTAGCTATATATCGTACGAGACAGGAGTCTGTATACTCAGCTTTCGTTATTCGTACGAACTAGAGAATTGTGATCCGCATCAAGGATAGAGGTTACCTGCTGCAAGTATTGCCCGAAGGGAAGAGGATTGTAATAACATAACACCCCCTCTATACAAGAGAGCAATTTCATGAACTTTGATTCCACTGGGACAAATCTTATACTGTTGTATAGCTAGTGACGAGCCCAACAACTCCCACTACATAGAATTGGAATCCGTTGAGGGGTTAAGGAGTAAGCTCCCATTGAGTAAAAATTCAGCAACATAATACCTATGCCCTCCACAGAAGTCAGTAACATCCTGAGCTTTTATGTAATAGTAAAAAAGCTTATATGACTGTGTAGCCAGTGATGTGCTCAATAAACTCTGTGTGATATATCTAAAATCGGCCACACAGTTGTGGAGCAATAATCTATCACATTTTGTTTTTGCAAGCCCTGTATCTATATCAATAATAGTCAGGTAGAGATGAATCCTCTCCCAGTATGTAGCTGGTATCGAGCTGAGTATGATGCTGCCATCGGATTTGGGATCTGGGATATAGTGGTGAATGTGTGTTCAGGGCTAGACCGGTTGTGTGAATAGTTAGCTCGAGATGAGAAAAGTCCAGATTTACCTAGAGTTAAGGACTAAGTGCTGAGAAACCATGATTAAGTAGAGAGTGTCATAGCTATCACTCGGTTTCTAAGTGGACTGAGCTGGCATTTTCCCTCTTTGAAAGGTGAATTTCTGATAACAAAATACCCTTCAAGTTGTCTGGAGATAGTGTCTTTACTAGAACAAAATTAAGATTAGGAGTATGGTGGCTTTCTCACCCAGCCCCCGCACTAACCTGATAGGCTTTGCCAAGATTACCCCATTTGTTAGTATCAGAAGTGGCTCGAAAGGCATCCAGAAGGCAGGTATTGACTAAGGGGTACTCTGGAAATAGAGTAGATTAGTGGGTAATCTAGATACGTGATCATATTAAGTAGTGTGTCCAGAACTACAGGAGGTAACCTAGGATAGTAATCAACCTCATGATGCACTTTTGTGTGGCAACTTGCCTCCAGAACTTGGGACACACTGGGCACAATTCTTGCTCAACTTGTATCTGAATACAAGACTGATGTATTTGACACAACTTAATTTTTTACTGATAACTTATAATACAGCCTCAGTGCTAATGCAATACTTGACCATATTCCTGCATCTTGTATTCCAAATAGAGGGCAAAGCAAATCAAACTAAACATAGCATGGCTGACCAGTCACAAGGTAGTGCTGGAGCTATCATCAGAGTAATCAAATTAAAGAATCACTATTAAGAAAGACAATCGAAGTGCTTCCTTCTTGTATACTGTTCTGAAACATGTATACATGTTACGCCTAGCACTATGATAGTTTAGAAATTTTATTGTTAAACATTCAATTTCATCCTCTTTTATTTATTTATTGACAATTCTGTCTAAGGTGATTTTCCTTTTGATCAGTTTATCCATCAGAGATTACAAGACCCTTTTTACCCTGAGTTAGGGGTAGGTATAGAGGCCACATTTGAGTAGGTGGCCGAGGCTATAGCTGAGACTGAGATATCATGGTTGTAGCGTATAGCTAGTGTGGCTAGAGGTTTGGTGGCTAAGGATTGTCTTGTAACACAATAGCCAGCTAGGCAAAGTCGGCAAGAGGGGGGCATGCTAATATGCCTGGGTTTGCGGATCAGAGAGTAAGTGTCGATTTGAGAAAAGGGATGAATGTAGCTGTCAGGGGTGGGCAGGGTGACTTATTGGAAGTGGCCTACTGGATAGCTTTGATGCATTGGGTTTTGATATTAAGAAGGCTTGTGGCCAGTTGCTGGGAGTGAGTGGACAAAATCTGCCCTCAGCGGCATGTCTGGTGGCCCAGACAGCTAGCGCTAAGGACCAGTAGGGGAGGAGTCTACTCGCTGAGACTATGAGCTGATTAGATATTTAGTTTGGGTTATGTTTTAGGGCAAGGAGTTTAATTTCTTTTAATTGAGAGGTTTATTCCAAAACTATCTGCAGACGGTATACCCATACAGGGGAGGATTATATAGCTAAGGTGCTAGAATAGTAAGGGGGTGGATCTAGAGTTTAGTTAGAAAGCTAGATATAAGGCTATGGCTGAATGTGGCAGACACCCAACGATATGGGTACTGAAAGTTGATTGTAATTATAGCTAGATAGAAGACAACTCGAAATGTTTACAAAAAAAAAAAAAAAAGAGCATTGTTATAGCCACCACTTTGTGACCTTACCAAGATGTAGTACTTTTTTATTGGTACATTACACTGGAATGTACAAAAACCTTTTTTTTTAATTTTTTTAATTTTTTAACTTTTCTGTTAATATTAGCTAGCCACTTCTATATTAATACAGAACTCTAGGAGCTTTCTGTACTCTCAGGACTATCCACCCATAAATATCATCACCATCTCACTCATCTAGAGACAAAAACCATATCACTAAAAAAACTTTTCTCAGAGACATACCCAGCCAGTAAGCTCTCCTGAAACTAATAGTCTAATTCAGAATCAGAGGAAGCCCCAGACCTCCTTAACAAACATCTCTTCAGAAAGCATTATTTGGTCCCGCCTTCAAACTCTCAATACTAGACAATATAGATCGTCTCAAAAAAAAACACAATACACAAGGACCCCTAAAGTTCAAGGAAATAAACCACTGCAGAATTTAACTAGAACCCTGATGTTGCAGTCTTAACAGGAAACCTGCCTTCACTATAATATTATATTAGCCTGGTTGACTCTCAAGCTATTCTTAACAAAAGAGTATATCTCGTTTCTCTTTAGAAATGAGTTATTAGCAGCTATTCTCATACTCTATAGTACCAAAATCCTATATTCCTACTACTCTACTCCTGAACCCATTCGATAGACCATCAAACCCATGAGTTGGACCCTTTGCAATGAGTAACCTCTATATCCCCAATATCTATATGCATTCTGGCCTACCTAATTTGTATCCCTAATATGAGAAACTCCTCCCGGTCCTCTACTACCAGACCCCAATAGTGGCCTGCATTCGCAACATGAACATTATATTTTTTGCCCAACTGTCACCCATATTCAAGTTATTGAGTTTTACTTTTTGGCTAATTATGAGTAACTTCAGTTAATCCTGATACTTTTGTTTATCACACTAAAAGATCAGACTCAGATACTTAGTGTAATATTAGCAAAATATAAGCTATTTTTATTAACAACCGAGAGACTTTATATATTCCAAGTTTGTACTGTAACATGTATACATAATCCAGAACGGTATACAGGAGCGAATGGCTTGAATTTCGTTAGTTAGTTTTGCACTTGATGTTTATTTGATTTGATTATCTTGATTACAGCTCTGGCACTACCCTGGGACTGGTCAGCTATGCTATATTTAGTTTGATTTACTTTGCTTAAATTTGGAATACGATGTGCAGGAATATAGTTATGTATTGCATTGGCACTGAGGGTAAGTTATGAGTCTTAGGTTTCAGGCAGGATTATAGGATTCTGGTGAAGGTACACTCACCTGATAATGATCGTGATTGCAGGAAGCTATCGCTATGAGAATTTGTATTTAAACCTCTCTCCTGAGTAGCAGGACAATGACAGACTTTGGCAGACACCTAGCTTAAGAATATACTTGGTTGACCGGCGATCTTGAGTTCCCTCTAGCACTTAACCTTTATCTCTCTACCTTTGCATTTCTTAGAGCCTCGCTTAGAGCCAGCTCTAGCAAGTCTACCACCGATCTCTATTGATTCATCGAAACAGAAGTAAACCTGTCATATTTCTTTCGCCTCCGCAGGTGAATTCTAGGTCTTCAAGCTTGAGGACCGCCAGGTAGGATTGATCCCCCTTCCTGTTATTGATAACTAGTTAGAAGCAGGAGTGGCAAGGAAAGGAAGTTCTGGCTCAAGTGCAATAATCACAATTGCAGAACACAGAAGCTGAAGTACTACAAGGTCTGGTAGTGTCTAAGATCAGACTCTAGCACAACAGCCTACTTCAGGCCTATAAGAAGCAACCCCCAGACCAGAAGAGTCTACAACACTGCCAGCAGGCAGTCTCCTACAACCATGGGAGCTCGATACAAACTCAGACTAAGAGGGTAGAACAGAACTGCTCCTACAAGAAGTAGCCTATCTGACAGCTGGGGGAGCTGAGCGACGAGCAGCATCGTTGTCCGGAGCTACAGCAGCAGCAACACAATAAGCGCTAGTCTGCCATGGACTATCAAGATGGCAGAATATTGCAGAACAAGTCTTGGGCCTTAGAACATAATCACTGCAGCAACCTAGAGGCCAGGCACCACTTAGTATATTCCCAGACATACCAGACCCACTCCGAGGATAGAGAACAACACCTTATAGACCAGAACCTCCGCCACCTCCTCCATCACTACCTAAAACAATACCAGTTAAAGGTGGACCTTTAAGGAAACTTAAGATCAAGCTTGCCCAACCAGGAAGGTTTAGTGGAGAAGGTGAGGATCTCAAACAAGTCAAAGTAAAAATATATTTCAAAGAAGTAAGGAAGTACCTATCAAAGCATGATATACAGGACAATACAGAGGGTGTAGTAGACTACTATAGTGCCTTCACAGAGGTATGAGTACACAATACATACGTCAACTTGGTAGATGAATATGATGATACATTACCCACCTTTGAACAATTTTCGAACCCGATTGCAATAGCTATTTGAAGCATCTATCAATACAGACGATATCTATCATAAGTGGCAGAATGTACAACAAACTATAAACAGAACACCTAGACGCATATCCAAGGTAGCAGGAGAGCTAGTAGACCTAAAAGATGTCATTCAAGGGACTCTGTATCAGACTATACTCAAAAGCAAAGATTCCTAGATGTTATGCATTCCAAACTATGGCAGAATGTTAAATCACAGATTAGAGAAGCAGACACTTAGAACCAGATAGTCAAACTGGCAGAACGCTACCACCCTGCCATGACCAAGACAGGAGCCTACAAAGGCAGTATCGGAACACAGAATACCAGGACGAAGGCCCAAAAGCCAAAACAAGAATTTAAGAACTACAACAGCAATAGAAGCAATAAATGAAATGTTAAAACCCCAGCGAAGAAGAATGCAGGACCAAAGTACAAGAAGCCTAGTAAGACAGAAATGGTTCAACGGAAAGCAGAAGGAGCCTATTTTTACTCTAGAGAATAAGGACAAATGGCAAACGAATGCCCAAAGAAGGGAGTTGAGAGTAACGATGTCCACCTCTTAGAAGACACAAATAGCAGTGAAGCAGAATATGAAGCAGACTCTGATAATAGAGAGAAACTCGATTGAGATAACTCTATTATAACCTTCAAGACAACCATTGGACAAACTAAGGACATAGTGAAACCTTTTCACTCTGTTGAATTTACCATCCTAATAAATGGCAAGCTAGCCAGAGTACTCCCTGATACAGTAATAATTGGTGGAACCCTTTTAAGCAATCGATTTGTTACAACAAACAATATACCATACAAACCTAGCAAGACACCAGTGAACCTAAAGATGGCAGGTAAAAGATAATGATCCACTAGCAACTACAGCTCGATTGTGAATATCAAAATTGGAAAAATCAAGATCCCAATGATAGATATAACTATCATGCCTGTCTGTAACTATAATGTCCTACCCAGTATGGATGACCTCGCAAGAATGGGAGCAATTATTGATTGCCTGAAGAACAGCATATACTGCCAAAGGCATAGTGTTAAAGTAAACTGCAGTGGAAAATCTGCCCTTCCAAGATCAGGGATGGCTAAAGTATAGGAAGTACCAGACTTCCTGACGCTATTCCCCATAGTCGTAGTTAGTGAAGTACCTCAAAACTACCACCTATAAGAGAGATCTTATATAGAGTCACCTTAAAGGACCCGACGAAGCTATTGAAGACTCCAATATTCAAAGTACTGCAAGCACTCATCTCCAAATTCAAAGTATGGATGGATAAGCAGATAAGAGCAGGAATACTCGAACGAAACGCTATACCAGAAGGAGCAAGCATGTTCTTTCAAGCCAAACTAAATGGGAGAATCCGCCCACTGGTAAACCTCTGCTTGAGAAATGATGACACGGTGGCAGACCATTCTCAAATCCCGAAACAACAGGCTATCCTACTATTACATACCCAATAGCTCACCAGTATAATTAATAGAGGCTATGCCACCGTAATGGAGGAGCGTATGTCCAACCTCAACTCACGGTGGTAGGAGCAACTAGTGGGGATCTATATTGACTACTTGGGATACTGGAAGAGCTCATATTCCATGAAGCTGATAACTGATTGGAAAGATAAAGTGACAATACTTTATTCCTTACCCTGTACATATATATATTATGCATTTTGTGTTATTATCTAGCTATTCGAACTGATCACTCAATAGTTCATGATAAAAAACTATTTGTATATTTGCATTGTGACCGCATATATGAACTTAGTTTATTAGAATAAAGAGATTGAAGACGATCTACTGGTGGAGTAGGGATACCCTCCGATGAAATAGATGTCAGGAGTTCTCTGAGTTCCAGTGGGGCAATTATTCAGGGTCAAACAGTGTTCGCACTTCCTTTTACGAAGCTGAAATCTTAGAAAGATACATGATCGATAGGAAACAGGAAGTAGCGAGAATTTAGTATAAGTAGTAAGGGCTATTCCCCGGAGTTTGAGAAAATCAAGGAACGGAGAAGAGATCTTAACAATATAACAAGTTAGTAAGTTAGATTCAAGAACTTCTACTTTATTACTTTAGCTTTAGTGAACCATCATTACTCAAGCTTTCCTGACTTCTCTCCATTATATCAAATACTGTACGGCCTAGCTCTCTCTATTCCTTTGAGTTAGTTATCCCATAACCCTATATTGTTACGCTCAGGTCACCAAGGCTCCTCCACAATACCTTAACCCTCTACATGCCAAGGCAATATTATGATTATGATAGCTTCCTTCAGTGCCCTTCTTGCAAGAAGTACAAATGAGCTATTCTACACAACCTCTTTCCAGTCTGTTTTCCAGACTAGGAAAGGAACCTTATAAACATAGCACTTCAAACGATTTGGAAGATTTACAATAAGAAACAAAATTACAACTTCAGAATCTACCGAAGGTATAGTAAAGCTTATAATATAGTATAACATTAGCCTACCCTCTGCCACTATCGAGTACTACTTCCTCTCAAAATTATGTACCTTTTAGCATGTCTCATCAACTACAACCAGACTCCCCTGTTCCACTATCTACAGATCCAATGCATCCTAGTGACAATAGTTCCACACTAACAGGATCGGTACCACTCACTAACAACTCAAATACTCCTACTACTGGGTCCTTAGCCCTGAGTAGGACAGGTTCACATTTTCTTGCAACATCAAGTCTGAGTTCATAAAGACCTTCCAGAATTCGCCCCAACCCCGATGTGGAATTCAGAACCCAATTAGCAGAGGCTTTTTGGTTAATCCTGGGAGAAATCCAGGAAAGCCAAGATGAAGCACATCTTGCCCTAAGTAGCTTCACAGCCCAGATTCACGCTGCATATACCAACCTCCCACTATTCAATGGATGCTTAGCCAGAAACGAGGAAGTTACCGAAGCAGAAATAGCCGAACACTAACAATACCTACTACAACTCAAAAGTATGATGAAAGTAGAACAAGATCAGATAAGAGAAGAAGTCTGAGAAGCTTTTAGGCTACAACAAGAGCAACAGGCTGGCAATAACCAGGACTTCCAAAGCTGAGACCTTGAATTAGCTGAACAACTGTTCTTTCTGAAACGCCTATTTGATCAGCAAGAGGCTAGATGGAAACAGGAACTCAAGAAACAAGCAATCGAAGCAGGAAAAATGTTGAAATGACAGGAAGAAATTACTGCCGCCCAATTCAATGATAATTACAAGAAAGCACAAGCGATCTTCAATCAGCAGGCTAAAGAATTACAAACAGCAATTGACAACCTTGTCTGAAAATACAAAGCCAAATTAATGTCTTATTCAGTGGCTACTTCGGTTGAGGCAGATGATAAACCTGGACCCTCCAACTGAGGTCGGTCAAATCTCTTGGACACACTCGATGTTACCAACAAAATAAAAAACTTGGTATCAACTCCTCAAGATAGAGGAAAGGGAGTCGATGGAAGAGAAGGAATAAACTGGTCACCACCCCTACCTCTGCCACATAATAATGGTGGTGACCCAACCTCTGGTGACTCTGATGATGATTGTGATGATGGAGAAGGCGACTGAGGAAGAAAGGGCAGCAGGCTGGCAGGCACTCCTCGGAAAATGCCCATTCCCAGAGATGTTTCCATACGTACCAGACCTATGCTAGAATTCTTTTCAAGCATTAGCAAAGTACATCAACTATTAAAGCAGATTGCTGAGCCTCCTTATTACTTTCAGGGAGAAGACAACCAGGACATCCAAAACAGGTTAACGGCTTGTGAGATTATTTTGACTCCAATCCTACACAATGGGAGGACCATAGCCATCGAATTGTGTTTGCTCTCAGTAAAGCAAAGCCCAAAAAGGTCATACTTTTTCGGAGAAATACTGAAAAGTCATGGGGGGTTTAGGTAATTATGCTCGAGACTCCGCCTATTTCACGTGGGAGTGATTCCGCAAGAAATAACCAAATGATATCTCGGAATTGAAGAAGAACGAAAAGCCCTTGAGGAAATGGATAAAGTCACATACAAGAGCAAAATGGATAACTACCTTCTTCTCCTCAAATACCTGAACATCAAAGCTGGCCTCACAGGAATAGCGTAGAAGGTAAGAGTCAAGAGTAAACTCCCCAAGGACATTCTTAGCTGACTTTCTCACATTAAGTTTGCTAATAATGAAGAATAAATAGAGATACTTCGGGATATTGGAAGACAAGAGGAGTAACTTCTCAAACAGTGAAAAATATAGAAATTGATAATCCCTCCACAATTGGCGACGACTAAGTGAAAATAACAAGTCACCAATGATAAAGGTTTTAACTCAAAGAAGAGACTGGATAGTTTTACCGATAAAGGACGAAAGGAATATCCTTCCAGATGGAAGTCTGTTCGAACAATATCTGTACAATCCAAAAATAATTCCAATCACGAACATACTGACTGGCATGAGGCACTTGAAGAAATTTCCGATAAACTGATAGCAAAACGAAAAAGGAGAAAAATTGCACTGGTTGTCACCTTGACCACCACCGATGGCAAAAGTGCAGAAAACAAGCGGTTATGGCGACAACCTTTTTAAACAATAAGGAACGGGATAAATCAAAAACCCAGTTCTGATGGTAAATAACACCTTAGACATGCAGCCACCACCTTCATGCCCAAAACCCACCCCTAAAGTCAAACAGATTCATCGGTCCTCTCCCGTGCCTGTTTGAGAATTATGAGATACAGAGATGCCATAAAATGATTTATCAATACCTATTGGTCTCCCTAAGTCCATAAGTCCGAATCAAATTGGCTTAGTGGACAGACATTGAAGCCAACTGACTGGTTAGAATGAGCTAAGTTTCCCACTCCTTTGTGAATTTCTTTTATATTTTTTGGAAACACCTCAGCAGGGGGTAAAGACCCCTTGTAGTAGGCTGCCCAGGAATTTAAAGGTAATTTTGAATTATTATATTTAAATTTAATTTGTCTGAGGAGACCTAAGTGGAGGAAACGACGTGGGTATTTTTACACACACCTTACGACAACAAAATGACATGGCTCCCAAGCGAGCCAAGAAATTTCCTACTCTGTCCGGCAAGCGGAAAAACACTATTGCCCAAGAACCCCTGTGTTACAACTTTCCGGAAGTTTTTTTTGCTTTTTTTCTTTTTGTTTCATGTATTTATTATTAAGGCACAAGAACTCGCATGCAGCGCTAGCTATGGCGTAAAGAAAATTTTAATCCCAAAAACGATCCCTCCCCAGACTAAGGGAAAAACTATCACCCCAAGTCTCTCGGTTGTGGAACCAACCGCACATCTCGCACATAAGAAGAGCAAACCCGCCTATCAACAGAACGCAACCAAACTGCCGAGGCCGGCTCAGCAACCCCTGAAGGCAGAAAGGGACCATCAAACATGAAAGCTGGAAGCAACAGGAAAATCTTATCTGTAGACTCTAATAACAAAAGTAAAACCCCTAATGGGCAAAAGAGAATATGCCTCTATAACAAAAAACCACAGTAGGTACGGAACATATATCAAAGTGGGGCTGCCCAAAAGTGCTAACCATCAAGGGACCGGACAATTATATTCGACCAAGGCATTAGACATTGGCCAAGGAGGCAGTGGAATACCATGACAAAGGGTGACTGAGGCATGCGACCGTGGTGAAAGGAGGCGGAAGCGAGCGAAGCGACCGGGCTGAGAGGAAGCCAACCTTAGTGAGCAAACTCATAGCTGTAACAGAGCAACTAGACGAAACTAGGAGGAGAGTAAACAGAAGGGTAGACGAGAGTCCAAGGTCCCAGCGGGAATAATAAGACAGGTAGTTCTCGTGAGCGCAGAAGAGACGTGTTGCCAATCATAGGTAAGCGAACAGCATCGCGAAGCGGGGGCGAGAGGTGAAGCAAAATGGGAGGTTTAACGCGACACGAATGTGAGGCAGGGTCCTTTAACTGTAAGGGAAAAGGGGAGGAGAGAGGAGGGAGAGCCGTGACCCCCTAGGCAGAAGAGTCATCAAGGGGGGACAGAGGGGAAGGTCAAGAGTTGACGATAATTTCTCTGTTGTTGAGATTTCAAACGCCGGGTGTATTGAGAAGATAGTTTATGTACAACTGTCCGGAAGTACATGCACATATCTCTATCATCGGAAATCACTATAGGATTCCAGTCTTATTAGACTTCGGATCAAACATTTTCCTTATTAACGAACAAATCGTGCATGACCTTCACATACCTTACCAATCTTGATCTGACGCAGTACAGATCCAGGGCTTTATCGACGAAACTATCTTCTCCGGCGGATTGTATTATACTTATCCTCTCTACCTGGAAATAGGAAAAAACTATCACCTCTCACTCCATCAGCAAAAAAAAAATCTGTCTTTTGTGCTCCACAGTGAGCCATGTCGTTGAGTTTTACGTTTTGGCTAATCGCGAGTGACCCCAGTTAATCATGATGCTTCTGATTGTGTCCCCTAATGATCAGATACAAATCTTAATTTTAGCAAAATATGAGCTATTTTTATCAATATCTCATAGACTTTGTATATTACAAAGTTGTATGTTATGAACTCAAATTTCTCAACTTCGGTATGTAAAAGGTCCGTGAGTTCTTAATAAACATTGCTCATATTTTGCAGAAAACAGAATTAATATCATCTTCTTTAGTCAAACTAACGGGATTTTTAATATCACGATCATAGAACTCACGATGTGCCAAAACGTAAAACTCAACGACTTGAGGCACAGGGGGCAGGCTGTTTTTTTGCTGATGTCGTTTCCTACGAAATAGCTCTGGCAGGAAAATATGATATGATAATACCATTCGGATGGTGGCATCAGGAACACCCTATAAGTAATATCGCAGGTCAGGATGCTTAGTCATTTATGGCGCATTGCTGTCGGTCACATTTATTACCAGAAGAAGGAATTTCAGTTGAATGGGACAAAGAAGTTCTTAATGATCCTAACGGAGTAGTTATAGGGAGAATCGAAAGAGAAGACGATAAGAAAGTTACTATTATTGATCGCCTACCAGAATGCTATCATGACTACCTCCATTTAATCCGCCCCTCAACAGCAGAGAAACTAGCTCCTTGTCGTACCTTAGGCTATGGTATTGACCTCAAACCTTATACGCAACCACTGTCGGGCTCTATATACCCCTTGTTCTAAATACCTCTCCATGCTCTCCATTTCTATATCGCCAATATGACGAAACAATGGAAAATTGCCACAAGCAAGTTCCCAGTGGGAGCACCGATTCTCTTTAGCTGGTAGTAGACTACCGAGGACTTAATAAAGTTACCATCTACAACAAATATCCAATTCCTTTAATGACAGAACTAAGGAATCAGGTTCGAGATGCAAGTATCTTCATGAAACTGGATCTGAAGGATGGATTCCACATGATTAGGATCTGCAAAGGTGATTAATGGAAAACAGCTTTTCGAGCTCGATATATCCTTTACGAATATCAAGTCATACCTTTTGGTCTTGTTAACACAGCAAGAACCCTTCAGACTATGATGATTGATATCCTCCATGAATTTCTTGACCAGAGAGTCATCTGTTATATAAATGATATCCGAATTTATTCGAAATCGCTCACGGAATATATCTTTCTTATTCAAAAGGTCTTACAGAGGTTGCGGGAATATCAGAGGGCAGTATCATTAGAATAAAGTACATTTTATGTTAAATCAGTTGATTTTCTTAGATATGTTGTGACAAAAGAAGGAGTTACGATGAATGAGAAGAAGGTAGAGACAATTAAGGCTTGGAAACCTCCAACATCAGTAAAGAATGTCCAGATTTTTATCAGATTCGCAAATTTCAATGAATGATTTATGAAAAACTGGTCGAAGATTTGCACCCTGATCACCAATCTGCTAAAGGGAGAAAAAGGAAGTTTTGTATAGGGAAAAATTCAGCATGAGGCCTTCGAATATCTTAAGTGATACTTCATTACAGCCCTGATCCAATGTCAATTTCACCCAGAACGCGACCGGGTCGTTGAGACTCATCCAAGCGACTATGCCCTTTATCAGGAAAATGTAAAAACACGTCCTGGTCTACCAGGGGGTGTTACGGTCTCTCTGGTGCTCCCTGGTCCACGCTGGTCCGGGCTGGTCCGCGTTCTCATACCTTGGTTACACAAAGGGGACTAGGGTGGATTGGCGTGGACCAGGAAGAACCATGAGGACCAAAACCCCCACTGGTGGTTCAGGAGCGTTCAGGACCATCCTGGCCTGTGCAAAAACATTTTCCTGATGTTGGCTGCATCCTCTCCCAGTTTCAAGGGAGACAATTGCACCTGGTCGCATTCCACTCCCGAAAGCTCAACCCGGCAGATATCAACCATGACATTCACGACAAGGAATGGTTGGCTATTGTTACAATCTTCATCCTTTTGGTTGATACTTGCAGCAGGTAACCACTATTCCGAATAGGGATCACACTTCCCTGAGTTTGTACGAATAATGACATCTCAGTATATAGACTCCTGTCTCGAATAATATATTACTAAGCTCGTCAGAGACACTATAGTTTCGGCCCGGGCATGCAAAATGTAAGATAAAAGTATATTGTAGGAAAATCACTTAGATGGTTGCGTGAAGAACTCTGAACTAAGGGGGCCATTTTTCTCTTCTTTTTTTTCTTTTTTTTTCTGTTTATATTTGTTTGATAAGCTGGGAGCTAACTAGGTACAAAGTCACTCCAGCCTAAAATCACCTATATAGACAAAAAGCCTCGAACTACAGTCCATCCCCCATCCCCCCCACTAAAACCATCTGATCTTGGCTGACTAAAGTAAACTACTATGAATAGAGGTAGAAAGCGAAAGCCTGGTACTACTCGTAAAAACTACAGGAGAAACAAAAGGCCTGAAAACATCGAAGCAATAAACCTCCACAGTCGTCAACCCCAAAGAAAAGCCCCAAAACGACAGTGAGAAACCTATGAACCAAACAAAGAAAACTTCAAGCTCATCTAGAAATCCCATCCCCATTAACAAAAGGGCAGATGAAGTAACCCACACGAGGAAATACAAGAGCCGTAGTGACCGGAGCACAAAGCCAATGAGAGTCGAGGCGAGGACCAGAGGGAGATCCATATAACTAAGCCAGCGCGGCGGAGACATGTGGTATAACGATCGAGGCCTGTTGGTCACCAGAACCCGGACCAGAAAAGGTGCATGACTCCGCCACCTGAGGGGCAGGGCCAGTGGCAGATGGCTGAAAGCCACTAGGAACAAGACAAACTCCCTGACACGCACAAGGCAATGCCAGTTCCCAAGCTTAGAGCATCATTAGGGCACAGAGCTAGGAGAGAAGAGCAGTAGTATGCCAGCCAACGATCGTAGTATAGCAGTAACTGAGCAACTGATTGAAAACTGGGAGGCGAGAAAGGAGGGGTAGACCCAACACCGAGAAGTACGAGGAAAAGAACCATCAAGGGATCACAATTTTTCGACAATGCGACCGTCCCGACTGTACCACTTAGAAGATATTGCAATACTAGAGAACAGAGCCACTGGGGCAACTAGTTCACCAATAACCCGAAGCTGCGCTATGACTAAGACGAGGCGAAGGGGTTGCCGACCGTGCAAATGCTAAGCGAGTGCAATAAAACAAGTGTGGAGAAAGAGAGGGAAGAGAATGAAATCCCATAGATAAAGGCACCCAGATACCTAAGCCATCAGAAGGGAATCAGACGGAGGAAGGAGATGGCGTGAGCATCATGCTCCTAGGCAACGAGAGCTATCAGAAGACGGGAGAGGGATACCAAAACCCACGATGATTTCTCGTGGTGTTGAGATTTCAATCGCTGGTAGTGTAGAGGAGATGGTTCGTGCAACCAAGGAGGCAGTTTTTTTTTTTTCTTTTTTATATCATGTATTTGTTGTTTAGGTACAAGAACTCGCATATACCGCTAGCTATAGCGTAAACAAAACCTTGATTCTAAAAACCAGTAACTAAGTAAAAGCTCAAACAAACATCTCCAAACTATATTGAGTACTCGATATGACACCATTCACCGTATAACTAAGTAGGAAAAAACCATAAACAATCTTCAACAAAAACCATGTGGCAAATAAGGAAATAACACTCAAATATGTCTTGGGAGTGAGGAAGAAAAAATACCTGCGGCAGGGGGAGAAGAAGGAAAAACCATTGAAATGGGAGAGGGTGTGCGTGAGGGGTACATGTCAGGAGGAAAATTTGTGGCGGTGGTTTTGATGTATTCAGCAAGAGAGAGGAGGAGGGAGGGCAAAGACTATAGAAGGGTATCCGGGCCGACCGAGAGGACGCCTTGGATGAGGCGCGCCCTGGGCTCTAATTTGGTTTCGGATCGAAGTATGGCGTGGCTAAAAGATTCCTCTTATTTCCCACACATGGGACAGAGGAGGGAAACCTCTGATCAGGACCAGGCGGAGGGGTGAGCGGTGAGATAGCTCTTCTGGGCTCTCATCTGATGGATGAGACCACCGGTGAACTTCCCGAGACCCATGAAAGGATGGGGCTTCAGGCTAAGGGGAAACTGATAGTAGGCCAGGGGAGGAAGGAAGGATTTCTAGTGTTCGATCATCATGGTATGACTGCGTCTCTGAAGGGCCTTGAAGGTGGGTCTCATAAGGGAGTCGGAGGGAAGGCGAGGTAAGTCTTGTAGGAGGGATCCGTTGATGAGGGGGACATACGAGAGTCCATCGAGCAACGGAAGCACGAGGTTTGAAAGGACATCAACAGGCAAGTGGGTGCGGACGGGAGGGTTTGGAAGGGGGGTTCTCCAGTGCAGAGGCATGACATTCGGGTTAAGGCGAGTGCATAGGTATCTGTAGAAGTCCTTGGCTCTGTATTTTATCAGGGAGGGGAACGTTGGGGCCAGCCGGGCAGCCGCAGGAATGATGGTGGGAGGGGAGCAGATGAGGCGGAGCGCAGCCATCTGTCTCTTATGGTTAAGTAGTACCTAGAGGGGGGGTAGAGAGGCCTCAGCAGCGAGGACTGAGACAGTGGTAGAGCGGAAGCAATTAGTGATCCATCTTTGGACCTGTCTCCAGTGGTTGTCCATCTTGGAGAGCAGCCCCTTAGTGGGGAGAAAGAGGTCAGCACCATAGGATAAAATGTGGATAATCAAAGAGTAAGTCAGCCTGTGGCACAAGTAGGGGGAGACACAAGCTCCCGCCATGGAGAGGCATATGATGGCGGCAATGACAGATTGCGAAAGGCCGAGTCTGTGGCCAAAATGCGCTGTAGAAGAAATATTAGGGAGGAACCAGTAGCCTAGCCATCTGAGTTGAGCTGCATGAAAGAAAACCTGGCCATCCAGGGTGATAGGAGGGGGGCGTGGAGCACCGGGAGGGTCCCTTTGGCCAGGGGTGCGCCTGTGAATGAGTTCCATTTTGGGGACAGAAAAGCCAACCTTCATCCTCAAGGCTTTGGCTTTGATGACGCCAAAGGCTCTCTGGAGGTGCCTGATATTTGAGCGGTAAGAGTCGGAAGCAATGGAAAGACAAAAATCATCCACATAGGAAAGTACAAGACCCCTACACAGGGGAACATGTAAACAAGTAACATAAATAACAAACAATAAAGGGTAAATAGGGGACCCTTGAGGGGTACCCATAGTAATAGAGGAAAAGATCTTAGAAGACTCTTGAAACAACAAACAGCAACGGTGGTCAGTAAGAAAGGAAAATACCCTAAAAACTAAATAATAATTCACGCCTCTCCTTTTGAGGAGCGAGCAGAGGATGGAGGCATCGACATTATCGAAACCCCCCTTGATGTCCAAAAAAAGCAAGGAAACTTTGAGGTCATGGAGCTGAAGAGTGCGAACAGAGTCGACTAAGGCAGTGCATGCATCGAAGGAGGATAAGGCGGGTAATGACCCACACTGATTGGATCACAGCAGGGCTTGGAACCTGGCAACTGCGGAGAGACGGGTGGCAACAATTCTCTCCAGAATCTTGGAAACCGTTTCCAGTAGGACAATGATTCGGAAAGAGGTGGGGGAATCATATGAATACTTTCCTGGCTTTTCGAGGACAACTCAAATGGTCCTCTTGAGTGAAGCGGTGTGGTGGCCAAAACGTAGTAACGGAGAGAGAAGGGAGACAAGAATTTCGGAGGCAGTCATGTGGACCTGTTTCCAGATGGAGTATCGGATTGAGTCAGGACCTGGGGCCGAGGTCATAGAGTACTTCCCCAGTGCTAGAGAAACCTCTTCCGCAGTGAGCACCTGTGCGTCGGTAAAGGGTCTAAGGAGGTGTGGGAGAGAAGGAAAAACACAAGGAGGAAAGATATTATTAAGGAGGGTATTGTTGATATCCATGGGGGAGGAGGTGTCCTTGAAAGAAGGAAACCAGGGAAGGGGTCATCCAAGGGCAAACTTTTTGACAGTCCACATGGACCTGAGGGTGGCTCCAGCCAGCAGCGATCTCCACTGTTAACTTTTGGCGCTTTTAATTGCTTTGAAGTAACCCTGTTTTGAGAGCCTGGCTGAGACGGGATCTTGGAGTTCGCAGGAGGATCTGGCAGTTCTTGATACGGAGTGGTACTCCTGACGGAGAAGTGAAAGCAGGGGACACCACCAAGGTTTAGAGCGGGTAGAGGGGCGCGAAAGCGGGGTATGATGGGAGAGTAAAGAAGTAACAGAAAGAAGGGAAGAATCAAACCACGCTTCAAGGGCCTATCTGGTAGGGAGGGGAGGTGGGGCTCGCAGAGCGAGACCATTAAGGGCAGGAACAAGGGAGGCGCAGTCAGGTAGCAACCAGTTGGGAGATAGGAAGGGGGGTCGTAGTTTTGGGTGTGTGAGGGAAAGAGAGATAGGGACATGATCAGAGCCAGTGGAAGGAAGGGTGGCCTCCCATGACCGAAAAATGGAATCAAAGCAGGAGAAGCAAATCAAAAATCAATAAAAGAGGGTCGAGCCGACCCCCCAAGAGGAAAGCTTGTAAATATACCTCGAATATTAAGAAGCAAATACCCTAGCTCGGGTGCACAGGAGAAATAAGGAAAAGAAAAAGCAAGTTCCCTTGGGGAGTGGCGTCTCATTGGTTCGGTGGAAGGGTGGTGGATGTTAAAGTCCCCCATCACCAGCAAAGGATCATTGACGGAGGGGAAAGCAAGAGTAGGAACAATAGTCATCTCTCCGGGGGATTTGGACCACAAATTATAAAGATTCAAAATACGAAAGGACGGAAAACCCACACCAAAAAAAGTCCTTGGAAAAAACATCTAAGGCAAAAAGGTCTGATCTTCCCAGTGGGACAGGGAGGACAGATACTTCCTTCTGAAGGGCGGCAGAAACGTAAAAACAAACTCTAGGTTTGGCAGGAACAATAGAAGAAGGACAAAAACAAGTAAAACTCTCAAAGGACGGGAGGCGACCATGCCAAAAGGGCGGATCTTGAAGAGCTACAACAGCAGGAGCAATGGGTAAAGAACCAAAAGAATTAAAAATAGAAAGAAACACATTCCAGCTCTCTAAGCAGATGTGTTGGACGAGGTGTAAGGAGCGAGTAGGGGCCAGCCCTGTAGAGCCAACTGAGGGATTGTAGGACATTTCCTGGCGGGAGTCCAAATTATCACGAGGGGCAGGGGAGGGACTGGGGACAGCATCGTGAAGCATCAGGAAAATGTTTTTGCGCGGACCACGGCGGTCCTGAACGCCCCTGAACACTCCTGGACCACCAGGGGGGGATTTGGTCCCCGTGGTCCTGCCTGGTCCGCGCTGATCCACCCTGGTCCACTTGGTGTAACCGAGGTGCGCGAACGCGGACCAGGGGGACCAGCGCGGACCAGGGAGCACCAGGGGGACCGTAACCCCCCCTGGTGGACCAGGACGTGTTTTTACATTTTCCTGATGAGAGGCCGTTCTATCCTGGAGGAGGAGTGTACGCTAGATTGGGGGGAGACAGCTTTCGGGATAACTAAGTCAAAAGGAATGGTTTGGCAGACCGGTGTGACAGGACGGGCCATCTGGGGGTGGGGGGAATGGGGAGGAGAAGTAGCAGAGATGTTCATTGCGTCGTGGTCCAAAGCGTCAGAGACTACAGGACGGGGAGGAGGGGGGGGCGGGTTGGAAGAACAGTCTCTGTCTCTTGCTGAGTTAGGTTTGGAGCGGTTGGGGCATCTGGGTGAGGTGGCAACACAGCAACCTAAAACAGGCTGGAGGTGGCCTTTTTTGGGGCAGGTAGGGTAAGTGCAGCAGTGATCGGCTTGTGAATATGGGCGGCCACACCACTAGCAGACTGTCTGGTTTTTGCAGAGGGGCTTGACGTGGCCAAACCTCCAACAGTTGAAACATTGACTAGAGGGGGAGGAAGTGTAGGCTCTTTCAACAGGAAAATTCTTACCTAATATTAGTACATGGGGTAATTCAGTAAGTAGATTGGCGAAGTCAGTAGAGATATAGATAATTGAGGAGAAGGCTTTCCTTCCCTCAAGGCAAGTGGAATGGTCAGGTCAGAGGAAACATGCTCTAGTTATTTGGAAGCCTTTGTCATCCTGGATGCCTCTCCTCACGATGGGAGTGAGATGATCATCCTTGTCAGGGTGGGCTTCGGCAGGGATTCCATGGAGGGCGAGCTGGAGGTCAGTGGGGGCTAACCGAAAGGGAAGCCAGGGGTTGGAGGCTACGGGAAAGGCTTGATTGAGCCTGGTCGCAAGGACCTCGAAAAAGGGGTAGTACGAAGCGGCAGGGACAGATGTATCGGCAACGATAAGGGTGACAGCCCCTTAATCATTGATGAAGACTTTGAAGGCATTGGGGAGTTCGGAGCATGCCTCTCGGAGGACGGAGGTAGCGATATCAGGGAATTGGACTCGGACAGTGGGCTCATCAGGGTGAGGCCTCTGGGTTGTTCTAGAGGTGTAAAATGTTCGGGCAGTGGCTATGAGAGGGGCAGGACCTTTGGGGGAGGCATCCTGGACGACGGTCGCGACTTTGTTGGCGGAGGTACCTGGTGAGGATATATTACCTTTTGCCTTGGCCTTGGCTTTATTGACTCTGAACGCGGCATTGAACTCAGATGTCCCACCGTGGATCACCTGGGTATCAGAGCGAGGGGGAACTGGATCGGAGGCATCCCAGGGGGGCGGAGGTTCTGGAGTAGTGTGGGGCCCGAGCGGCTAAAGGTGGGGGGTGGGGGGGGGGGGCTATTGGATGGGCGAGCGGAGGCGTGGGGGGGGCAACAGCAGCCCGATGTGATAGGTTATAAAGTGCATTTTGGACTTCCCTCAGGCCCTCATCAGGGCTGGAATTTGCCACTTGAGACTGAAGGTCATAGATTTGGGTGTGTAGTTCTTTCAACCGAGAACCGAGTGAGGAAATTGTCTGGATTGATGAGCAGAGGAGGGGGAGGAGGGCGCTTGCGCCAGAGGAGAGGGTTTCGCACTCCAAGGGAGCCAATGAAGGAAGCAGTCCTGAGGTGGAAGAGATGATGGATGTGGTACAATGGAGAAGATTAGAGAGCAAACGAGCTTCTGAGGAGACCTCTGCTACTGACGGGGTGGTAGAGGGAGGGCCTGACCTCGGAAGGAAGTGGGAGGGAAAGGGGCCCTGGGGGTCCATAGTAGAAGCTTAGAGATGCGAAGCCTAAGTTGGAAAGAAACTTTAGTGGAAGGGGTGATCGTCCTCTAAGCGACGTGGTGTTGTAAAGCTTATGGTCAGGAAAATAGAGAGCGCGAAGTATGGAACCAGGGAGGCTGTTTTGTTTTATATTTTTATATTTTACTTTTTTTTGTCTGTTTGAACTTGTTTATTAAGCCAGTAACTAATTAGGTACAAAGGCCACTCTAAACCCATAACCGGCCATATAGCCAAAAACCTCCACCTACAGTCCATCCTGACTCCCCGATGCTAAAACCCTCTGACCCTGCCCGACAAATGTAACTACTTTGAAAAATGGTAGAAACTGAAAGCCCGGTACCATGGGTAGCAACTACAAAGGAAACAACAGGCCTGAGTACCACGAACCATCAAACCTCCATAAACATGAACCCCACAAGACATGCCCAGAACGACAGTGAGAAACCTATGAAACCAATAAAGAAAACTTCAAGCCAAATCTAAAAATCCCAACCAGATTGACAAAAGGGCGGATATACCAACCCACACGAGCACACACGAGCAACATATTATTGGGAGAATATAGCCCCGCAGCGAGAGTCGAGGCGAGGACCAGTGGGAGATCCATATAAGTAAGTCGCTCAGTGTGGAAACGTGCGGTGAGTGAAGCGAGATCCAAGGGCCACCAGAAACTCAGCGGAGCAGAGGAGTGCATAACCCACTAAAGACGGAGTCAGAGGCGATAACCTGAATACCCTAGAAACCAGACAGTTTCACCTACATGCACGCGGCCATATGAGATCCCAGGTCCAGACCACCATAAGGAGACAGAGGCTGGTGGAAAAAGGAGTGACTTGTAGATGTAACAGAGTGACTGGACGAGACTGGAGGAGAAAAAAGGCAGGGTAGACCCAACATCAAGAAGCACGAAGCAAAGGGCCACCAAGGGATCACAGTTTTTCGACGATGCGACGGTACCGACTGAAGCCCTCAGGAGATAGTGCAATACCAGAGAGCAGAGCCACAAGGGCCACTACTTCACCGATACCCCGAAGCTGAGATATGCTTAACACGAGGGGAAGGGGTTGCCCACCATGCTAATGCTAAATGAGGGCAGCAGAACAAATGTGGAGAAAGGGGCAGGGGAACGCGACCCTGAGACTCCATAGATAAGAGCACCTAGATACTCAAGCCATCAGGAGGGAAACAGAGGGAGGAGAGGGGGGTAGGAGCTACACCCTTCTTGGCAATATAGCTATCAGAAGAGAGGAGAGGGTAAGATTCCCCACTATGATCTCACTGGAGTAGTGATTTCAATCAGAAGGAAAATAGAAGAGATGGTTCCTAAATCCAAGGAGGCTGTTGTTTTTTTTCTTTTTTTGAATCAGTTTTGCATTGTATTGTGTACAACTACCAGGAACAACCAAACATGTAGCGCTAGCTATGGCCGAGAAAAACTCTCGCATCTCTCCCCTCATGGGATCAAAGCCAAGCCCCCAAGACCCTATAGTATAGGTACAACAGCACCTCTCACCCACAAAAAGTAGCAAAATACTCTAAGTGAGCAAGCAGAAAGAGGTAGAAAACCCTGCAGAAAGCTCCTCTGAACAAACGAAAGGATTACAAAAGAATGCCAGAACACACGGAAAAAGTAGAACCTCAACTAAATAGAAACCTAACAGACAATAAAATACCATCTCTGTAGGGGCAGCCTAAAGTAACTCAACAGTTGGCGACCGACATTACTCCGAGCCCAAGGCGTTGACACAGACCAAGGAGGCAGTGCAATACTACGATAGAGCGTAACTAAAGATGTGATCAAGGCAGCTTCTGGGGGCACAAGGCCGAGTGGTAGGAGGATACCAGCCAAAAGAGGGGAAGTGTAGCTGTAACCGAGCAACGGGATGAGACCTAGGAAAGAAGAGGAGGGGGATACCCAAGTATCTTAGGAACAGTCAGAGACATGTGCGGGTCTGCCTAGGCAGCCTCGAGGGGAACGTAATCGAAGAGAGCAGAGAAATCGACCGTAGACTAATGACAGGTTTTCTCTCATAGCGAACCGTGATCCCAGCCATCTGTCAAATGGACGCGAGGGTGTTGCGAACCGTGTTAATGCTAAGCAACAAAGCAAAACAAAAATAATGAGGAGGATAGGACGGACCCTAAGAAACGGGTGCCCAAGTCAGAATCAATCATAGGGGGTGAGTGCATCTCACTCAAAGTGCGGGGGGTGGATGTTGACGATGAATTTGCGTGGTGTTGAGATTTCAATCGCCGGAGGTGTAGAGGAGATGGTTCGTAACCAAGGAGGCTGTAAGGACCTCTCTTTTATACCCGTTCTTCCCACAACCCTAACCCTTGTAACTCATACCTTCTCGTCACGCGATCCTATGACTCATAGTGAATCATAGTATGAAATCTATCAGCTGACTTCTATAAGTCGCTGTGTAATAACCAACTAGCAAATCAAATATAATAAATAAATTATATGCGCTATTCGCATCATATGTGGAAAACCCATGACTCATAAATATGAGTCTTATGCGAAAGTCATAATCATATGATGACAATCGTGAGTCATATCAAAATCATAAACCAATCATAACAAAGGAATGACACGCTACTGCGTAGTCATATGAAATACTAAACCCTATAACTCACAAGTGTGAACTATGTGAAAACCTATCTTGCTAGTCACCGTTTGTGACAATAGCTCCCTCTCTCCCTGGCATCATTCCCACGATGCTCAAGCTCCCAAGTCCATCACTCTTCCTCCCAACCGTTTCACCTCTGGTTACATTCTCTGAATTATGTCTTTGGAAACTGGCCACTGTTTGTATACATCTTTGAGGGTAAGGTTTCCAACCTCAGGAGATCATTGTTGTTTCGTTATTCGGTGTTGTTGTTCCGTTATTCGCTGTTGTTGATTTTTGATCAATGACAGTTGGTCTTTGAGTGGTTCTCGGAGTTGGTCTCGTTCGTGTAACAACTCTCTGATAGCCCTTCGTAGGCTTTGTGGGTCCGAAATAGTTGTCGTTTCTGAATTCTTGCTCCCCTCCTTGGCCAACTGTGTCCACACAGTTTCTCTTGCCTTCCTTGTCTTTTCATCCTTGTCTGTGAGTGGTTCCTTCTACCCCTTTTGTTTCGGATAGTAGCCGGCGTTCATTTTCTCATTCTTATGAGACTGGCAGTCAGTCCGGAAACATTGCTCCCAATATTTCTTTCCATGTTCCTAGTTTGAGTACCTCTTCTTCTTCTTTCGTTCTTGGGGGGACCACCCCTGTGCTTGTTTTTTGCTAAGGTGCACGAAGGACCCATCGTCATAATAGCTGTCCACAATAGTCTATTATGTTTTCCCATTTCGATAGCTTTCGCTTTTCTTTGGTCCAATTCCTCTTCTGTTGGCATGTTGTAGCCAGGGCCAGTAGGCAGAAATGGCATTCGGCTGAACTCGATGGCATCCCAGCCCTGATCGGGAATGGGTTCGACCCAGTCCTATCTTGTCTTGGTATCGCAAGTGGAAGGGTTAGACTGTATGTTGTGCAGTTTTTGGCGGATTACCAGACTTTGTCCTGTTCTGGTGAGTATCCTTTCCTCCTAGCTCGGTATTGCAGCTTTCCGTACTGGAGTCCAGAGTTGATAATTTCATCCAATTCATATTCTTAGTTACCTTCAATTTTGATAGGTGGACGGGGTTCTTGTCTTTGAAAGGGGAATCGGTTATCTTGGTAAGGTTCAAGGAGTGAGATGTTGAACCTGTTGTGTATCGCCATGGACAATGGTAGGTCCAGCTTATAAGCACTTATCCCAACCTTTGCCAAGATTTTAAATAGTCTGATTTTCCTGTGGTCCAACTGCTTTGATTTTCTTGTAGTCTTGATAATTCATGGCTGTAACCACACCATGTCGCCTGATAGTAGGATCGTATCAGGTTATCGGTGTTGATCGTAGTATTTCTTTTGTTGTAATTGTGCTGCAACCATGTCGTTTCGTAATGACTCATGTAGTTGAGTCATTTCTTCTGGTTTCCTCTGGTTTCCTTGGATGAGATGGCCTATGATTTCCTATTCGGGGTTGATTCCGTCATTTTAGAAGAATGTTGTGTTCTTGATTGTTTCTTGATAGCCATCATTATATGCAAACACTGCAAGCGGTCCATATCTGCATCCATCATCTTATTAGTAGTTGATATACGCTCATAGCTATTGTTCCAATATAGCATTCGTTCTCTCTGTGTCATCAGCAAATAAACAGCCTGCCCCCTGTTCCTCATTTCGTTGAGTTTTATGTTTTGCCAAATCGTGAGTTCTATGATTGCGATATTTACAATCCCGTTAGTTTAACTAAAGAGGATGATATTAATTCTGTTTTCTGCAAATTATGAGCAATTTTTATTAAGAACTCACAGTCCTTTTACATATCGAAGTTGAGAAATTTGAGTTCACAACATCGAACTTTGTAATGTAAAATGTCTATGAGATATTGATAAAAATACCTCCTATTTTGCTAAAATTAAGATTAGTATCTGATCATTAGAGAACACAATCGGAAGCATCATGATTGACCAGGGTCACTCGCAATTAGCCAAAATGGCAAACTCAACGACATGGCTCACGGTGGAACACAAATGACAGTTTTTTTTTTTGCTGATGTTGTCCATCCGTTTGGGGGTGGAACGCAGTACTGAATCTTCATTTGTTTCCGAGTTCCTCCGTCTTCTTTTTCCATAGGTCAGATGTGAATAGTGTTCCTCTGTCTGTGATGACATCTCATGGTAGTCTGTGTAACCTGACTATTTCTCTCATAAAGAGATTTGTGACTTGCCGTCTGTCGAGATCCTTTTTGCAAGGAATAAAATGCCTCATTTTAGTCATGCGGTCTATGATCACTATTATTGTATCATATCCTTCTGATTTAGGAAAGTCTATGATGAAATCCATTGGATTAGATTTCCAAGGTCTGTCTGGTGCTTTGTTTGATTCTAGGAAGCCATATAGTGCATGTTGTATGACGTTTACCCTTTAACATGTGTCGCAGTTTTTGACCTATCTTTTGATACTTTCCCTTATCTTTGACCAATAGTATTGTCTTCCAATAGGTTCGGTAGTTTTCGCCGTCCTTCCATGCTCCACTTGGGGTTGAAGGTGGTGTTTGGCGATAAGAGTCGTCCTTATCTCTTCATCCTTGGAGACCCAGATTTTCCCTTGATACCATAGGTATCCGTCCTTCCACTGGAATAGCTCTAATGCCACTTCTTTCAACTCCTTTTCTCCTTTTTCCATAGCTTGTTTGATTGTTTGGATTTCTTCGTCCATTTTTGATGCCTCTTCTATCGTCTCTTCATCCTTGTGGTCGAACTCCACTAGTTCTATCTTCTTGATTGCCGCCTCTTCCCAGTATTGTTCTCTTGGCAATAGTATTTCTTCTTGCTTCGATAAGTGTTTTTCCTTCAGGGTTTGTATTTCTTCTATCCTGCTTGTCAAGGTGTCTGGTTTTCTCCCTTGTCTTCCTGGTAGATATATGATTCTGAACTTGTATTGACTTAGTTTCCATACCCATCCTACTTGTCTGTCTGTCAAGACCATGGTGGTCATGAATGTTGTCAGGTTCTTGTGGTCAGTAAAGACCTGAATGCGATATCGGCTGCCATTTGTATATCTTCTCTATTCTTCAAACACCTGTATCATGGCTAATAATTCCTTGTCGTATATGTCCTAGTTGAGTTAAGCATTCCTCATTCCTTTGGATCTATAGGCTACTGGTCTTCATTTCCCGTCTTCTCATTGTTGTGATAATATACCCGGCCATACGTATTTTGAAGTGTCTGTTTAGATTTTGATAGGTTGCCTCGCATCGAAGTGTACCAATACCGGAGTTGTGGTAAGTGCTTTCTCAAGACCATCAAAACCTTTCTGTTCTTCAGCTTCCCATTTCCATTTACCGTCGTATTTTTTGTTTGTTCTTCCGTATAGTGGTTTTGCTATCCTGCTGAATCCTGTGATAAACTGTCGATAGAAGTTGCAAAATCCTCAGAATCATGGGATTTCTGTTTTTGTCTTTGGTGATTGCCATTCCCATATTGCCTGAGTCTTGACTGTGTCGACTTTGACTCCTGTTTAGCTAATCACAAATCCTAGGTATTTGGATTCCTTCTTGTGGAATTCGTAATTCGACCGTTTGACTTTCACTCCTGATGGTAGGCGAGCTTCTAGTATATTTTTGACGTCCTTGCAGTATTGTTCCAAGTTGTTCGAGTATATGAGGATGTTATCCAAATATACTATGCAACATATATCGATGTATTGTAGTAGTACCCTATTGAACAATTTTTGGAATACTGCTGGTACGTTGCAGAGTCCACATGGTACCACTAGGTATTCGTAAGTTCCCAACTAGCTGCTAAAAGTTGTATTATATTTGTCTCCTGCTCAGATTCTGATGTTGTGGTAGGTGTCCTTGATATCTAGTTTTGTGAAGTATTTGGCTGTACTTAGACAATCTAATGCTTCACCAATCAGCCGTAATGGATATCAATCCTTTTTTGTGACCTCATTAAGTCCCCTGTAGTCTACACAGAGTCTTAGGCTTCCATCCTTTGTCTTGACCAACATGATTGGTGATGCCCTTTCAGCCTTCACTTCTCTTCCCTATCCTCTTACTTCGTTTTGTTTGATGTATTTGTGTAATTCCTGGGACTCGTGATAGCTGAGTGGATAAAGCTTTTTATTGGGTATTTTTTCTCTGGGTTCTAGGTCGATCCCTAGGTCGATTCCTTTTCTATGCGGTGGTAATGTCATTTTCTCTTCTTTCTCGAACAGATCAAGGTATTCATAATATTCCTTCTATATTGTTTCCTGGAGGGTCGGTTTCTCTTCCTCCTTCTTCTTCTCTTTTTCCTTGATGGCCAGCATCGTCCTATTATTGATCTATTCCAGGTAGATCTCATTATAGACCAGGTCCCATTTTAGGATCCCCCTTGTCTCTCCTCTTCGGTAAAAACTTCCAAATGCTTTGGCCGATATTTCACTGATGCTGATTGGTTTTTTGTGTCTTTCGACATTTTCTGCTTTGTTTGTCCTTCCGAATCCTTTCATTCCACAATCTGTATTCCTTAGTTCATGAACTTCCTGTAGTTCTTCTGTATTGATCTTTTCGATAAGTGATTGTGCGATCCGATTGCCTTGTTCCACCTGGAACTGATTGGTGCCTTGCTTAATCATGACCACCTTGATTTCCCTGGTATAAGGTACGTCTATTACCCCTGCATTGGTGGTGGGTCTGTGCTTGACTACTAAATCACTACACTGAGTGATGTGCGGGTAGGTATTTCGAGGTAGCCCTATGGCTATTCCGGTTCCAATTATTTTTTGTTCTCCCGCTAGTATACAGACTCGCTCATTGGCATACATGTCATATCCTGCTACCTCCTTCGATCCTTTTGCAGGCATCCTAGCCAAAAGAGATAATTTTTGAACTTGCCCTCATTCGTCCCTTTCAACCTGTCCTTCTGAGTAGTGGGTAAGGAGGTTCTCTTCCAGAGGTTCGTCCTCTGGTACTGCGTATGCAACGGGCCAACTGTTGAGACACTCCGTCGTACATAGTTCGCTTTTGAATGTGATTTTCTTCCGTTCCCAATCGATCATCGGATTGTGCGTTGATAACCATGGCATTCCTAAGATGAGCTCATAGTTCTGGAGATTTGCCACTTGAAAGGTTGCCAATTCCCTATGGCTGTTGATGTCCATAGGTACTTTCACCATATGGGTAGCTGGACCCATAGCGCTTGGTTTTCCATCTACACGATAAATTTCCCTTCCTTTCTTGGCCTTTGTTTTCGTAATTCTGTATTTCATACATATGCCTTAGTCGATGAAGTCTTCCGTAGCCTGTGAATCAATGATCGCATTTATCGTGACTGATTCTTGTTTTCCATGTAGTTGTATCTTGATCATGATATGATTGTTTTCCCGTTTGAGTGATTCTGTATAGTTGAGTGCCGTGTAGTAGTTTTCCATAATAATGAGTTTCGTTACGTTCTGTCCCTAGTACTATCCTTTACTGCGGACTTTCGTCGTTTCCCGACTATGCAAAATCCTCCTTGACGTCGATTACTTTGATGCTTAGTTTCGCCACCCATGGTCCCACCCTTTTCTGGAATTGTCCCTGTTTGGTTGTCGTGGTATAGTTCCTTCCATCTCTAGGCCTATCGCAGTTTCGTACTTGATGTCCTGCCCCTGGGCATTTGAGGCATACCTTCTCTCTTATTCTTCTCTTGAACTCATCAGGATGTAGGCTTGGTTTCCGCCTTATCGCATCCAAGTCCATTGGATCTACTTCTAAGATGATGTTATTTGTTGGCTTGAATATTCCATTTAAGTTTTATGGAATGCTGGTCGTCCTTTCTGTTATGCCTTTCTTGTGTATGTGTTTGACCATGGCCAGTTTGATTTCCTTCTTGATTCCCCATTTGACTAATATTTCCGTGTTGAAGAAATAGCCACTATCCGCTCCCCATGCTTCTTGAAGTGCCATGTTTATCCCCGTAAGTAGGCATTCCCCTACTGTATGATCGTCCAGGTTCGCTTCCGTTGCTACCAGTTGGCACTCATTCCAGTATTCTCTCATGGTTCTGTTTCCTTGTTGCAATTTTTGTATCTTGAGCCTTGCTTCTCGCATAACATCAATAGCCCGGAATTGGTTCTTGACTTCGTCCACAAATGCTTCCCATATCTCTCATTCATGAGAGATTTGTCCTTCGGCATACTGTGTCATCCATGCTCCTGCATCTCCTCTCAGGAGGCTTGAGGTATAGATGATCATTTCAGTATGGTGGCCTTTGGTCCATCCCACAGCTGTGAAGTAAACTTTAAGCTATGCCAGCCATCCTCGTAGTTTAGTTCAATTTCCTGTGAACAGCTCTGGTTCTTTAAATTTTGGTCTTTGGTTGCCTCCCGTAAGGTTTACAATGATTTGCTGGAGCTGGTCCGTATTCAGTTCCGTACATAAGTACTGGTATTTGGTACATCTGCTGTTTGTCCTTCTGTCGTGGGCGCTGCTCCTTTTGCTAGCGAATTCATATTTCGTCAAGTTCCGCCTGGTAGTGTAGTTGCTTCTTATCCGTCCAGTGATGCTGGTTCCAGTGTTTCTGAGCTTGTTGCACTTGATTCTCGTCATATCTGGTCGAGTGCTTCACCAAATGTAGTGGTATCGAATGCCGCTACTTAGATGTCGTCTTCTTGCAGTGATTCTGTTCTGTCTGTTTCTTGTTAAATGCTGCTTATATTGAGGCAATGAAAAATGTTACAATCCTCCTCCCTTCGAGCGATACTTGCAGTAGGTAACCACTATTCCAAATAGTGATCGTACTTTCCTGAGTTGATACGAATATTTACAGCTGAGTATATAGAATCCTGTCTTATATAATATATTGCTAAGCTCGTGAGAGATACTATAGTCTTGGCCAGGTAATGCAAAGTGTAAGGAAAAACTATATTGAAGGAAAATAACCTAGATAGTTGCATGAAGAACTCCCAACTAAGGAGGCCGTAACGACCTCTCTTTTATACCCGTTTTTCCCACAACTCTAACCCTCATGACTCATACCTTCTCGTCACGTGATCCTATAACTCATAGTGATCCATAGTTTGAAATCCATCAGCTGACTTCTATAAGTCGCTGTGCAATAACCAACTAGCAAATCAAAATATAATAAACAAATCCTGTGCCCTATTCGCATCACATGTGTAAAACCCATGACTCATGACTATGAGTCATATGCATAAGTCATAATCATATGACAACAATCGTGAGTCATATCAAAACCATATACTAATCATAACAAAGGAATAACACACTACCGCATAGTCATCTGAAATACTAAACCCTATGACTCACAAGTGTAAACTATGTGAAAACTTATCTTACTAGTCACCGGTTGTAACAGCTATTCTCATTGCCTTTATGGAATGGAAACATTACCTCCAAGGAACAGAAAAGCTAATTACAGTCTATACTGATCATCAGAACCTTCAATACTTTCTGACCACAAAAGCCCGGATGGCACACAATATTTATTTGGCCCAGAAATTATTCGACTTCAATTTCATGATTATCTATCAACTAGGCTCGAAAGGAGATAAACCAAATGCTCTAAGCAGGTGGCCGGAGTAACACTCTGAAGAGGGAGCTATGCATCGTGAACAGTAAATTCCACAACCTAAACACTTCAGCAAAATTCCAAATTGCCATTATTTAGGGTGAAACCTCTTCCCCTTTCTATTACAAAGTTTCTCAGTCAGAAACAGAAAACCATATACGAGTTCAACGACTTTCAGAAGATGTTAGAAGCCCAACTCGAGCATCCAAACTTGTGGCAGGAGATAACCCCTACAGTACTGAAATGGTAACGATCCCAGGTAAGAACCGATCTCTTGTAAAAACCGGATTAGCTATTGCAGTTTCAAGTGGTACTTACAGTGGCATTGCACCAAGAAGTGGCTTCGCAACCAAAGTTCTATCGGTAGATGCAGATGTTATCGACGCACACTACAGAGGCGAAGTCAAAGTCCTTCTCATTCATTATAGCTCATCAGATTTTGAGATTTAGAAAGGTGATCCCATTGCACAACTAGTGGTGGAAAGAATAGATAATTATGACTGGATGGTTGTCGATAAGATAGATGAAACAGAAATAGCTAGACACGGATTTGGCAGCTCAGGACGAGGATTGGAGTTGAAAGAAACTCAACTGACGGTATGCTTTCTCCATTCGAGTAGCACACATTAATTTTATGATACTCCTGATATCAACCCCCACCCGATACTTCAAAACAGGACAAGTCCTATTGTCTAACACTTAAATCGCAAAGGCAAACCTTAAGAAATTCGAGACTGACACTTTGGATCAAGTTCAACAGGTGGTAAAGGAAGATCAAAATTGGCTATTAAGAAAGGAAGAATTGGAAGTTATAATAAGAGAAGGAAAGGAATTGCCCAAGTAATAGATTCTATCTGATAACCTACTTTACTACAAGAACGGACTATATATTTCAGCAAACGAAGACCTGCAAACACTTATTACCAAAGGATGTCACCACTTACAAGTAGCAGGACACCTCGGACAAGATAAGACACTTGAAATCATTACTCAAGACTTCTACAAGAAAGAACTTGCCGACTGGGTTCATCCATAACTATGTACAATCCTGCACTACTTGCCAAATAGCTAGGTCTCCAAGGCCAGCACGATTCAGTTTACTTCAACCCTTTAAAGTACCCTTTGCAGCTTGGGCTTCAACCTCACTAGACACTATTACTCAACTACCTAATTCGGTAGGATATATACAGATTATAGTCATAGTAGACTGGTTCATGAAAATGGTACATTTGATCAGATTAGAAGAAAATGTATCTGAACGAGATGTGGCAGAAGTATTCCTCAAAGAAGTATGGAAACACCAGAGACTACCCTCAGAAATCATCCTGAATATGGATGCGAAGTTTGCTGGCGAATTTTTGTACTAATTGTGTACAAAACTCAACATTAAACAAAAGATGTCAACAGCGGACCACCCTCTGACTGACGGACAAACAGAACGAGTCAATCAAATACTGGGAGGGTACCTACCAATATCTGTCAACTACGATTAGAATGATTGGTACCATCTTTTACCTCTCACCGAGTTTGCTTAGAGAAACTTGACCACTACCGTACATAAAATAACCCCCTTCCTCGCAAACTACGGTTATCATCCTCAAACTGAATGGTTAAAAGAGCAGGAAGCCCAGAGTCCAGAAGCCGATATGTATGCTCACTGGATGCAAATGATACATCAACAAGTAAGAGAATCCCTCAAGAAGACGAAGGAAGCCATGAGAAGATATTACGATTGAAAGGCTAAACAACAACCAGACTTCAAAATTCAAGATCTGGTTATGCTCAACAGAAAAAATATTCTGATAAAACACACTTCGAAGAAGCTAGCCCCCAAACTCTACAGCTCTTTTAGAATCCTAGAATAACCAGGAAGCCTTGCCTAGAAAATGAAACTATCAGACTATTGGAAAATCCATCTGGTATTTCATGTATCGTTACTCAAACCCTACCTAACTGTAATTTGACTGGCCTGAAAGCAACCGTCTATGCAATCTGAAGAGATTTATAGAGATCTTAAATGGGTGGAGAAAATTTCTTAAGAGCGAAATAATTCCCTAAGAAAGATGGGTTAGAGGAAGACCCTAAATATTACACAAAATACGATATTTCGTTAGGTGGCAAGGATGTTCAAAAGATGAGAATACATGGGAACCACCTGAGCATTTGGGAAATGCGAAGGAATTGGTAGATATGTTTCATAGAGAAAACCCAGATATACCATCATTGGGCTAAGTAGTATTACTCAGAAAGGTTTTCCTGCTATAGCCAAGCAAATATGGAAGGTTTTCTACCCTAGGTTGTAGACTACTAAAAGGATTTAATACTTAATGTTTATCACTACTCATGTATTATATGTCAAGAAGGATTGTGGGGACAAAAACCTTCAAAGAGGGAGCTAGTATTACACACACAATAGCTTGCCAGTATTATTAGTAGAGGGTACGCCAGCGTAATGGAGGAGCGTATGTCCAACCTCAACTTACGGTGGTAGGCGCAATTACAGTCATCTAGGTTGACTACACAGGATACCGGAAGAGCTTACGCTCCATGAAAGTGATTACTGATTGGAAAGATAAAGTGAGAATACTTTATTCCTCCCCCAGTGCATATGCATATTATGCATTATGTGTTATTATTTCACTATTTGAACTAATCACTCAATAGTTCACAATAAAAGACTATTGCTATATTAGCATTACGACCGAATATATGAACTTAGTCTATTAGAACGACGAGATCGCAGACTATCTACTGGTGGAGTAGGGACACCCTCAGATGAAATAGATATCAGGAGTTCTCTGAGTTCCAGTGCAATTATTTAGGGTCAAACAGTGTTCGCACTTCCTTTGACGAAGCTGAAATCTTAGAAAGCTACATGATCGATAGGAAACAGGAAGTAGTGAGAATTTAGTATAAGTAGTAAGGGCTATTCCCCAGAGTTTGAGAAAATTAAGCAATGGAGAAGAGACCTTAACAATATAATAAGTTATTAAGTTTACAATTCGAGAACTTCTACTTTATTACTTTACCTTTACTGAACCATCATTCCTTGAGCCTTACTGACTTCTCTCTGTTATCTCGAAATACTATACAGCCTAGCGCTCTCTATTCCTTTGAGTTAGTTATCCCATAACACCTACATATGGTAGCCAGTACCAAATTTCTCAGTAAGACAGACCTCAGCAAAGCCTATTTCCAGACAAGAGTACACCCTAATAATGTCAAATATAATACTATTAAGAGACCTTTTGGAGGGTTCATCAGTTAGGTAATGATGCAAGGATACATGAATGTCTCAGCCACCTTCTTTAGAGTTATGGAGGATCTATTCCATAATTAATTAGTCAAATTCATATGGGTTGACATTGATGATATTTTTATCTTCAGCAATACCTTTGAGAAACATATCAAGCATGTAAAGTATGCATGCAAGAAGCTACAAGATAACAAATTTTATGCGAACTCAAGAAAGAGCATATTCTTTGCCAATAAGCTCGATATCCTAGGACATACGATCAATTACCAAGGCATCCACCCACTGCCAGCAAAGATTAGAAAGATTATGTACTGTACGAGATCTAATATCCAGAAAGAACCACACCCATTTAATGCAATGGTTTATTATATCTCAGAGTACATGTAACATGCAGCAAAAGTTATAGTCCCACTCATAGAACTTACTGGAGATGCTGAATAGCAATAGACAGATTTGCAGGAAGCAGCCATCTTAGCGGTGAAGCGTGCAGCTGAGGAACATGAAGTAGTAAGACTGATAGATTATAACATCTCTGATATGATTTGGTTGTTTACTGAAGCTTCACCTACTGGAACCAGTACTTGGATTGGACAGGGACCAATGCAAGATGTAGTTAGACCTGCAGCATTCCACAGGAGGAAGCTAATAGCTGCACAAAGCAACTATCTAACTCACTAATAGGAAACACTCGCAATCGTTGCAGCTATGGAATCATTAGCCTATCTACTGTTAAACAGTGATTTTACTGTTGAAACCGATAATAAAAGCTTAACTAAACTAATGTAACAGAAGAATCATAACGCCTGCCAGTAGAGATGGCTAATCTATATCAGCCAATACGATTTTGAGATTGAATATGAGCCTAGAGCCAATAACCTCTTAGCTGACTATGTATCAAGAATCCAGGAGGTTAAGAGCAACCCGGAGGATATAATGGTCAAGGACCCCACCACTGAAGAAAACCAAACTAGATCAAATAATATGCTGCATATGCAAAAAGACGATGCTTCTTCTAATGAATTTAGAGCTAATCGAGATAACACCATGCATCAGCAAAAAAACACCCTGCCTCCTGTGCCTCATGTCGTTGAGTTTTACGTTTTGGCACATCGTGAGTCCTATGATCGCGATAGTAAAAATCCCGTTAGTTTGACTAAAGAAGATAATATTAATTCTGTTTTCTGCAAAATATGAGCAATTTTTATTAAGAACTCACGGACCTTTTACATACCGAGTTGAGAAATTTGAGTTCATAACATATAACTTTGTAATGTAAAATTTCTATGAGATATTGATAAAAATAGCTCATATTTTGCTAAAATTAAGATTTGTATCTGATCATTAGGGGACACAATTGGAAGCATCATGATTAACCGGGGTCACTCGCGATTAGCCAAAACGTAAACCTCCACGACATGGCTCACTGTGGAGCACAAAAGACATATTTTTTGTTTGCTGATGTGACAAGCGAGGAACCCTTGTCCACTTTCCCTAAATCAATAGCAGAAACTCTATCTATCATTCAAGCCCTGACTACCTAATGAACGAAATTCAAACCAATGCTAGCACCTGGTCACAAAAATGCAAGACCCTACTCAAGAGCAGCTATAGCATTACAAGCCAGAAAGGCAGGATATAAGTAGGGAACTTCTAAGGAGACACAGTGATCCAATCTTTTCCCAGCGACAAATTCAGACAACACTCAGGAATGAGTTAGATATCATGTATTTATAATGATTGTGAGGGGTATAAAGAAGATAAAGAAGGAGCGAAGTACAGCCCACGAACCATCTCCTCTACACCTCCGGCGATTGAAATCTCAACACCATGGGAAATCATCGTCACTTTCCACCTCCCGCACTCTGAGTGAGCTGCACCCCCCCCCTATAATAGTTTCGGACTTGGGCACCCGTTTCTTAGGTCCTGGCCCATTCTTCCCTTTGCTTTTGTTTTGCGTTTTCGCTTAACACTTGCACGGTCGGCAACACCCTCGCGTCCATGTTACAGACGGCTGGGATCACGGTTCGCAGTAAGAGAAAACTTTTCACCAGGCTACGGTCGATTTCTCTGCTCTCTTCGATTACGTTTCGCTCGAGGCTGCCTAGTCAGACACGCACACGTTTCTGATAGTTCCTACGATACTTGGGTCTACCCTTCCTCCTCTCCTCTTGGTTTCGTCCCGTTGCTCGGTTACAGCTATACTTCCCCTCTTTTTGGCTGGTACCCTCCTACCACCCGGCCTTGTGCCCCCCGCGGCTGTCCACGGTCGCATCCTCGGTTATGCTCTGTCGTGGTATTGCACCGCCTCCTCGATCGATGTCAACGCCTTGGGCTCGGAGTAATGTCGGTCGCCAACTTCTTTAAGTTATTTAGGCTGCCCCTACGGAGATGTTGTTCTATTCTTTGTTAGGTTTCTGGGTAGTGGAGTTTCATTCTTTCCCCGTGTGTGGGCTTTCCTTTGTTGTTTTTTCGTTTGTTCAGGGGAGCTTTCTGAAGGGTTTTCTGCGTCTTCCTGCTTGCTCGCTAGGAGTATTTGCTACTTTTGGTTGGCGAGATGTGCGGTTGGGCCCGGACCATAGGGTCTTGGGGGCGCGGTTTTGTTCCCATGAGGGGAGAGATGCGTTGGGTTTTTCTTGGCCATAGCTAGCGCTGCATGTCTGGTTTTTCCCGGTAGTTGTACGAATAAAATGCAAAATTGAGATAAAAAAAAAAAAAAAAAAAGAGCGAAGTACAGCCCAAAGAATCCTTAGCAGCCCAAGCAAAGTTAATGAGCCAAGGAGAAAGCGAAAGAAGATTTTAGACCTATCATGAGCAATGAAACCTCGCTAGCCATCTTACCTAGCACACCATAGTACTTCGCAAAAATATGCTGCACCCATTTATATGCAACACAGCATCATTAATGCACCACCTGTATCATCACCGGCTTTTGAACCCCTCTATAGGGAAACTCACTGGAGTCATGCTGAATAGGAGAAGGTTCAGACATAGTTGAGAATACTACACTCCTAACTCAGAAGCTACTTCTAGCCATGGATGGTCAAGACCTTGGAGCTCAACCCTCTCTGAGGCAGAATTAAATACACTGCTAATAAACTAAACAATTGTATTGTTGATGACCGCTTAATGGCCCAGAATACGAACAGATACCACAATCTTTACATACAAGTAGGACCTCTTGAGGAGCGAGTATCCCTTCGGTATATCATCCTTAAGACTGTTTATAAAGGCCACAGATATATCTCAACTCATAAAAGTTATAACTATACAGCTTGTTTCTTCTGCTGGTCTCAAATACGACAGGAAATTACTCTTTACTACTGGTCCTGTGACAAGTACCAGATTTACAACCAGCAGACTACACTCCCAGCAGGCAGATCCCTTACCCTCACTGAGCCCGATGAAGCCTACCAATCTCTCGCTATAGACTTCACTGTCCATTTCAACAAGGCTAATAATTATACCATCGTTATAGTTAGCATAGATGGCTTTACATCCTACATCCACCTGGTCTCCCTCAAGGATGTAGCTACATCTGTGAAGACCTTTAAGACACTCTAAAGGACCATCTTAGATGTTCATGGAATCACTCTCAGTATTGTCCTAAGCTAGGACTCCCGCTTTAGATCTAAGTTTTGGTCGCAGATGATGAAGTCTCTAGGTATCCAAGTCTGGATGGCTACCCAATACCACCACCAAACGAACCGTCAGGTTGAGCGCAGGATACGTACCCTCAAACATATAATGAGGAAAATGGTTACCAAGAGACTGAACCAGCGGTCCGGTGCCCTCCCAGCTATTGCAGCAGCAATAATTACTTCCCCCCACAAATGCTTGGGTATCTCATCCGACCAAGCCCTCCATGAACAATTCTGTAAGATATTCAATTCCGTCCAGAGATCCCCCACCAAGATACCTGCAGTTGGCGAGATCTTAAACAACTATGAGGTAATGAGAATGGAAGTAGACATGGCCAGAAAGCATACTAGATTTTGCCAGATTGGCCAGGCAGACAAACACCCCAAGCTTGTTAAGAAGCCTTTCAAGAACGGCAGCAGAGTCCTTATCAGGGGACGCCTATACACCTCCTACTCTCAAAGATCTAAGAAGCTAGAACAATGATTGTTTAGACTATTTTCTATATCAGACTATAATCCTAATACCAGCAACTACAAGCTGACGCTACCCCGTGGCATGAGTAGACAGAAACCTTACTTCCATGTATCCTCCCTCAATGAATACCGCAAAAATGACCCTGACTGATTCAACTTCAGAAGGATGGACAAGGCAGTACTAATACTTATCAACAATCCAGTAGAATGAGAAGCCGAGGACATACTAGATTACCGCCTCTAGAACAACCGCCATGAATTCCTTACCTATTGGAAAGGATATAAGTGAGCCAATGACTTCTGGGAACCTATCGAGAACCTCAAACAATCTCTTGAACTTATCCAGGAATACAGGAACACTAACCACCCAAATGACCCCGCCCCAAAGATTATCTCCAACTATTTCAGAACAGCCTGGAAACCTATCAAGGTATCTACAATATACTGCGAAGCCAGTGCAGTCTCTAATGATTTCTGAGAACTCTATGATATTGAGGAATGTGACTCCAGCAGCTCTGAAGTTGATTACTGTTCTGTCTACACAGAGATTAGCCTACTTTATCACAGAGATGATAGCGAGAATGATGAGAAAGAAGGAGCGAGATTGGGAAATTTCAGGATAAGGGAATATAACATGAATATATATTTCCGGAATGACATATAGGAGCAGAGTGCTTAGATTTCTTTTATTAGTTTTACACTTGATATTTATTTGATTTGATTATCTTGATTACAGCTCTGGCACTGCCCTGTGACCGGTTAACTATGCTATGTTTAGTTTGATTTACATTGCTTTATAGTTGGAAAATGAGATGCAGGAATATAGTGATATAATACATTGGCACTGAAGCTATATTATGAGTCGTAGTTTTCAAACATGGTTACGGGATTCTGCTGAAGGTGTACTCACCTGGTAATGATCGTGATTGCAGGAAGCTATCACTATGAGAATTTGTATTTAAACTCCTCTCCTGGCTCGCAGGAGAATGGCAGACTTTGACAGACATCTAGCTTAAGAATATACTTGGTTGAACGGCGATCCTGAGTTCCCTCTAGTCCTTAGCCTTTATATCTCTACTTTTGTGTCCCTTGAAGCCTCTCTTAGAGCTAGCGCTAGTATGTCTACTGCCGATCTATATTGATTCATCGAAACAGGAGTAAACCTATTACATGTACGATAATAACTCAAATTTCTCAACTCTGGTATGTAAAAGTTCAGTCAGACCTCAATCTAAATTGCTCATAGTTTGCAGAATATAAATTTACTATTATCTTTTTAAGTTAAGCTAAGGGGATTATGGATATTGTAATCATAGGACACATAATTCTTCCGAATATGAGACTTGAAAATCTGAGTTACACAGGGCATCCATGTTTTTTGCTGATGAGTCTCTCCTATACTCCAAAATAGTAATTGTCTACCACTACAGGCAGGATCTGACGGCGCTACCATTATCTCCCTCTCTCCATCCTCAACTACCATATCCCTATCTGAATCTACCTTATTCTAAATTCTTTCTCTCTTAACACCCACATTAACTAAGACTATATCAGGAATCCTTCCAACAGCCTGGCTTACTAGCTTCTTCTCATTCACCAGACTCTCAGCCACAAGCTTCATCAGCAAAAAAAGGTTCTCCCTCATGTATTACCTACATATCTTCGTGTATCTGCTAGTAATACCACCTCCCCCGGTCCCTCCTGTCCTTTATTCATTTACCGCCTTTCCTAAAGACCCAACAGGCCTTCTGAAAGGCCCATACATGCCTTCAGCGCCATTTGTCGTCCTCTTTTGCAGGTGGCCCCTAGCTTGCTCTACTAGCGAGGAGGTCTCGCTTAACTAACCCCTGTTTTTTTTTGCATTTCCATCCAGCCCATTTTAGCTGTTGTGTGTCCGCTTTGTAACTGTGCATGTCCGGATCAACCTTGCCTGTCTCAGCGCCCCTTCACGCCCTTAGCGCTCTCCCTTCACCTTGATTTCTCCGTTATGGATTTCGTCCCCCTGGGGAGGTTCTTCATGTCATAACATGCACTCTCTACCCCTGGTACACGTCCAGAACAACCTCATCTCTCTCAGCATCCCATATCGAACTTTGTTCTCTCTCTCTTCCCCGTGATTTCTCCGTTATAGATTTTATCCCCTGCGGGACGTTCTTTACGTCATAACATCTACTTTCCACCCCAGTACTGACCCCATACACCCTTCTGTGTTCAAAGTATGCCTGCCAAATCTGTTTTATTTCACTGAAGCCCGTATCTTTTGTGCCTCCTCTCGTCCTTCTCCTGACATTCATGATTCGCTTTGCCTTTCTGTACCACTCCTATTTGTCGCCTCGGTTAGTTCACCATCAATATCCTTAGGTGTCTCAAAATGCAGCACTATGTGTCCACTTGTCACAAACGGTGACTAGCAAGAGAGGTTTTCACATGACTCATACTTATGAGTCATAGGTTTAGGTATTTTCACATGACTACGCAATAGCGTGTCATTCCTTTGTTATGATTGGTTTATTGTTTTAACATGACTCACGATTGTGGTCATATGATTATGACTTTCGCACATGACTTGTAATTACGAGTCATGGGTTTTACGCATGTGACGCAAGTCGCGCACATGATAGGTTTATTGTGTTTTGATTGGTTAGTTGTTATTGCGCAGTGACTCATATGAGTCAGCTGATGAATTTCACACTATGACTCACTTATGAGTCATAGGAGCATGTGATGCGAAGGACGAGTCATGAGTTGCGGGAAGAACGGTTATAAAAGAGAGCCCTTACGGCCTCTTAGTTTAGAGTTCTTCACGCAATCATCTAAGTTATTTCCTTACAATATACTTTACTTTATCTTTATACTTTATCGGGCCGAAGACATAGGGTCTCTCACGAGCTTAGCGATATATTGTACGAGACAGGAGTCTGTATACTCAGCTGTCGTTGTTCGCACGAATTCGAGATAGTACGATTACTATCGAGAAAGAGGTTACCTGCTGCAAGTATCGCCCGAACGGAAGAGGATTGTAACATTTGATTGCGTCACCATAAGCAGCACTTAACCAGAAACAGACAAAACGGAATCACCACAAGACGACGATATCGAAGTAGCGGCATTCGACACTACTGCACTAGGAGAAGCACTAGACCAGACGCTAGGAGAATCAAGGGCCACTAGCCCAGATACACCAGAACCAGCATCGCCAGCCGGATCAGAAGCAACTACACTCCAAGGAGGAACCCGAAGGAATACGATGTCGTTAGCTACAGGAGCAGCAAACACCACGGGAGGAGATACAACAGGCCCAGGAAATGCCGGTACCCAAGTGCCGGAACTCAATGCGGATCAACTCCAGCAAATCATAACAAACCTCACTGGAGGCAATCGAAGACCAAAGATCAAAGAACCGGAAACGTTCACAGGAGAACGAACCAAACTACGAGGATGGCTAGCACAACTTAAAGTCTACTTCTCCGCGGTGGGATGGACGGAAGGCCATCACGCCGACAGAATACTATACGCCGCAAGCCTCTTAAGAGGGGATGCGGGAGGATGGATAACACCATATGCGGAAGGACGACTCTCTCACGAATGGGAAACGTGGGAAGCATTTGCAGAAGAAGTTAGGGATCAATTCGGAGCCATTGACGCTATGGGGGAAGCAAGACTCAAAATACAAAGATTACGACAAGGAAACAGGACCATGACGGAATACTGGAACGAGTTCCGACTTGCAGCCACAGAGGCAGACCTGGACGACCATACAGCAGGAGAATGTCTACTTACAGGAATGAACACGGCACTTCAAGAAGCATGGGGGACGGATAGTGGAGATTTCGTTAGCACAGAGACATTAGCCAAATGGGCAATCAAGAAAGAAACCAAGTTGGCAACAGTCAAACATATCCAAAAAAAGGGAACAACGGAAAAAACAACCAACACATCACGAAATCTGAACGGGACCTTCAGACCAACAAACAACAACCCTTCGGAAGGAGATCCAATGGAGTTGGACGCGACAAGAAGGAAATCAAGACTACACCCTGAAGAATTCAAAAGAAGAATAAGGGAAAAACTATGCCTCAAATGCGCAGGGGCAGGACACCAGGTACGAAACTGCGACCGACCAAGGGACGGAAGGAACTACACCACAACACCCAAACAAGGAGAGTTCAGAAGAAGGGTGGGACCTTGGGCAGCAAAGCCAAGTATCAAGGAGATTGAGGTCAAGGAAGACGCAGAACAGTCGGGAAACGACGAAAGTCCCCAGTAAAGGATGGTACTAGGGACAGACCAGAACGAAAACCCATCATCATAGAGAATTACTACGCGGCACTCAACTACACGGAATCCCTCGAACGAGAAAATGATCATATCATGATCAAGATACAACTACACGGAAAAAAGGAATCAGTTACGATAAACGCGATGATCGATTCAGGGGCCACTGAAGACTTTATCGACGAAGGAATATGCACGAAACACGAAATTACGAAAACAAAGGCCAAGAAAAGAAGAGAGATTTACCTCGCGGATGGAAAACCAAGCGCTATGGGTCCAGTTACCCATATGGCGAAAGTACCTATGGACTTCAACAGCCATAGGGAATTGGCGACATTTCAAGTGGCAAATCTCCAAAACCATGAAGTCATTTTAGGAATGCCATGGTTACGAACGCACGAGTCCAAGTTCAGAGACTATCTCCTCAGGCTAGAATGCCTACGAAAGGATCGAAGGAGGCGGCAGGACATGACCTGTACGCCAACGAGCAAGTCTGTATACTTGCAGGAGAACAAAAAACGGTTCGAACAGGGATAGCCATCAGACTACCTCAAGATACCTACGGACGCATCGCTCCGCGAAGTGGATTAGCAGTCAAACACAGACTCACAACAAACGCGGGGGTAATAGACGCAGATTATACCGGGGAGATAAAGGTGGTCTTGGTCAATCAAGGTACCAACCAGTTCCAAGTGGAACAAGGCGATCGAATCGCACAATTGATTATCGAAAAAGTCAACATGGAAGAACTACAGGAAGTTCAAGAACTGAAAAGAACGAACCGAGGAACCAAAGGATTCGGAAGCACAGACGGTTCGGAAAAAGACAGAAATCCGATTCACATATGTGAAATATCGGCCAAAGCATTCAGAAGTTTTTACCGAAGAGGGGAGACAACGGGCATCCTACGATGGGACCCAGTCCACGACGAAATCTATCTGGAAAAAATTAATATCAGTACCGAATTGGCAATCAAGGATAGACAAAAGAAGAAGGAGGAAGAAAGACACAACCTCCAAGAGACGATACCAAAAGAATATCACAAATACCTCGATGTGTTCAAAAAAGGGGAAAAGACAACACTACCCCCACATCGGCAAGGAATTGACTTAGGTATCGACCTGGAACCTGGGGAAGAATACCTGACAAAAAGATATATCCCCTCAGCTATGATGAGATTCAAGAACTGCACAAATACATCAAGCAGAACGAAGCGAGAGGATGGATAAGAGAAGTGAAGGCTGAAAGAGCCTCACCAATCATGTTCGTCAAGAAAAAGGATGGAAGCCTACGGTTATGTGTGGACTATCGAGGGCACAACGAAGTTACAAAAAAGGACCGATACCCGTTACCACTAATAGGCGAAGCATTGGACCGGTTGAGCACCGCCAAATATTTCACGAAGTTGGACATCAAAGATGCCTACCACAACATCAGAATAAGGGAAGGCGACGAACATAAAACAACTTTCAGCAGCAAGTTGGGAACTTACGAATATCTGGTGGTACCATTTGGACTATGCAATGCACCGGCCGCGTTCCAAAAATGGATCAACAGAGTACTACTACGATACATCGATATGTGTTGTATAGTATATCTGGACGACATCCTCATATACTCAAACAACCTAAAACAACACCAAGAAGACGTCAAAAACATACTGAAAGCTCTTCGACCATCAGGAATGAAGGTCAAACCTTCAAAATGCGAATTCCATAAAAAGGAAACGGAATACCTAGGATTCGTGGTCAGCCAAGAAGGGGTCAAAGTGGACACAGTCAAAACTCAAGCAATATGGGAATGGCAACCGCCAAAGACAAAAACCGAAATCCAACGATTCTTGGGATTCTGCAACTTTTATCGGAGGTTCATACAAGGATTCAGCAGAATAGCAAAACCACTATACGAAAGGACACATAAAAAATACGATGGCAAATGGAAATGGGAAACCGAAGAAGAACAAGCTTTCGATGGACTCCGAAAAGCACTCACCACGACTCCGGTATTAGTACACTTCGACCCCAGGAGACCTATCAAAATCGAAACGGACGCGTCGAAATACGTATGCTCAGGCATACTATCACAACAATGCGAAGATGGGAAATGGAGACCCGTGGCTTATCGATCCAAAGGAATGAGGGATGCGCAACTCAACTACAACGTACACGACAAAGAATTATTAGCCGTGGTACAAGCTTTCGAGGAATGGAGAAGATATACCCAAGGGAGCAGATATCGCATTCAAGTCTTTACCGACCACAAGAACCTTACAACGTTCATGACCACCAAGGCCCTAACGGATAGACAAAGGCGATGGGTAAGGAAGTTGAGCCAATACAACTTCAAGATCATATATCGACCAGGAAGAGAAGGGGGAAAACCAGATGCCCTCACAAGAAGAACAGGGGACATACAAACCCTGAAGGAAAAACACCTGGCGAAACAGGAAGGAATACTACTACCCAAAGAACAATTCTGGGAAGAAGCAACAATCGAAGAAATGGAACTAACGGAGTTCCACGACAAAGACGAGGAAACGATACGAGAAATATCAAAGACAGACGAAGAAATCCAAACTATTAGACGAGCTTTGGAAACGGGAGAAAAGGAGCTGAAAGGAGTTGCACTGGGGCTATGCCAATGGAAGGACGGATACCTATGGTATCAAGGAAAAATATGGGTCCCCGAACACGAAGAAATAAGAACGACTCTTATCTCAAAACATCACGATCAACCACAAGCGGGACATGGAGGAACGGCAAAAACTACCGAGCTTATCGGAAGACGATATTACTGGCCAAAGATAAGAGAAACTATCAAAAGATACGTCAAGAATTGCGACACATGTCAAAGGACCAAAGTCATACGACATGCACCATACGGACTCCTCCAGTCAAACGAAGCACCAGACCGACCTTGGAAATCGATCGCAATGGATTTTATCACAGACCTTCCAAAATCAGAAGGACATGATACGATACTAGTCGTCATCGATCGCCTGACCAAAATGAGTCACTTTATTCCATGCAGAAAAAATCTGGACGCACGGCAATTTGCAAACCTGTTTATGAAAGAAATAGTCAGGTTGCATGGGATACCACGAGATATCATCACCGATAGGGGAACAATATTCACGTCAGACCTATGGAAAAAGACAACGGAAAAACTCGGAATCGAGCGAAGATTAAGCACAGCGTTTCACCCTCAAACGGACGGACAAACAGAAAGGACGAACGCGATATTGGAACAATATCTCCGAGCATATATCAACTACCAACAAGACGATTGGTGTGGATATCTGCCACTAGCAGAGTTTGCATACAACAACGGATATCAAGAAACAATCAAGAACACACCCTTCTTTGCAAACTACGGAATCAACCCCGAATACGAGATGATAGGACATCTCATCCAAGGAAACCAAAAGAAACCAGAAGAAATGACTCAACTACATGAGTCATTACGAAACGAAATGGTGGCAGCCCAATTACGACAAAAAGAATATTACGATCGACACCGAAAACCCGATCCGAACTTACAATCAGGGGATAAAGTGTGGTTACTACCACGAAATATCAAGACCACGAGACCATCAAAGAAACTGGATTACAAGAAATCGGACCATTCAAAATCTTGGCAAAGATTGGAACGAGCGCTTATAAGCTGGACCTACCGCCATCAATGGCAATACACAACACATTCCACATCTCACTGCTCGAACCTTACCAAGACAACCGATTTCCTTCCCAAATGCAAGAACCCCCTCCGCCTATCGAAATCGAAGGCGAACAGGAATACGAACTCGACGAAATAATCGACTCTCGACTCCACTTCGGAAAGCTCCAATACCGAGCTAAGTGGAAAGGATACTCACCAGAACACGACAAAGTCTGGTACCCCTCAGAAAACTTCAACAACGCACAACATGCAATCCTCCACTTCCACCAACGATACCCAAGTAAGCCAAGACTGGGTAGAGCTCAAGATCGAGCTCAAGCCAGACCAAGGATGGGGAGTCAACGAGTCCAAGCCAGGGCCATTTCCGCCTACTAGCCCGGGCTACAACATGCCAACGGAACAGGAACTGAACGAAAGACAAGCGAAGGCCATCGAAACGGCAAAACACAATGGACTATCATGGACGGCATGTTATGACGACGGGTGCTTCGTGCACATGAGCGAGAAACAAGGACAGGGGTGGTACCCACAAGAACCAAGACAGAAAAGACGAACCTCGAATGAAGAACACAAAAAGGTACATTGGGAACAATGTTTTCGAAACGACTGCCGGTCTCATAAGAACGAGAAGATCAAAGCCGGCTACTACCCGAGGTCTGAAGGAAGAAAGGAACCCCTTACGAAAAGGGACGAAAAAACGAGGAAAGCGAGAGAAACCGTGAGGACACGGTTGGCTGAAGAGGGGGGCGAAAATTCAGAAACAACGACGGTTCCGGACCCGGAAAGTCTACGAAGGCAGATTGATGAACTGCTAGATGAACGAGACCGCCTCCAAGAACGACTGAAGGACCAACGATTGTTGATTGAAGATCAACAAACAAAAATCTCGGAACAACAACGAGCCCTGGAGGTTGGGAACCTCACCCTCGAAGTTGTGCGCAAGAGGTGGAAAGACTCCGAAGATGTTATTCGGAGAATGCGAAGGGAAGCAAAACGTTTGGGAAGTCGGGTGACGGATCTAGGACTTTGAGCATCGTGGGACCGATGCTAGGGGGAGAGGGAGCTAATGTCACAAACGGTGACTAGCAAGAGAGGTTTTCACATGACTCATACTTATGAGTCATAGGTTTAGGTATTTTCACATGACTACGCAATAGCGTGTCATTCCTTTGTTATGATTGGTTTATTGTTTTAACATGACTCACGATTGTGGTCATATGATTATGACTTTCGCACATGACTTGTAATTACGAGTCATGGGTTTTACGCATGTGACGCAAGTCGCGCACATGATAGGTTTATTGTGTTTTGATTGGTTAGTTGTTATTGCGCAGTGACTCATATGAGTCAGCTGATGAATTTCACACTATGACTCACTTATGAGTCATAGGAGCATGTGATGCGAAGGACGAGTCATGAGTTGCGGGAAGAACGGTTTTAAAAGAGAGCCCTTACGGCCTCTTAGTTTAGACACGAACCATCTCCTCTACACCTCCAGCGATTGAAATCTCAACACCACGAGAAATCATCGTCAACATCCTTTCTCCAAAACGCACTCTCAGTGAGCTGCACCCCCCCCTATGATAGATTCGGATTTGGGCACCCGTTTCTTAGGGACCGTCCCATCCCCCTCTTCGCTTTTGTTTCGCGTCCTCGCTTAGCATTTGCACGGTCGGCAACACCCTCGCGTCCATGTTACAGACGGCTGGGATCACGGTTCGCAGTAAGAGAAAACTTTTCACAAGGCCACGGTCGATTTCTCTACTCTCTTCGATTATGTTTCGCTTGAGGCTGCCTAGTCAGACACGCACACGTTTCCGATAGTTCCTACGATACTTGGGTCTACCCCTCCTCTCCTCCGCTTGGTTTCGTCCCGTGGCTCGGTTACAGCCAAAAATCCTCTCATTAGCTGGCACTCTTACTGCCACTTCCCCTGGGTCCACCCCTTCCCCGTGGCTCGGCTCGGCCACAGCCCTCGGTTACGCTCGGTCATGGTATTGCACTGCCTCCTTGGACGATGTCAACGCCTTGGGTTACGGAGTAATGTGATGGATTTGCTTAGTTTTAGCTTTGCCTGTCCCCCCGTTCTGTGTTCTGTAGTTTTGGCTGAATTTTCACGGTCGGGTTTCTGTCAGAGTACTCTGGGATATTAATGTGGTTTCTTTTGTTATTATGTCAAGGGGGAGTTTTCGGGTCCGGTTTTCCTGTTGTCTCCTGCTTGTCGTGTTGGTGATTTATTTCTGTTGTCTACTTAGCCGATAGGGGTATCTTTGTCTTCGCGGCGGGATCGTGCGGTTGGTTCCATACCAGAGGGACTTGGGATGATGGTTTTTTCCGGTGGGCCGAGGAGGATTTCTTTGGGGTTTTTTCCTTACCATAGCTTACCGCTGCACGTAGCCTTTGTTCCCCGTAGTTGATAAATACAAAGCGCATGATACAAAAAAAAAAAAAAAAAAGGCCTCTTAGTTTAGAGTTCTTCACGCAATCATCTAAGTTATTTCCTTACAATATACTTTACTTTATCTTTATACTTTATCGGGCCGAAGACATAGGGTCTCTCACGAGCTTAGCGATATATTGTACGAGACAGGAGTCTGTATACTCAGCTGTCGTTGTTCGCACGAATTCGAGATAGTACGATTACTATCGAGAAAGAGGTTACCTGCTGCAAGTATCGCCCGAACGGAAGAGGATTGTAACACCACTTCATACCATATTTTGTTTCTTTCTTTCTACTGTAAAGTTTTCAATAAATTCTATTAAATGTTTCTAAATCAATCCTACTATTTACATACCAGCGGTTGTTATCCATACCAGTAGTCTCGGGTACTAAATACGCCATGCCCATGATCCGTTTGATACTAACAACTATCTTGGTGGTTCCATTTGGGCCTTTCGCCGTCCCTAAAGTAACAGTAACCAGTCCCGTTATATCGCTGAGCTTCCCCAAATTCTCAATATATAGTCTATCTACTAATACCAGTCTATCTACTAAACCCGTTCTTGGGTCTCAAACTTTCATTATGGAAACCAAACGGGCAGGATAACCGCCTTTTAGTGCTCTATAAATACCTCTATTACCCGAATGCACCGATACCCAATTATTCTTGCTCTGCGCTATTGACCTCCAACACTGGGTTCCGGTACACCGAAGAAGGTGCCAAGTGACCTCTCTCTCGTCCTGAAAGTTCTCTACCGGGACACATAAAAACTGACATATCTCAACTGGAAACTGTTTAACCGCACCGACATTAAAATGTTGGCTCACAGACGACTTCCGTCAATAATAACTGATTAAAAGCTCTGGAAAATTTCTCAAACTCTGGTAGAGCTGGGAAATGGTTTCCACGGTTGGTGTAAAACCTATTAGTTGTTTAGTTACTGAACTGACTTCCCGTTTGTACTGTTTGTCGTATACTTCATCTCAAATCGGACGCGATAGAACCCCTTGAATATTGATTTCATGAATTTTGAAGCTGTCAAGTCTAGAATATGATAGTAGTATTTGTTGCCTTGCATCGTTTTTATTTGACCGCTGATAGCCCTCCTTGATCATTGTGTTGTGACTTGTTTCATCCAACTCGGTAGAATATAGTTGAACGTTTCCGAAGCACCGTAGATGGTCCCTGAAGTGACTCAACAGATGTATCTTAATAAAGTAAAAGTCTACATCCTCATCATATATATCTGCAACAATTCCATATAAATTGCGACGTTGCTAGTCCGCAATACGACGTTTTTGGCAAATGTAGCCCCCAAAAGGCAGTATTGATTAAGTACTTCACTATGCTCACCTTGAATTCGGGCTGTGACCTCTCTCACTTTCCTGGCACTGGACTTATCCTTTCGGTACTTCTTAAAAAACAACTTTGTGATCATGAAAGGCCTTAAGGAACTGTTCGAGATATTGAATCGTCTTATCAGTATGGCTTGTATATTGCAAGATTAGAGAAAAGTCGACAATCGACCGAACACAGGTTAGAGCTTTGGTGAATATGGGACCTTCTGTTGCACTCGGACGAGGTAGGGTGGCTGCAAAACATGGTAGTATCACTTTAACCTGATTCTTCATGTCTTTTCCGGTCCACTGAGTGATCCGACTGTACTCTTTGTTCGGCACGGAATAGCCAGGATAAACATCCAAACTCTTCCAGATACCATCGAATACTTGTAGCCATTTGTATTTCTTTAGATATTCCATAACCTATTTCATAAGGGGTATTTCAAATATTCCCAGGTACACGACATGGCAAATATTTGGTTTGGGCAGGTCGGATTGCTGAACATTCAGAAGGGCTCAAAAGACGCTAGGAAGCAATTTGAAACCACAATCTGTGAGTTGTTGCTTGGCCTGCTGGTCGTTTTCAGAGTATTTGTTGAAAAGATGTTGGGATTTCCTATAATCTCGTCTGGCTGCAGAACGTCTCAAAAGGGTGCCTAGCTATTCCGGTCGAACGTCACAGACAGCGCACTGATCTTATTGAATACCGTGCAATGTTCCATATTCCAAGTTGTCTACAATCCACGCCGAGAGGCGTAAGAAACACAATCGGAGCTTTCTATCGGCACATTCAACCTCCTGTCTGGAGTTCCCTAGTGCAACAATTGGCGCAAAGATCGCTTCCATCAAATCACAAAGAATCTCATTGTTGACCTGCCTTTGTAGTTCATCTCTTGCTGGTACGCCCAGCATCTTTGGGGGGACGGGCAAAAGTGGCACAGGAAGGGTTGCATGTTTTCGCGGGTTTATTCCGTATCCTCAATAGGATATTCCCAATTGTCATGTAGATTGGCCAAGCTTTCTTATCTCCCGAGAAATTGGTCAAACAAGTAACGTCTGAGGCACATATGATTGGTACAAATGTTGGTCCTTCCGCTAATTCATCCTTTGCTGGCTGTTAATTTTGTGTCCTAGTAAACGGTATGGAAGCGCCGTGGAATGTCGTATTTGAACCTACCTGTGTCTCCCACCACCAATCAGCAGTTTGTGTAACAGGTACAGGTTACTAGTTGGTCGAGTACCATTTGATACTTGATATGTTTTATGTTTTGTATTAGGATATCAATGTGATACCTGATTTGTTTTATGTTTAGTTTTGAGTATCATTTGATACTTTATTTATTTTATATTTGGTTTTGAGTATCGTTTGATACTTTATTTCTTTTATGTTTGGTTTTGAGTATCGTTTGATACTTGATATATTTTATATTTTGTATCAGGATATCGATATGATACCTGAATTGTTTTATGTGACGTTTCAAGGCTGCTATTTCAGAGCCTTATGGTTATTCCATTACAAAGGCTCAGGTAGCTTAACAAGTGTATTCAAAAGAGCTGCTATTCTCGGACTTAGAGAAAGTAGACTTTGACAAATAGAATTTTCAATATACTTGGTTGAACAGTTACTTCTTCAGTTCCCTTCGAGAATCTTTAGTATTTCAAGTTGGTTTACCAAACGCCTACTATTAGGAACTACTTAGTAGTTGCGATATAGTAAGAAGTTTGTTACAACAACCTCGTCCAAGCCTCTGGTACTTAGTCTCGCCACGTAGCACACTTTGCTATAGAGCTAGTATCGTTACCCTTATAGAATATGGCACCATCCCGTAGTGCCGTTACATTTTTTTAACTTCAACAAGTTATTAAGATTGAGGAACACTAGGAACCTAGTGGAAGTACCGTGCCCCCTAAGAAAGGACAACAGCCACGAGCTAGGCACGACAAAGGACCATTCACCAAAGCCCTTTCAAAACAAGAGTTCTTTACAGACGAGCCTGGTAGACTACTAGCCCGAGATAGTGCTCAACAAACCCTATCGGAGTCAGCGGAAGAACATGCGAAGGAAGCAAGAGTAACCCCTGGTAGGTTTCCAGTATCTCCACCAAAAGAACTGTCAAGCAGAGCCCCAGCAGCTACGGTAGCAACAGGATCGACACGAAAAAACCAGCAGAGGTACCAGCAGACGATCCAAGCAGCTCAGATACCAGTAGCGACTTGGACAATATGTCGCAACGAGGAGGGCCTGGTAACCCTCTACCCGAACCGGCAGGTAAACCAGCAGTTACCCATAGACTTGGTATCAAAGTGCGGATACCAAAGAAGTTTATCGGAGATGGCGAAGACCTCCAATGAGAAGCATTCGACCGATGGTACAAGTCTGTTCAACTCTATATGTGAATACATAAAGTACCCCAAGCGTCAGATGGATCTGGAAACTATTAGATACTCTACAGCGAAGGACGAGCCCAAGAAGCAGAATTCCAAGCAGCAGAGTTATTCGGCGAAGATATTACTAGAGACCAGTTAGCACTCCATTTGAAGGAATGATTCCAATCATCCAAAGAGAAGGACGATACCTACATGAAGTTCCATGATATTTGACAAGTCAAATACGGACAAACTCAGAAGATCTCAACCACCTCGACAGACCTACTCATGTATAGATCACAATTACCTGAAGATACAGTCAGCGATTATGCATTCATCTAACAATTCTTCAAGAGCATGCATCCCAAACTTCGACAAGATGTTGAGATGCAATACGGGGGTGATGAAGAAATCAATCAAGTAATCAGCCTGGCTGAAAGACTTAATGCTATAAACCATAGCACAGGAGCCTACCGGAAAAGCTATAGTGAGAAACTGCCGAAAACCAGCAAGAGACAAGAACCTAAGAAGATGTTCAATAAGCGCAAACAACAAGGAACGCAGAAAAAAGGAGCCTGTTTCACTTGCGGTAGTGAAGCACATATAGCAAGAGACTGTCCAAGTTCGCAAGATAACGCCAAAGGCAAAAGCCAAGCAAAGGTCAAACAAGAAGCGTCCTCCAATATGGTGGAACAGCAAGACCAATTCGATGAAGTCTATATCAACTCGATAGAAATAGACAGCTAAGCTTCAGCCAAAGCCACCCGTCCAGCGGCAATCAAGGCAAATCATGCACTAGAAGGATCCATGTTCACCAATGGAAAGGAAGCACGAGTGCAATTCGATACAGGGACAATCGGAGGAAACCTCATCAGTGCTACATTTGTCACTACCCAGGGAATTCCATGCAGGAACATGGAAAAACCATCTAAAATCCACATGGCTATGAAAGGTTCACAATCCGAAAGTCACAAAGAATGGGTTGTGGACATCACGGCAGGAAAGTTACAAATGAAGGACAACAAAATGATGGTTGGAAACCTAGCAAAATACGATACCCTGATAGGTATGCCATTCCTCCAACAACATCAGGCCACAATTGAGTGTAGTGGACTAGCAATTACATTCCCCAAGCAGAGAGTTAAGATCAACTGTACACCTACGAGCGGAAATATCCACGCAGTTGTGATCAGCACTGAAGACATCATCGCTGAACACCCTGAGGTATTCCCAGAGAAGATCCTAGAAGGACTACCGCCACTGAGGAAGATTAACCACCATATTTGCCTGAAACCCGAGGAAGAACAGCATTACCAACACACCTACTCCATTCCAGAACGATGGATGACAGACCTACAAGAATGGATAAGAGAGAAAGAAGACCAATACATCATCGAATGAAAAGCGGTCCATGTGGCAGCACCGATATTCGCTCAAGAACAGAAAGACAAAGTAAGAATGAGACCACTTGTTGATCTTAAAGCAAGAAAAGAAATCACTATCAAGGATGACGAAACGATTCCAAAACAGAAGATCATCCTAAACTCGCTAGCAAGAGCCAGATATAGGAGTAAGATCAACCTCAGTGACGCATACTTTCAGACCAGAGTAGCACCAGAGGAAGTGGATAAAAACGGTTTCTAATCACCTTTTGGATGTTTTGTCAGCAAGGTTATGCTTCAAGGGGAGATGAATGCCCCAGGAACATTGATGCGCATAATGTCAGACCTATTTGCCGACTATATTGGACAATTCACATGGCTGTATATCGACGATATTCTCATTTTCTCCGATACAGAGGATGGCCACCTGAAACACATCACAATGGTATGCGACAAACTCAAGGAAGTTCAGTTTTACGCTAGCAGGAGGAAATCGGAGTTTTTTGCGACCAGCATGGATGTACTGGGCCACATTATTGGCGAAGAGGGACTGAAACCAGCCCCTGAGCAGATAGCGAAAATTGAAGAATAGACCACCCCTAAAAACAAGAGACAACTCCAGGAGTTCCTCGGGACTGTTAACTATATCAGTCAATTTATTCCTCATATTGCCACCATTACGGCACCGCTAACTGCCCTTATTGGTACTGCAGATTTTGTATGGACACCCACCCATAACCAAGCTATGAGTAATGTTAAGCGAGCTGTTTCACAATACGAGATTATGAAACCACTGAATTACGAGTCAACCACACTAATATGGCTAATCACTGATACATCCGATAGTAGCGTGGGAGTTTGGGTAAGACAAGGGGAATCAGCTGATACTGCAAGACCGGCAGCACTACACAGCAGGAAATTCTCTAATACTCAGATAAGCTATGATATTACAGACAAAGAGGCCCTAGCAATTGTGGATGCCCTGGCGACTTTTCACTATCTCCTTGCAGGAAGCAAGTATTACACACATGAGAATAGCTCACCAGTATTATTAGTAGAGGCTGCGCCACTATAATGGAGGAGTGTATGTCCAACCTCAGCTCACCGGGGTAGGAGCAACTAGAGGCATCTATGTTGACTACTCGGGATACCGGAAGAACTCACGTTCTATGAAGAGGATTACTGATTGGAAAGATAAAGTGAGAGTACTTTATTCCTTATCCAGTACATATGCATATTCTGCATTATGTGTTATTATCTGGCTATTCGAACTGATCACTCGATAGTTCACGATAAAGACTATTAGTATGTTGGTATTGCGACCACATATATTATCTTAGTCTATTAGTACAAAGAGATCGAAGACTATCTACTGGTGTAGTGGGGACACCCTCAGATGAAATAAATGTCGAGAGTTCTCTGAGTTCGAGTGGGGCAATTATTCAGGGTCAAAGAGTGTTAGCACTTCCTTTGACGAAGCTGAAATCTTAGAAAGATACATGATTGTTAGGATACAGAAAGTAGAGAGAATTTAGTATAAGTAGTAAGGGCTATTCCCTGGAGTTTGAGAAAAACAAGCAACGGAGAAGAGACCTTAACAATATAACAAGTTATTAAGTTTAAAAATTCGAGAATTTTTATTTTATTACTTTACCTTTATCGAACCATCATCTCCTGAGCCTTCCTGACTTCTCTCCGTTATTTCGAATACGATCCAGCCTAGCTTTGTCTATTCCTTTGAGTTAGTTACCCCGTAACAGCAAGTTTACGATTGTCACAGACCATCAACCCCTAATATACCTCAAGACGAGCAGGATAGCCACTAAGAAGCAACTTAGGTAGAGGGGATTTATTGGACAGTTCGACACTAAAATAGTATATAGGCCAGGCCAATGGGACTATATAGCTGACGCCTTATCTCGACTTTATGTGGACGATAGGAACTACCCTCACACTGCAAAAGATCCCAGGCAAGAAGACTCTGATAATGACAGACTTCCTCTCTCTGATAACGTACCTGTTACCTTCCACAGCGAATACTTGACAGCCAACATGTCCAAAGTCGAAAGCTTACCAGTTTCCTACGTCCATGACCACTCGGAGTGTGGTAGCAAATATGAATTCACAGACTACAGGGAATAAGAGCCAATCAATGATTGGGGGGATTACAGGAGTATCACTAGTGGGAGAAGTGATGAAGAACTACAACACTCGGCCCTACATTAGAGTTTTTGCGAAATTGATATATGCTCAGATCAGATCACGAACAGATGAAACCACCTATGAAAACCTACAGCGGATCGCCCCAGAGTAGCCCCCCGGCAATGCCACCTCACACTTCCGACGAAGGAAGTAGGAGGGATACGGAACCCGATCAAGACAATATACAACACCCCAGGCCACGTCTGGACCTCTCTGGAATCAAGAGGAGAGTACATGAAGCCCTCGGTTGCGAAACTAGAGGCATTCCTTGCGAAAGTCCTGACTGCCCAGTACATCAGGCCAGACGATCCCCATCAACAAGACCCCTATATGGGGGAACACTTTCCCATCTAAACATCGTACCCATCGTCGAACCGCCGTGACTTCCCCATCATAACCGCCACCTATACAACGTATATGAGGAAGAGGAGGAAGATAATGAGGAAGTGACAAGGATAGAAAGGGTTACAGACGAAAGAGACATCACCCAAGCTGTGAACAACATGAAATCAATATGGAGAGAACAGATGATAAAGGGCTATAGGAACGATCCAATTTGGGAGTTGGCCCAAGATTCCAACCTCACCCATAAAGGAGGAAAGATGGAACATTACTGCATATCCAATGGACTACTCTATGCCACCACCCGAGGAGGAGAACAGTGCCTCTACATACCTAGAGGGTACGGAGTCGACGGGGAAATACTAAGAGAGTTAATAATCGGAGAAATCCACAGCAAACGACACCATAGCACAGATTGAAACCTCTGTTATGCTACTGAGTATATCTACTGGCTGGAGATGAGGAAGGACTTTAGGGACTATATCCGGCAGTACGAGTTGTGCCAGGCCAACAAAGAACGCAACACCTTACCCACTGGTGATGGGCAAACCCTCCCTTTCCCTTCCGAGATATTTTCGAGCTATGCTATTGACTTCATGGGTCCTTTCACTACCTTGAAGATGTACAATACAGTCCTGGTGGTTGTAGATAGAGCGGTGGGATTCTGCTGGCAGATCTCAACTTCGGCTAGTGCTACCGCAGCACAAACAATGGAGCTACTCCAGCATCATATTTTTACGCCACATGGAGTACCCACCTCAATTGTCAGCGATGCTGACCCCCGTTTTACCTCCTGGTTTTGGAAACAACACCTCAAAACCATGGGAATCAAACATATTATGGCTGCACCAGGCCACCATTAGACCAATGGACAAGCTGAGCGGAAGATTAGGGACCTTAAGACGGCTTTGAGGAATGTCACCAATACTCGCCAAACAAACTGGGTAACTGTCCTTCCCGAGTTGACAGCACATGCTAACGCTGGGCACTCTGATACCCTTAATATGTCCCCATACAAAGCGGTGTATGGACGAGATTACCCACTCTTAGACACTAACCGAAACCTACCCGTCGGCCGTTTCCACCTCCGATGACTATTACAACAGATATCAGGAAGTCAGAAATGCAGCATACCAGACACTGAAGCTGGCCAGGTTTAGGAGCACTAGGACTGCGAGCAGGAGAAGGAACCCTAGGAAAGCGGTTGAGGTTGGAGGAATGATTATGGTATATGGCGACCAATTTGCGACAGAATCCGGCAGGTCCAGGAAACTACCACCAAGATGGCGAGGACCTTTCACAGTGATGGAATACCATGAGCATACACAAAACTATATGGTCAGCATGGACTCTAGAATGTATCGCCGACAGAAAGAAGTTTTCCATTGTTCGATCGTCAAACCTTACCACTCCAATAACGACGAACGATTTCCAGGCAGAGCTCATGCGAAGCCAGCACCCATTTTGATCAACCAAGAACAAGAATGGGAAGTTAAGTCAATCCTCAACAACAGAGAGAGGCACGGCAGAGCACAATTCTTGGTCAAATGGAAGGGATACCCAACTAGCGAGAATAGCTGGGAACCACTTGAGGGATTCGAGAATTCAGGAGAGATGGTACAGGCATGGTGGACTGATAACATGCCAGGGGAGGAATTTCCTATTACTTTTTTCAGGTTATATTACGGTTCAAGTTTGTTTTTCTCCTAGTCGGGACGGTCAGGAAAGGTACTCAAGCGAGCCCTCGGTTGATAGAGGGTTCTGGAAACCCCACTTGGATACTGATAATAATAGCGAGGAATAATGTTTTTTTTGTTATATGTTTGGAAATAAGGATTTTATTTTGTTTTCCGGGTGTAACTGGTACAGGTTACTAATTGGTCGACTATCGTTTGATGCTTGATATGTTTTATGTTTTGTATCAGGATATCAATTTGATACCTGATTTGTTTTATGTTTGGTTTTGAGTATCATTTGATACTTTATTTGTTTTATGTTTGGTTTTGAGTATCGTTTGATACTTTATTTGTTTTATATTTGGTTTTAAGTATCATTTGAGACTTTATCTGTTTTATGTTTGGTTTTGAGTATCGTTTGATACTTGATAGGTTTTTTTATTTTGTATCAGGATATCGATATAATACCTGATTTGTTTTATGTGACATTTCAAGGCTGCTATTTCAGAGCCTTATGATTATTTGATTACAAAGGCTCAGGTAGCCTAACAAGTGTATTTAAAAGAGCTGCTATTCTCGGACTTAGATCAGTAGACTTCGACAAATAGAGTTTTCAATATACTTGGTTGAACAGTTACTTCTTCAGTTCCCTTCGAGAATCTTTAGTATTTCAAGTTGGTTTACCAAACGCCTACTATTAGGAACTACTTAGTAGTTGCGATATAGTAAGAAGTTTTTTACAACAACCTCGTCCAAGCCTCCGGTACTTAGTCTCGCCAGGTAGCACACTTTGCTATAGAGCTAGTATCATTACCCTCATAGAATACGGCACCACCCAGTGGGGCCGTTACAGTATGCATCTCCGAATAAACTCTCTGAGGTGGTTCATCACTATTCCATTTCTTCACAGGGGCGTAAACTAAATCTTGAGCAAAACATCTTTGACTAAGTAAATATTTAGCATAATGAATAGGATTGCGGAAAAAGAATTTCTGTGTTACAGAAGCTTCGTCTAGTCCTTCCTCCTCCGAAATTTGCTACTTTCGGTTAGAATAGGATGTTGTAGGGTCCATTTACTTACAGCTTCGCTAAACCATACAAACCCCTCTTTCCAACTCTTCATTCCCATATCTCATTCCAACCGATCAACGGCATCAAGGAGCCAATAATCAGAGTTAATATTAGTGCCCTCAGGCACCAAGTCCTTCTTGAAATATCTATTCATGTGATCCTTTGGTACCTTTGCTTCGATAAACCATCAAGCAAGCTCAAAGTCCTTCTTGCTTCTGAATGGTGACCACATCTCATCTTCAGATCTTTTGGGGTGTACAACATCCCATAGTGACCTTCCCGCCGTTGGGTGCGTCGTCGGTATCGGGAGTCCTGCCAATGCTGTGCTCTCCCCACTGTGCGAATAATTAAGACTTTTCATGTCCAAATCAGCAGCGTTTATGCAGAGATCGGACTCATTTATTTCAATATTCGTTTCAGCCATGCTAAATTCTTCCCCGAGTCGATTGGAGGTTAGGTCAGAGTCAGCAGGCTGGGGGATTGGTGCATGCCGGTCTTCATCACAGATAGGCTGTACAAAGTCAAAATGCGCTATTTCCATATACTTCCGGTAATATGTACTTGACTTGTATTTTCTTCTGCAGTACGGGCATTGAGACTCTTGTACCATTCTACAAGAAATTAGATTTGATACACAGCACAAAAGAGATGCAAAAATCAAACTTACTTTTCCAGACTGATCACACTGTGCTTGAACGCGTGTGGTAATTGAATAACTAGTTCTTGACCGGAACTGTGGTATAGATAGATGTTATTATAACCAAAAAGGTGCAAATAGGACGAAATTCGTCATCACACCATCTGTTCAGTAAATTGCAGATATTTCAAGAGATTGAAAAAATATGAGAACTTGAAAAACTTTCAAGGTGTGTTGGGTGGCCTTTTTGTAATTCAAAGGGAAACTGTTCGGGTCGGTCTCACTTTCCCCTGAGCAGGATTGTACCAGTATTCATACGTGAATAATGTTCTGCAGCTCAAAACTCCCTTTTCACATTAGCTTTCAGACTAAATCCAGGTAGGGCGTTAGAGTTCCTACGGGCATGAACATGAACGATGGCCCAGGGCCACGACAGACTCCTACAAATCTCGAGAAGATCTTACTTAACACTTATATCTACGATTACTTTTTAAAAAATGATAAGCAATGCGAATTATATCCTAAACCTCAGGTTTGCTTTATTCGGCGTATTGCAGACTTAGAGAGGGCCAAACCTAATGGCGAGGGCTCATCTACCATACCCTAATATTCCTTATCCGAACTCATATCAAGAAAGCAGGGGTACTCACAAGCATGCCTATTACATCGTTGTACCTTAAAGGACTCTTGAAAAGCTTGTTCATGTTTGTTCAACTCCCCTTTTCAAGTGTACAAGCTTACCTTGTTACGTGTTTGCCTCAGAGCAACTGTACATCTGTACTTTTTTGTACTGGCACAGAAGGACGTTCTACGTTCAAGTTGGGACATTTAACAGTCTCTTTCAAACTGGTCTGAGTTGTTAGAACTCTTGATACTATGACAAACAGCTTGAATAGTACACTCTTCCTTATATAAACCTCTCGCTACCCTGGAATTTTCCTTCTCCCCTCCGTCAATACCTTCTAATCGATCTACAGCTTCTCATCGTCCTTCTTAGTCCTCCAAAAGCAACCTTTCCCTTGACAATGATACCTTATATATAAACCAGAACTGTTTTCTGTGATCATACAGTCTCACTCATATTTCACACCAACTATACTGGTAAGTCTCGTCCGCGGTTCCTAACGTGCAAAATGAGCCTTTCTCAGGCCTTTGGTAGGCTATACTGATTGATATCCAGAGACTACTGGTAACTTACTGTTAATTGAAGCGATGCTTTTCAATCACTTCTAACTCCTAAAAGCAAGTTTGTGCCACAATTGGTCCCTTTTCTTCCTTACTCGGCTTCCTAGAGATACCAACCCGAGGCCTGGTCTCTCTCACATCCTTCTAGGGCACAATCAAGCGCTGTTTAAGTTCTTGAATGAACTTATGCATGGCTGGTACTAGCTCTTCTAAAGCCTTAATGTGAAATGATAGCTGACCACTATTCTCTAGATACACTAGTAGCTCCCCATTTTCTCTTGCTATCCCCCCCTATAGTTAGTCTTCTGTTTATCTCATTTGCACCTTTCCCAAGAAGGAATGATTACTGACCACTATTTGCTAGATTTCTTTGGGATTTCCCGTCTTCTTCTGCACGCTAAGAACATCCTCACCTAATTGAGGTTAGTCTTCTGCGTGTCCCATTTAGTCTATTTTACACAGAATCTAATTGGTTAATAGCATGCCTCCGATTCCTGGTCGTGGTCGTGTCACCACTGCCATCTTCCAGACTGAACTCAACCTCACTGGTGAGGGACAAACCGTTGAAGGGAGGAGATACCGCCCCACTCGCATATACATTCTCCAGAAGTGCAACGAGAGGAATATTACCTCTCACACGCAGGCCGATGACACTTTGTGGAATGGACTTAGGACAGAGACCGTCGCACACTTTGCTCTCATTGGTTTCTGAGCCAAATTCAACTCCCCCCGAAACGGCTACCATCCGGCCTTCCACGTTGCTCTGGATGCTCTCATCATGGACGTCCTGAAGAAGGCAGCTGAGTCTCATAGGAATGCCAGACTTAATTCCGATGACGGGGAAGAGAGGGGAGATGGGGGCGCTGGCGGTCCAACTGGATCCGGATCAAGAGACAAAAGGGCCGTTGCTCATTCCCAACCGACAGTTCACCAGGAGAAACCGGTATGAATAATATTCATTTCGACCATAGGTGCCGAGCCTGGGCAGGTTCGCCAGCTCCCATGGATAAACAGTGGTAATAACACTATGCCAAACAAGAGTTGGGTGGAGGTTCTCAGGCACTACACTTTACAGGAGCTCGGTGAAGCTGCCTGTCTGTATGTATAGGACGGCGAGCACCCCCGGCAGTTGATTGAAATTCTCCTCGAAATTCAAGGCCTGAATGTCAGTCCCAATGGCCCCGACCAGATCAAATTAATTGACGACGATCAGGTCCATGCCTGGCTTCGTCTCTCCCAGTGCTCCACCCTTACTGTCGCCTGCTTCCTCCACCGAGCAGCTGTTGACCCTCCTGATAGTGGGAACCCTGTTTGTCCCAATACACCTCTTGTTCAGCATAGCTGGAACTATCTCTTCCCCGGCTAATTCGACGTCGCTGAGTTCTACACTGAGCCAGAATCTGACTCTTATCAGGAGGACGATGTGTAGCGCCATGCAAGGCGCCGAAGGGCCATTCCTAGGTGCCACAATGGCTGGCAGAGGAGAATTCTGAGCAATGATTGTAGAGTTGTTAGGTTCCAGACCCACTCCCGGGAACTGATTTCGCGCGCTCGAGTGAGGCAGGGGCCGGTGTATATGAGCCGATATGCAGGACAAGATGTCCCAATGGTGGCTCTTCCCCCGGGGATCCCACCTCCCGGATGCGAGGTGTCAGTACATGACGCTATTGAGGAAGGCGCTGATGATAACGGTGGGGGTAATGGGAGCGATGGGGGTAATGGGGGCGATGGGGGTAATGGGGTAATAGGGGCAATGGGGGTAATGGGGGCAATGCCTAGGGTTTGTTTGCGCCGGACAGCCTGTTCTTTGGGCTTTTAGGTGGTTTTTTCTTTTGTTTCACTGGCTTTGTTAAGTTTTGCTTTCATTTCTATCCATGGGTTCGGCGCCAGGGGGGGTTGGGGCTTGTTTGTGCTGGGTAGTGTCTTCTTGGGTCTTTCAGGTGGGCTCTCTTTCATTTCACAGGTTTTTTCTTACTCTGTATTACTCTCGTTTCTATCCAATTGTTGGGTTTTCTGGGACTCATTTTGTGGCGGGCTGCGTCTTCTTTGAGCCTTTGTGTAAATATTCTTTGGTTTTACAGGCTTTGCTTCTTTGCTTCTGCTTTGCTTCTATCTATTAATCATTGTCTTAATCCTTTTTATCCTGTCCTCCAGCTTTCCTATATTTTACCCGGTAGTCTTAGATTTTAATCTTTTTAGTTGTCTTTTTATTTTTAGAATTAGTTGAGTGCAATAGATAGTTTTTCAGGGACGCTAGATGTCTCTTTTATCCTTTATCCTATCCTAGTATGTATAATCCGGTCTTTTGAAATGATAAGTTATGTTCATCCAAGCACCGAATATGAAATCCTGACCCAGCAATCCCGAATAGACAATCTCTATACGGCTCAGAGCCATCCGTGCACATAGCCTTTGAGACATTCGGAGGCCAAATGGCTGTAGGATAGTCCGAGCCCATGCCAATGATTCTGACCAAACTTGGGTCATAGCTAGGAGTCCGTATAGTAACAATATCATAAAGCTTGTTTGTCCGCAATACGATGCTGTTGGTCCCCAATACGATGCCGTGAGTTCAATTCCTGTTGGGACTTTTATCTCGACACCTAATTCCTTTTTCTCCTCTAGTGCTTTCATATAAACACGCATTCAAGAATGGAAATCCGAGCATAGGTCAGTCACGCCTCCTGGAGGCCAAGTTGTGCTCTCCCACGACTTAAATATCCATTCTTGACCAGAGTAGTAGGACTAGCCCCCTGAGCCCAGGCATCATCGTCGAGACCTCTAGTAGCTTTCGCGGATATTTCAACCCCAGCACCGGAAACACAACAACAAGTTCATTTTGAGGCACAGCAACCCACAGATGTTGACGATGATGACATTCCTCCTAGACGTGGCTGATGGGATGAATGACATCCTGCTAAACCACTCCCGCAGCCACTTCCACGAAGGGTCAGGAGCCGGTTAAGATAAGTAAGTAAATCTAATAATTTTTTGAATTGCCATGCTTATAGGAAAGAGTATGCAGGACACTCCAACGCCGGTTCTAAATGTCTCTTCACAGGGGGTTCTAAATAGCCCTTCGCAGGGGCTTGCATCACAAGAGCAGGTAGCACAATTACATTCCGGCCATCTCAGAGAAGATTCATCACAATTCTCACCCTATATTCCTGATAAGCCTGAAGAGGAAGAAATTGTGCCTTCCCATTCACGACGTAATATAGGTGATCCAGACTTTCCAGAGTCTAATATCAGGACCCCGATTACACTATCGGCAAAAAGCAATACATTGCAGGATGAGGCGAGGATAATCTTTGAGAACGCTGCAAATATGGTCCGGTATCATACCTGGTTTGTTAATCCCTTTCTAAAGCCTGCCGAAAATGAGACGCTTCTGGATGGTTATTCGGTAAAGGAAGCTACAAAGTTAGGTTGGGGCAATAGCGTGATAGAAAGGCAGCCAATGACTTTTGTAGGTCCTTTCATTGACGAAGAACCTCCTATTGGAGACTGATCACGGCTAATTAGCTACATTTAGTTGAAATCGAGGAAGTCTAGCGTCAGGTCACATCTAGTTTCAGAGAGCAAGAACATGATTGAGGACCTGTATGACTTCTCGCAAAAACCACCAACCGAAATAAAGGTACGAGTTGCCTATTTGCTCGAAAATGATCAGTTTACATGCCACTCAAGTAAACAACAAGTTAGTAAACTCAGATCGTCCCCAGTGAGACAAGATAAGGCTTACCCAGACAGGACTGTGGTTGGCGCGTGTCTGCGCCAGAGATCGCAAAACTCTTGTTTTATAAGTGGTGCCGGGGTTCGAGAATGCGAGGGCGAACCGATAAATGATTTCTTAATCGTACTAACGACCTCCTGATATGCCTTACCATGGCATGTCTGTATCATTCTCTGAAGGCTTAGAGTTCCGGATCATTTGTTCAACCACCAGATTTTTCTGCTCTGACAGCACAAAGTTAGTATTGACTCATTTAAAGGTTCAAATCCGCCTTTGTAAAGACAATTGTACTCACTAGAGAATTTAGATGTCTATCTTTGACAGCGTGCTACATGACAAAGATTGCCGCAAGGAGTACGAGATAAACTCGTTGAAAATACAAAAAAACGTATTAAGAAAATGCTGCCAGAGCGCAGATTGATACAGGATCAGGAGTCTCGTGCTTCACAGGAGGAGAGAGAAGCCGCAGGATATTTGGATTTGCAGATTTCAGGTGATGAGGAAAGCGAGATGGAGGACGATAATTCAGATCAAGAACCGGGGGAGGCACTTGAGGCTCCGGAAGAGGAGTTGAATGAGGATGCGTAGCGTTCTATTTGGGACAAATATAGATTTAAATAAAATAAACAAATAAAGAGCTTATTATTATTATTATTATTATTATTATTATTTTGAATATGCTACTTAGAGTTAGACTTCAACCCAGTTTGTGAAAAAGATATCAGGGGATAGTCGCTTGGGGCCAAAGGAAAGTCCCAAAGAGCTATGAAGAAGGCAGGAAGGCGAGAACAGTGAAGGAATAAGCCAGCGCAAGGCCACCTATCATTAAATAATAGACGATCCTCATCGGGAACGCAATGAATAGCGTCCGCTTAGATATTGTATACACGGAGAAATTATTGGGGCTGGATTAGGTCATGGGGCAATGGCAAGGAGGAAGGGGAGAAATAAGCAAGAATTAGGAAAGCAGAAGAACTACAGGGAACGGTACATTGTGGACATTCGCAGTCGCGGAGAGTTTGTCAATAGGAAATTTAAAACAGGATGTTTGGATCAAAAAGGGAACAATGCGTGGTGCGAGAGGTAATACCGGATAAACTATAGGGGAAAGGTCAAAGCTGGAATGGTCCAGAAAACGGCGCGTTTGGGCTGTTGGGAAGCATGATTGAGTCGTGAAGCAGAAATCCTCAACGGAACAATTCCTGGCACGAGAGGTAATGCCGGATGAAATACAGGGAAAAGGGTCAAAGCTGGAATGGACCATAAAACGGCATGTTTGGGCTGTCGGGAAGTATGATTGAGTGGTGGGGCAGAAATCCATAACTGAAAAATTCCTGGCATGAGAGGTAATGCCGGATAAACTAAAGTAGAAGAGTCAAGCGTGAATGGACCGTGCAACGGCTCAAAGAGGATGAAATACGTCCAGAAAATGTTGCATGATAAAGAAATTACCGATGCAAAAAAAAATGCCCCGTAACCCCAAATTTATTCCGGAGTTATGGTACATGGACGAGAGATACAACAACTTGAGTTTTATAATTTGGCCCCCCATACCCCCTATTACTCATGAGGTATGGGGGTCAAATGTCAACTTTTGCTGATGTAGCGACAAAGATCACGCTAATGAGGTTAGCCCTGATCGTTTCTTTATCACAAAGGACTCTTGCTACTAGCCCATTGATAAACATAAATTCTTCAAATACATGGTGTGCTTTGATCACTACGAGACAGGTAGCTTCATCTGAAACATAGCTGTCCATTTCTATCGAGTTGATATAGACTTCATCAAATTCCTCTTGTTGTTCTACCAGGTTGAAGAATGCTTTCTTCTGTATGTTTGCTTTCCCCTTGCCTTTGTTCTTATCCTTCAAACTCTGACAATCTCTTGACTTGTGGCCTTCACCACTACAGGTAAAATATGCCACTTTCTTCTTCTTCATTCCTTGCTTTTTGGGTTAGTTGAACATTTCCTTATGTACTTGTTACTTACTGTCTGAGGTAGTTTCTCATAATAGGTCTTTCGGTAAGCACCTGTACTAGAGTTTATAGTATGAAGTCTTTCTCTCAGTCTAATTACTGCATTAATCTCTTCATTCCTGGCATATTATATCTCAACCTCTTGTCGGATTTTTGAATGTATAATCTTAATGAATTAATGTATAAAAGGATAATCACTGATTGTTTCTTCTGGTTACGAACCATCTCAGCTACACACCCATAGATTGAAATCTCAACACTAGAGAAATCATCGCCAACTCTTCACCCTCCCCTCTGTCCCCCCTGATGGCTCTTTCACCTAGGGGTTCATGGCTCTTCCTCCTCTCTCCTTCCCTTTTCCCTTACGGTTAAAGGGCCCTTTCCTCAGAGTTGCATCGCATTTAACCTCCCGTTTTGGTTCACTTCTTGACCCTGAATTGCGATGCTGCCCACTTAGCTACGGTCAGCAACACATCTCCTCTCTGCTCATGAGGGCTATCTGTTTATCATTCCCGCTGGGACCTTGGACTCTCGTCTACCCTTCCATTTTTTCACCTTCCGGTTTCATCCAGTTGCGCTATTACAGCTACGAGGTCACTCAGTAAAGTTGGCCTCCTGTTAGCCTGGTCACTCCGCTCACTCCCTCGCGTTGTTCCACCATAGTCACATGCCTCAGTGATGCCCTGTCATGGTATTCCACTGCCTCCTTGACTTGTTGTCAATGGCTTGGTCCGAAATAATTGTCCGGTCCGGACCTTCCGTTCAGTTTGTCACTTGCCATTTGGCTTTTCAGAACGGCCCCCCTTTGATATATTTCCCTTATCTATTGTGGTTTTTTTTAGTGGTTTACTCTCTCTTGCCCATTAGAGGTATTTATTTTGTTGGGGTCTACAGAGAAGGTTTTCCTATTGCTTCCTGCTTTCATGCTTGGGGGTTTCTGTCAGTTGATTTCGGTGGTGCTGAGCAGTTTAGGCTATTTGGTTTCCTTCTGTGGGTGGGCGGAGTTACTCTCTTATATACGAGATGTGCGGTTGGTTCCACACCAGAGGGACTCAGAGTGATGGTTTTTTCCTTGGTCTAGGGGGGATCGTTTCTTGGAATTAAGATTTTCTTTACACCATAGCTAGCGCTGCATGCGAGTTCTTGTACCTTAACAAGTAATACATGATATAATAACAATGATTATTTCTTCAGGTAATCGTAACCTGTATATGAGTAGATCCATTGATGTGATGGAAATCTGCTGTATTTGTCTATCCTTTACCTGTTGGATATTGTGGAACTTCCTAGAAGTATCGTTTTTCTCTTTAAATAATTGGAATCATTCTCTGAGGTAGAGGACTAACTTGTCACTAGTAATATCTTCGCCAAACAGTTCTGCTCCCTGGAAGGCTGTTTCCTGAGCTCACCCTTCGGTGTAAAGTATCCAATAGTGCTATTACCTATATCATACCAGGGGTATATTGCATATTCACATACACAATTAGACAAACTTGTACCATCTATCAAATGCTTCTGGCAGAAAGTCTCCACCATCACTCGTGAACATCAGTGCTGTTGGAACTTTGATACCAATTCTCAAAAAGATCGCTGGTTTATTCGCCACTGCTGATTGAGGATTACTAGAACCTCCTTGTTGCCACAGACTATCAGAGTTACTTCTAATATCCGAGCTGGTTGGATAGCATTCGTTACCGGGCCTCCGGAGTCCCGAAAAATACGGGTACCCTGCGTAATTTGCCCCTCTAGCTCATTTACCGGCCTGGGGCAAGGCATATTTTGCTCCTTTCCTCCCCTTACCCAGGGCCAGGGCCACGCCCCACCCATGCCCCAGACAGGTACCCAGAAAATTTTGGTGGTGAAAAATGGAAGCCCGTCCAGAGAATGAGTGAGCTTGGGGCCCAGACAGGGACCGGGCAGGGAGAATGCAGAAAATACCCCCCCTAAGCCTGTGTAATGGTGGGGTGACCATGGGCAAAACTTGCCCTGCCCTGCCCTGTAACAAAAGCTATACTTGGATCATTTCCTGGTACCACTACTGGGACTACCCTTGATGAATGGTTGCTCTGGTAGTTTGGGCTTTGCTTGATATTTCTTTCTTTGGTAATAGAGAAAACCGACCATGGGCTACTATTGCTCCCTTCACAAATTCCATTGCTGATTCTATTAGGGTCTGTTGAGCGCTATCTCTTGCTTGTTGTCTGCCAATTTGTCCATCATGAACTGTACTTTAGAGAGTAATTTATTATATCGTCCTTTATATCCCTAGCCCTTTTCTGTTGATATTTCTTGAAAGGCCTAGTACTCCCACTATGTCCCTCATATTCTTTAATTTTCAAAACTTGTCAAACTTAAAAGAATTTAACGGTACCAAGGGGTGGTACCATATTCTAAGAGGGTAACGATACTAGCTCTATAGCAAATTGCACTATCTAATAAGGCTAAGTACCATAGGCTTGGACTAGTGGTGTAAGATGCAACAAACATCTTACTATATCGCAACTACTCAGTAGTTCCTAATAGTAGATGTTGGTAGACCAACATGAAATACTTAAAAATTCTTGAAGCAAACTGAAAAAGTAACTGTTCAACCAAGTATATTGAAAACTCTCTCTGTTGAAGTCTACCTTCTCTAAGTTCAGAGAATAGCAGGTCTTAAATACACTTATCAGATTACCTGAACCTTATAATCAAACAACAATAAGGCTCCAAAGTAGTAGTCTTCAAATATTTCATAAAATAAATCAGCTATCAAACCAATTTCCTGATATAACACATATTTTATATAAAGTGTCAACCGATACTCAAAACCAAACATAATATATATAAAGTATCAAATAATACTCAAAGCCACATATAAAATATATAAAGTGTCAAAGAATACTCGAAACCAGAAATAAAACATCCAGAGAATCAAACAATACTTATAACCAAATATAAAACATATAGAGTATCAAACAATAACAGAAACCCAGTAGTAACTTGTACTAGTTGCAATATTAGTCAATCTGTACAACATACTTAATCACTACTAATATTCCTACCCAGTCATGTTCTCCAGTGGGGTCCCATATATAAAAACAATAACTCATGACTCTGAGTTATGTGTGAAACATCTGACATCAGATAACTATAATGTATGTTCGCTCCAATAACATAAACATATTATAAAATCAGTATATACTAGTGTGTAATATATGAGAAAGATAACAAATATATGACTAGTAACTACTAGTCATGTGAAATTCTACAAATCTTACTATGTTTATAATAATCCCTTCCTAATAAAATAGTACTATGGGAAGATGAGAGACTTAAAATAATAGATCAAAGAAACAAATTGTCTCTTAAAAAACACTAAATACTTTTATTACTTCTACAAGGATACAGCTTTAAGGCTATCGTAAGATAAGGATCAAGCATAATGGTTGGTCAAAAGTCCAAATGTGATGAGTTATACGGAGTTGATATTTCAATTGCTAGATTTGTAAGAGACATAGATTATGAAAGAAAACATTTTGTACTTTATTTTTTCTTGTGTTTTAAACTTTTCAATTCAGAACTAACTCGTTACAAATACTATTGGCTTTCTGTATCCTACTTGATGTCTGCCATGTCTATCCCCAGTTTAATGTCCAGTCTCTTGACCAACACCCATATCCACTCTATCATCTTTCTAGAGGCTCAGTTATACAGACCTCCCTAATATGAACATACCTTCCAAAGACAGCCAAGGAAATACTCCTCTCTTAAACTTAAGCTAATTAACCTCCTCTCCCTCTACCTCTCTAAAAACCTAAACCTCTACAAACCCTTAGCCTCAGTAAGTATCCCCCCTGGCTCCCTGGACTTTGCTGCCAGACATTCAGTACTTGAAAAGCCCCAATAGGAGCAGGCCCTAGCGATCTACCTCTAGCGGAAATCCTCGGGCCTTCCATATCCAAAACTTGGACTGTTCAGAATAACTCAGACTATTTGCAATATATGTTACCCGTTATCTCCAAGAAGCCCTACACCCCTCTTATAATCTTTCAGTCCTAACAGGATCACTAAACATTCCACCTTTCTCTCCTTCATTTCTTCCTGCATAATACCCACCATCTTATCCAAAATCTTATACTCCACCAACTACTCATTATCATTACTCTCTGACCTTATCGTCACACTAATTGACCTCTCAGCCACATTCTCTTTCACCCTTTGAGCCACTACAATAACCTTAATGCTATACTCCAATACACTTAAAACCTCCTTACCTATTTGCACAGCATCCCTATACAACTTTCCCTTGTCAACCAGACACAAATCTTCCTGACCTATTACCACAGGCTCTTCAGCTATCTGATCAGCCTCCTTACTCACAAATACAAACCTCCACTCTATTTTCTCTCACCGTTTAACCGACCTCTTCTTCTCCAACTCTAATAGATAATTTCTCTTGGAAAGTGTCAATATATCGTGCCGAGAATGACGAACCTCCTTCTCTATTGGCCGTAGTTTCTCTACATACTCTTCTATAACCATTCCCATTCTAGCCAACTTCATCGGCAAAAAGAAAATCTCTCTTTTGTGCTCCAGGGTGAGCCATGTTATTGAGTTTTACGTTTTGGCTAATTGCGAGTGACCCCAATTAATCATGATGCTTCCGATTGTATCCCCTAATAATCAGATACCAATCTTAATTTTAGCAAAATATGAGCTATTTTTGTCAATATCTTATAGACATTTTATATTCCAAAGTTATATGTTATGAACTCAAATTTCACAACTTGGGTATGTAAAAGATCCGTGAGTTCTTAATAAAAATTGCTCATATATTGCAGAAAGCAGAATTAATATCATCTTCCTTAGTCAAACTAATAGGATTTTTAATATCGTGATCACAGGACTCACCATGTGCCAAAACGTAAAACTCAACGACATGAGGCACAGGGGGCAGGCTGTTTTATTGCTGATGTTGGTAGTCAGAAAATGTGAAGAACCCTACTTAGCAATCTTTTTCTAATAAATAGTACTTATAGAATCAGAAGTTACTTAAAACAGTAGATGGAATAGATTAAATATCTATTTAAAATAATGATAATATCTTGGCCTGGGGCAAAGATACCAAAACCTTGTTATGATAGTGAGATGCGTTGTCATGATCCTATTGGTCAATGCCACAAATGCGACCTGTCACTTGGTATTATTATTTCTTTCACCCAAGATTAAAGAGTGAAAGAAAGATATATGAAAACTTTTTTTTTCTTTTTTTTCTTTTCTTTCTTTTTTTTCTTTCTTTTTTAAACTTTTTATATTCACACTATTCACTCTCCTAGCAGGATAACTAAAGGCTTTCTGTATCCATCTTAAATGTCTACCCAATTCTAAAACCTAGCAAATCATACAGGCAAGAACCTCCAGCTGCTATGCTACTCCCATATTGGTACCTACTAGTAGCTCAACCTTAGTTTAGTATAACCAACTTTTTTTCAGCATCCAAAACTTCTAGTCACTTGCCAGCTCTCTTCCTATCCTAAAAAACTGTAACCCCTAAGAAACAAACCTACTCCACTGCTCCATACATTCATTTAAAGCCCTCACCTATGAATTTATAGCCTCTGAAGTGGGCTACCCCCTCCCCTCCCCTCTTCTATCTTCTACCTGGACTAGTATTATGGGTTGTGTAATATGCAATAAGTAACACCACCCAGCTCTGACTCTGATTAGTAAGCAAATATTCAGCTACTCTTGACTCAGGCTATCCACAGCTACAGATTGGACCATACATGCCACCTTCTCACTATCTTCCTCAACTCTCATTTCTCCACCCTCCACTCCCTCTCCCCACGGCCCTATAGTGATCCCAGAGTAAATGGTACTACCAAATTCAATAGCATAGGTATAATCTTTGAACTAAAGATTAGATAGAAATCTAAAAATTTGTTAAAAAATCAATGAAACTATCAACCTAAAACACGAAATTATTGTCAATATCCAGACAACTAAAGACTTGAAGTTCACCAGAGGCATGAATCCATGGATCATACTCGTCAGCTAGTCCAAAGTAACATGTCATAATGAGTCAATTTTTCAAAAACTGGGATTGTAAGAGAGACAGAGGATGTACCAAAATATATCTTTTTTTTTTCTTTTTTTTTTTTTATACTTTTCAATTGGTAACTAACTAGCTACAAACACTATGGGCTTTTTGTATCCAACTCAGATGTTTGCCCCATGAAAGCGTCACCACTCAGATATCGCCTATCCCGAGCTCCATAACCTCTTCAACAAACTAAACAGTGCTAAAATCATACCAAGTCTATTCGTTCTGAAATGCTACACTTGTAATGGGTGAAGTATAACAAAACGAACACCACTTCTTTTTTTTCTTTTTTCTTTTTTTGTTTTTATCTCAGTTTTGCATTGTATTACGTACAACTACTGGGAACCAGACATCCAGCACTAGCTATGGCCAAGAAAAACCCTCGCATCTCTCCCCACATGGGATCAAAACCAAGCCCCCAAGACCCTATAGTATGGGCCCAACCACCCGTCTCACCCACAAAAAGTAAAATACCCCTAGAGAGCAAGCAGAAAGACGCAGAAAACCCTTCAGCCAGCTCCCCTAAACAAATGAAAGGATTACAAAGGAAAGGCTGAACATACGGGAAAAACTAGAAACGCCACTAAGTGAAAACCTAAAAAAGAATAATAACATCTCCATAGGGGCGGCTATAAGGTGACTTAAAGAAGTCTGCGACCGAAACAATTACTCCAAGCTCAAGCCGTTGACATTGACCAAGGAGGTAGTGCAATACCATGATAGAGCGTAACTGAGGATGGGACCATGGCAGCCGTGGGGGGCAAAAAGCCAGGAGTTAGAAGGATACCAGCCAAAGAGAGGAGGTGTAGCTGTAACAGAGTAACTGGACGAAACCGGGAAAGAAGAGGACAGAGGGGTAGACGAAAGTCCAAGATCCCGGCGGGAATGATAAACAGATAGCCCTCGTGGGCGTAGAGGAGACGTGTTGCTAACTGTGTGCTAAGTGAGAAACATAACGAAGCGGGAGCGAGAAGCGAAGCAAAACAGGAGGTTTAACACAACACGACCCTGAGAAAAGAGCCCTTTAACCGTAAGGGAAAAGGGGAGGAGAGAGGAGAAAGAGCTGTGAACCTCTAGGCAAAAGAGCCATCAAGGGGGGACAGAGGGGAGGCTGAAGAGTTGATGATGCTTTCTCTGATGTTGAGATTTCAATCGCCGGAGGTGTAGAGGAGATGGTTCATGACAAAACGAAGACTACAACTATCCAAACTTAATACCTTTACCTGAACCACTTTGTTACTTCCCCCAAAAACTCCACTACCCTTTGGCATATACTTAAACTTCTCCTTCTCTTTCTCCTTTTCCTCCTAAACCTTTATCTCTTCCCTCGTCTTGTTCTCTCTTCTTCTCCATCCTTCAACCCTTCTCTTCCAAGCACCTGTAAAAGGATCCTCAGCTTCCCATTCACTATCACTGCCCAAAGGAACTCCTGGTTTGACCCCACTCTCCTTCTTCTCCAACTCCCTCTTCATTTACCTCCCAAAACAATCTTTTATATTCCCCAATTGTCTTTTAACTATTAACTTTTCCAACAACCTCTTTCCTTTTATCGCATCCAGCTTAGCCCTTATTGTGTCACAAACGGTGACTAGCAAGAGATGTTTTCACATGACTCATACTTATGAGTCATAGGTTTAGGTATTTTCACATGACTACGCAATAGCGTGTCATTCCTTTGTTACGATTGGTTTATTGTTTTGACATGACTCACAATTGTGGTCATATGATTATGACTTTCGCACATGACTTGTAATTACGAGTCATGGGTTTTACGCATGTGACGCAAGTCGCGCACATGATAGGTTTATTGTGTTTTGATTGGTTAGTTGTTATTGCGCAGTGACTCATATGAGTCAGCTGATGGATTTCACACTATGACTCACTTATGAGTCATAGGGGCATGTGATGCGAAGGATGAGTCATGAGTTGCGGGAAGAACGGTTATAAAAGAGAGCCCTTACGGCGTCTTAGTTTAGAGTTCTTCACGCAATCATCTAAGTTATTTCCTTACAATATACTTTACCTTATCTTTATACTTTATCGGGCCGGAGACATAGTGTCTCTCACGAGCTTAGCGATATATTGTACAAGACAGGAGTCTGTATACTCAGCTGTCGTTGTTCGTACGAATCTAAGATAGTACGATTACTATCAAGAAAGAGGTTACCTGCTGCAAGTATCGCCCGAACGGAAGAGGATTGTAACATATTGCCATCCAATCAGCAATCCTCCTAGTTAGTTCAACTGCCACAAAATACTCCACCGAACACCACCTACCCCCAACCCACATCCTAGATTGCAGCAACCCCTGCAACTTTGTACTATCCCTTATCATAGCAAACACTGTAGACGACTTCTTCTCAGCAGCCATCCTCTTTTCCCTCTCGTTCACCCCAACCAACTACCATGATCCCTCATATATCACAATTCCTAACGCCTCCAACTCCTCCAGTACCTTTTCAACACTACTCTCCTACTCTATTTCTCCCAACTTCACCGTGACAACCGGTCCCTTTCCCAATCTTCCTTCAGGGTCTAACGGTATCCCTCCCGTTTTCCTCCTCTTCCCCTCCTCTTCCACAATCCTCCATCCTCTATTCAGACTTCTCTTCGACATAGGTGTCGCCGGACGCAATTTGACTGAGGTCAGACTCTTCTTCTGCGTAATGGGTTCCACTCCCCCTTTAAATATCATCAGTAATATGAGGAAAAGGTTTTATACACATTCAGGGAGGTCCTGAACACTCCTAGTCACCAAGGGGGGTTTTGGTCCCCGTGGTCCACATGGTCCACACTAATCCGCTTTGAACGACACTTTTGAAAATTTTACCAAAAATGTGGACCAGGGTGGACCAGGGAGCACCAGGATGGACCACAGGGACCAAAACCCCCCATGGTGGACCAGGAGGGCCGTAGACATTTTCCTGATGAAAGAATGTTTTTCCTCCAAACGCTTTTCCACATCTGCCAACTTCCCTCTCAACTTAGTGGCCTCCTGAGTGAGACTTTCGACAGTGTTGTTCCTAAATCCGTATTGTGACATAATGAAGTAATAAAGATAAACAAATGCAGGTGTTTCACTGGTCAACAGCCTAAAAAGGAGTCTGTGTAACAAGTAATAATTTCAAACACTGAGGTTGTAATGAGGACAGAGCATGTACGAAAATATCACATCAGGAAAAAGTTTTACGTATTTTCAGGGAGGTCCTGAACGCTCCTGGTCCACCATGGGGGGTTTTGATCCCCGTGGTCCACATGGTCCACACCAATCCGCTTTGAACCACACTTTTGAAAATTTTACTAAAAATGTGGACCAGGGTGGATCAGGGAGCACCAGGGTAGACCACGGGGAACAAAACCCCCCATGGTGGATCAGGAGGGCCGTAGACATTTTCCTGATCCACCTCTGGCACTTCTAGTTGAGTATGGGTATAATCAACGTGGCGGCGGGTGAAATATTATCAGGTTGCGAAACATCTTAAATCTAGATTGTTGCACACTGAGGTTGAAGAGGCCTCTTCAGTACTCTCCTTGGCTAGCTGGGTAGTATATAGTCATGTTTAGACTATGGTATTGTGGAGTGCCAGTACTTTCTTCCTCAAACTATCAACCGGCTTTCTGGTGTCTGCCAAGCCCCATTTTTTTCCAAACTGCTTGCTTCGCTACCTTGCTCTCTAGATAGCCTTGCTGATCTTTTTTTTTTTTGATTTTTTGGTCCCTACCCGAGTAAAATATCCAAAACTTAGGACCTGTGCCTCCGTAGCTTTATCATAATTTTCACAGTTATTGGTTCCTTGCTTTTGCCCCCCTCGATTTTTTTTAGCACTTACCCAGTGTGTAATAGCCGGTTCCCTATACCCCTAGGCATGGGGGATTGGTTCTTTGTGGTTTTGTTGATGCCTCTTTCCATCCCTTCGTCTGTATTTGTCGCTTATTAGTTCCCTAGAGTATTCCGAGATTAGGAGTAGTTCAAGAGTCGTAACCGCGGGGATGTTTCTATTGGTCGGGTCACAGCGAGAGCTCGTTGATCATACCTCCTTTGGTAAATATCTGAGGCTAACCTATGCCATTAACCACGCTAAAAAGCTGCCAAATCTGCACACAGATTAGAGAGCGAACGTTTAAAATACCATGATATCCCATAACCCGTCATGACATTCCGGTCCTGTTTAAAATCTGTAACATTAGCCTATTTGAGTAATCGTGATAGGAAAAACCGTCTTGTTAGAAAAAGGTTTAGTGCTCAGAATACCGCAAAATCTGCACTGCTCAGTACGGCCATGATAGAAATCAGAGATGCCGCGTAGATTTGCTCCCGGTTGCCTAAATAAATTAATGTTACAGATTTTAAACAGGACTGGAATGTCTTGACGGGTTATGGGATACCATGACAGGGGCGAAGTTTCAAGCCACAATTACAAGAGCAGGAAACTATTAACTGGGACAGATAGGGATATATTTTGCTGGTTAACCTTGAATAACTGTTCCATAACTTTTTGCCAAATGATGACACTAAAAATCTTGTCAGAAAATTATGCAAAAATCAACTGTTTTAAGTCATAACTATGCTAAGGCCCCATTATTGCTGAGCAGCATAACCATGCCAAGACCCCTTTTCAACTGAAAAAAAATATTAAAAATTAGGCCTCACTTGGGTCTATTTTGGGTAATTTTCTTATGATTTTTACAATTTTTTTGATGTAGTTTGAAGCCATTCAGACTGTTGAATAATGATTATTTCTGTGGCAGCTGCATTGCGGTGTGGAGGAGGTCATAGTTTACAAACTTCACCCCTGTCATGGTATATCATGGTACCGTAAGAACTCAAATAAAAGAGCCTTGTGCTATGTCGTTGGAGTTGCCTCCTCTGGTAAAGTCTGGTGTTTTTTGTTTTTTTATGACTCTCAGGCGGCCTGAGTGGCTCAGTTTTTGCTGTGTTTTTAGCCCCTTTTCTCAAGTGGGTAATTCTCGACTACATGGCACAAGGATCGTTTATTTGAGTTCTTACGGTATTTTAAACATAGACCCCTGTTTTTCACGGTATTTTAAACGATCGCTCCAGATTAGAGGATGCTACTAGGCATGCGGGAGCTGGTAGGATGGGCTTTAGGACCACGGGATGTCCGGATGGTTCTACGAAGGTACAGCATGTAAGTTTTGAATATTTTACTGGCAGGGGATGTTCGACTAGCAGGGGTGAGGAGGTGAATTAGGTAACCACTATACCCAATTCGCTGTCCTTATACCGAATTTGCTGCCTTGGCCCCTGCTAGCGTTGCATCCCCTGCTAGTAAAATATTCAAAACTTACATGCTGTACCTTCGAGATCGCTAGGGTAAAGTAGCGGTAGTCTATCCAACATCCGCCACCCCTGTTGAAGTGACTCAGCATTTGAGACATCCTGTTTCCCGTTACCCGGTTTTCTACTTGGGGGATGCCGCTTTCTCTCGAAGCTGATGGAATCCTAAGAGAAATAACTACTTTTGTTAGAGCGGAACCTCAGCACAATGAAGAAAAGTAATTTGGGGGCGACCTATGTGCCGCCCGTGGCTCCCCCGGATTCTTTGGCCGCCGCCGCCTCCAGTCCTACCTTATTCTCCCACCGAAGCTCCCAAATGGCTCACCAACCTTTGGATTCCTCTCTAGCGCCTGTCGTCGGAGACAATATGAGGAACTTCCATTCATTTGATCCTAGGAGGGAGTACACAATCCCACTACTGGAGGACCCTTCGCCAGGGCACGATGCCTGGAGCAACCAAGTAGCATTTCAACAACGCCATGCTTTCCCTCCAGAACAGGCGATCTCCCCCTGGCACGGCTTCCACTTAAGCAACCAGGGCGATGTTCAACACATCCTACCTAGTGACGGCAGCTCATCCAGCAGCACTGGGCAGTACTTGCCGTATGGCGATTTAAGCTCATATGACAGCAGCAATACTGGCTACTCGGGTAGTATCGATCCTAGACTTACTCAGAAGGGTACCCTGGGCAGGTGAACACACAAGCTCCTATCCTCCCGCCTCTTGCCAAACCCTTGCCCCATAATAGTGAACTAACCACCTAAACCTGATTTGATAGTCCCTGGCAATACCCGGACCAAAACTACTTGACTAGTATGCCGCTTGTAACCTCCTCAGATCAATTGACTACTGCCGCCTCTAGTCCTGCCTCGCTCCACTACCAAAGCGCCTCCCCCGCCCAAGTTACCGGATACACTACCGACTCCATTGGCAGCTACTTCTACCATAATCCCAACTACCCTCAACCTTCTGCTAAACAACGGCAGCAACTGGCTAGTAGTGCAAGTCTCGTAGACTTGGAGCGACACCGAAAGACGTCTAAGAAACATAATCCAGATCCACGCGGACCGGCTTGCCCAGTCGACTCCTGCAGCTATCCCTCGACATTTACGAGGGTCGATAATTTCAAGGCTCATTATATGAAGCAACACGGGATGAGCAGCGATGAGACGGACGCATTTATTCGGGAGTGGAAGGATCGGGATATGCCAGTAGCCTCCCCGGGTCAATTGACCAATGCCGCCTCTAGTCCTGCCTCGCTCCACTACCAAAACGCCTCCCCCGCCCAAGTTACCGGATACACTACCGACTCCATTGGCAGCTACTTCTACCATAATCCCAACTACCCTCAACCTTCTGCTAAACAACGGCAGCGACCGGCCAGTAGCCCCCAAGGCTGGGAACTTTACTCCAGCCAAAAAGTGGACACTTTTACTCTTTATCCTCGTCTCCCCTACCAACCCACGCACCGCAGCGAGAATCCGAATACCGAAGCCGATAGCGCACGCCCGGATCCTCTTATATGCAGCTGTGGGGCGAATTTTGGACGCCAGACGGACTTGGAACGACACCTAAGGACATCTAAAAAACACCTTAAAGATTCGCGCGGGCCGGTTTGCCCCGTGAGCGGCTGCAGCTATACCTCGAGATTTACTAGGGTTGACAACTTCAAAGCGCATTATATGAAGCAGCATAGAATGAGCTATGACGAGGCGGATAGCTTTATTCGAGAATGGGTGGATCGAGGCAGGCTTTAGGTCATTGGTAGGGGTGAGTGTCATGCTAGGATATGCGAGAGCACCGCAAGAGCACCGCAGGGAGGGCGGTGATGTTAAGAGGTGATGGTTATGGAGTAAGGGGGACGGGGAAGAGGCGGGAGGCAGGGGCATTTGTGGGTCTCTCTTTAGGGGGATTTAGAATAATGAAGCGCTGGGATATAAGTTAGTAACAAGTTCAAATGTCTGATGGAGCCTATACAAGCACGGAAGAGGGCAAGAACGAAAATGCGATCGCAATTAACTCTAAGCGCAGTAGCAGACGGTGGAGGAACGGTGGACTAATTAGCTATCTCCTCTCTAGCTAAGGATAGGCCAGGAGATATATCTCTCCGTCTAGCTAACAACAAGACACCCCCGGAACCCAACGAACCCCAGAAACACCCTAAACCGACAAAACCTGATCCCTAGCGATCTCAAGCAATCTAGAACTATTCTGATCCTATGGTCCTCCATGATCCCTAAAGCCTATGCCCTACCAGCGTGCCAACTCTCGCACACCTAGTGGTATGGGATATGAAAGAAACCATGGAACTAAATATTCGAAGCCTAATATCCTATAGCAAGAAGCATCAACAAAACCATGAAACGAATACCCTACGCCTAGCGGCATAAGACACATATGAAAATAACAACCCACTGCTAAACGTCTAATCGCTGCAAGCTACAAAGCCACATGCTCTATAACTGTATATCTCCTAGCCACATAGTCGCATAGACGCATAGCTGCATAGCCGCACAACTGCCTAACCGCACGCCCTATAGGCAATCCAGTAATGTCGGGGCATTAGATGGTGCTAATATCTGGGGGAGGGAATCTAGTAGCATATGGAAATGACTTGGTGGTCGGGGTTTGCATGGGGCAGCGTTGTATACTGAACTAATTGGCCTATTTAGGGGGCTCTAGTCGTGGTTGTCTGATGTCCTCGATAAAGGTTTTTTCTAGCATTAGCCCTTCATAATTTATATCATACATATAAAATCTAATAATTCTACTTCCTTCCAAAAATCAACTACACTCCCACCCACACAACACAAAAACTGCCGGAGGATAACTAATAAATGGCACAGCTCGAAATAGAATAGGGCTAAATTGTAAGGCAAGTATAATCGGAAACTTCGCTCGCTCGTTGTCAGGCTAATTGACCAAAACATAAGTATATATGAGATATAAGGGAGTCGCCTTGACCGTTCCATTGCTTTCCGTACCCGTCGATTTCTTTCCATGCATGCCCCCATTCGCTAGGATACTTCTGTAACAATAATAAAGGGGAGACACGACTATAAACCGTCTCCGTCAATCCTTTCAACTCCAGAACAAATGAAATCACTAAAGACATTCTGTAAACTTCCACGGTCAACTACAACACTCTCCACTTGCGGCAACTCTAACATTTATCTTTGTCCGTTAGCCTGGCGATTACTCGCTTCCGTCAACTCTAATAAAAACTAAGTGGCTTGCTTCCTTCGGCGTTTGTCAATTTTTACCGTTTAATGAGTACTGCTCCTCGCTGTAGTAGCGCTATCACTCCCGCATTACCACGCTCAGAAGCGTACCGGAGTGGTGTTCGGCCTAACTTGTCTGGCTTGTCGGGGTCGACCCCGTCCCATTCGAGCAGTATTTTCGCCACTCCCTCATGACCCCTCCAAGCAGCACAACAGAGTGGCGTGCGGCCGCCATCATCTGGTTTGTTGGGGTTGACCTCATCTCGTCTAAGTAGTATTTCCACCATTCTTTCCTGCCCATTGCAAGCAGCGCACCAGAGTGGTGTTCGGCCTAACTTGTCCGGCTTGTCGGGGCTGACGTCACCCCGTTGGAGCAGTACTTCTACCACTCTCTCGTGCCCACCCCAAGCAGCCCAAGAGAGCGGTGTTAGACCAAGGTTATCTGGTTTGTCGGGGTTGAGGTCGTCCCGTCCGAGTAGTGTTTTCACCACTCCCTCGTGCCCATTCTTAGCAGCACACCAGAGCGGTGTTCGGCCGCTATTATCTGGTTTATCGGGGTCGACGTCGTCCCTTCCAAGTAGTATTTCCACCACTCTTTCATGCCCCCTCCAAGCAGCACAACAGAGTGGCGTTTGGCCTTGGTCATCTGGTTCGTCGGGGTTGAGGTCGTCCCGTCCGAGTAGTGTTTCCACCACTCCCTCGTGCCCATTCCAAGCAGCACAACAGAGTGGTGTGCGGCCGTTATCATCTGGTTTGCTGGGGTTGACCTCATCCCGTCTGAGCAGTATTTCCACCACTCTTTCTTGCCCATTGCAGGCTGCGCACCAGAGTGGTGTTCGGCCTAATTTGTCCGGCTTGTTGGGGCTGACGTCGCCCCGTCCGAGCAGTATTTCTACAACTCCCTCGTGCCCACCCCAAGCAGCACAACAGAGTGGTGTTTGGCCGCTGTCATCGGGTTGTCCGGAGCTGACCTCGTCACGTCCGAGTAGTAGTTCTACTGCTCCTGCATGACCACGCTCAGAAGCATACCAGAGTGGTGTTCGGCCTAACTTGTCGGGCCTGCCGGGATTGACGTCGTTCGGTCCGAGTAGTATTTTCACCACTTCCTCATGCCCACCCCAAGCAGCCCGAGAGAGTGGCGTTAAGCCGCGGTTATCCGGTTTGTCGGGGTCGACGTCGTCCCGTTCGAGTAGCGTTTTGGCCACTCCCCCATGCCCGTTCCAAGCAGCACACCAGAGTGGTGTTTGGCCTTGGTCATCTAGCTTGTTAGGGTTGACCTCGTCCCGCCCGAGTAATGTTTTGACTACTCCTTCGTGTCCATTCCAAGCAGCACAAGAAAGTGGTGTTTGGCCGTAGTTATCGGGTTTGTCGGGGTCGACGTCATCCCGTGCGAGTAATATTTTCACCACTCCCCCGTGCCCATTCCAGGCAGCACAATAGAGTGGTGTTCGGCCGCTATTATCTGGTTTATTGGGGTCGACGTCGCCCCGTCCGAGTAGTATTTTCGCCACTCCCTCATGCCCATCCCAGGCAGCACAACAGAGTGGTGTCTGGCCGAACTTATCTGGTTCATTAGGGTTGACGTCGCCCCGCCCGAGCAGTATCCCCACTACTCCGTCGTGCCCATTCCAAGCAGCACAAGAGAGTGGTGTTTGCCCGTCGTCATCTGGTCTGTTGGGGTTTACCTCGCCTCGTCTGAGTAGTGCCTTCACCACTTCCTCGTGCCCATTCCAAGCAGCACACCAGAGTGGAGCCCGACCGTTATCATCAGGTTTATCGGGGCTGACATCGTCCTGCCCAAGTAGTATTTTTACTACTCCCTCGTGCCCATTCTCAGCAGCACAACAGAGTGGTGTTTGGCCGTAGTTATCTGGTTCTTCGGGGTTGACCTCGCCGTGTCCGAGGAGTGTTCTCACCACCCCCTCGTGCCCCTCCGAAGCTGCACAAGAAAGCGGTGTTTGGCCCCTGTTGTCGGGTTTGTCGGGACTGACGCCCTTTCGTCTGACTAGTATTTCCACCACTCCCTCTCCCCCGCCCCAAGCAGCGCAACAGAGTGGTGTTCGGCCCAACCTATCTGGCTTGTCGGGGTTGATGTCGTCCCGTTCCAGCAGTATTTCTACCACCTCTTCGTGTCCATTTTGGGCAGCCAACAAGAGAGGTGTATTACCGCCGCTGTCTTCTTGGTTGATATCATAACCTCCCGCCTCTACTAAACTTGCTACCATCTCAACAATCCCGAAGAAGGATGCACTGTGCAAACCACTGAACAGGGAATGATTGTTGACATTACTAGCGCAAGTATACAACTCCTGTGCTTCCAAGAGGATTTTGGTGGATATATAGTTGTCGGGGTCGTTAAATAGCTTTAACGCAAGCAATTTGGCACAATCTGAAAGCTCCCGCCTTGCGTGTACTCCCCAATATAGAGATGAATATTCGAGAAATGGTGTGCTTTGGAGATCAGAAGAGCGACTGGCCGAAAGAACCTTGACCTGTTGAGAATTTAGATAGCTTAAGCAGGTTTCCGCCATTGTCGAGTGAGCCGAACGAAAAAGCTCGGGATGAGCCCGGAGGTACTCTTGAACCGTAAAGTGGATTAACCAGACCGTGGAAGCCTCCTTGTCAAAGGTGGCAAGTCCTTGACAACAGGTTAGTAATGTCCCTATTGAAGGAACATTGTCGACATCGAGATTGGCCGACCCTATTCTCACTGCTAGAGCGTGGCACAGTTCATCGGCCTTCAAGGGACGCTCCGAGTGAGAGATCCACATCAAAGCAGCCATGCCGAGTCTCGCTTTCTCCCCACCCTGTCCCTTTATGCGACCCAATGTCGCATCATAAGCATTTCCCAACCCCAAGCCATCGGTCATTGCCCCCAGCTTTTGCCGCCTGTGACTGATTGTGGGTTCTTGTAGGATCGCATCGATGTTTAGCGAGACGAGCAGGAATCTAGATATATATCTGTCAGTAGATAACTCAAAGTAGCTTCCCTTGTGTTGCTTCTACGTACATTTCGGAAATATCTTTAGGGATTTTCTTCAGGATGTCCGCTTCTAGACTACTATTCATCGCATCCGGGTTTGTGTCCTCATGCAGCCTAGTACGAATATATCCAATAATGTCATATCTCTTTGGACCCACAGATACACTCGTTACTCTTCCAGTAAGACGCCTTCTGATCTCAGGTCCAATCTGAGGTCTCCCAGTAACGAATACTCGAGTGCCTGGAGATTTTCCAAGAATGTGGCTTAGCGAATCAAGAAGCTTAACTCGATTTTCTGGCGCGCATTCGTCCAGAGCGTCCATGCATATGAATGTGCGCCTTTCAGAAGAGGTAATCTGCAGCATCTTCACAATATCGCCAAGCTGCGGTCCCCGTCCACCAATCACCTTCCCCTGGTCCTCATAGGCCTGTATTATTTCCTCCGGCACCTTTTCCAGTCCCTTGACAACCTGTTTGAGCAGGGCGCCCAGCACACTCGTCGGTGAGTGTTCCTTTTGGGCCGCAAATTCAAAGTAAAAACATGTAACTGCGACATTTTGGCCTCTGGCCCGATCGCACAAGCTGTCTACCACTAACGAACTAACATCGCGGCTAGTCAGCATTTGCTATTTTTCTCCCCTCCTTCGAGGTTGATCCTTTTTACCTAATAAATGTCTTGCCAACCCCCGGATTTCCATAGCAAAACAAAACTGCGCTATCGGATTCACTCCCCCCGCTACCCGCGTACCAGCCCCTAAATTCCTCGGTTTGTAAGACCCATTCCCCTACATTTTCCACTCGACGGTCTCGAATGTCCTGGTGCCGTAACCTAGGCTCTAGTGGGGATAGCCAGGCTAGGATATTAGATCGGTCATCGGCAACCGTAAATTTGGTCGACACGATAACCGTGTTCGAGGTGTTGGTGTTGTTACTAAAATATTGTGACATTGTCTCTTTTTGCTGGTCGGGATATTGTAGATGATGGGTGATGGAGTTGGTTGACTACGCTAATTCCTCCGCGCTGAAGAAAAGCGGGGTCTTTTGTGGAACCACAGAATATCCAAAACCTTCCAATGGATCTCCCGCAGATTGGTCAGACCAGTATTTCACAAACTCTCATTTTAGAACTGTGTGCACAGGCTACCATGACCCACAACAACAATCAGTTTTTACAATAAAAAAATTAAAAAAATAAGAATTGAAATACAGGTGCCAATATTGTTCTCATAATAATTATTCTGATTTTTTGGGGTTACTTTTTTTGAATTGGTTTTCTTAGCGACCAGACGCACTTCTTGGAGCTTGAAATTCCTAATAATGGCAACTTGCGATTATTGCGGTTGCTAAATTTATCAAGGTTTGGAAAACCCCGGACGACCAGGCGCGCCCTAAATAGTCATTGAATATGCTGATGAATAGCCCTCTATCAGAGCCTAAGATTATCCAGGATCCAAGATTCACCAGGAAACCAAATAACCGATACAACAGAGCAAACCTCGGATGCAAACCCCTCAAAGACATTACAACACTCCCGAATACTATACAGTAAAAAAATATCTTGGAATCCACATTCAGATTATTTGGAGGAAGCAGTCCGTCAGCCTCGTATAGGATTGGTTTGGCAAGTTGACAGAATTTCGAAGAACAGTTAATGAGATCCAGGACGTCCTAGGGGTCGATTGTATCCCATGGACGGATGAGACATACAGATTCACGGCCTTCCGTATACGGCGGTTCTATGCTGTGGCTCAGTCACTGTGCCTGAAAAACAACGATGAAATATCCAACTTTTATTGGTGGGAAGCTGGTTAGCCACAGCATAGAATTACCATATACGAAAGGCCGTGAATCTATATGTCTCATCCGTCCATGGGATACTGTGGTAAGAAAGCGCTACCCTTCTCAAGAGCTTCTGTCTCTGAATAGGGCGGACGGAGAGAGTAGATTTCACAACACTTTACGGTATCCCAAAATATAAACAAAAAACTACTCCAATTCGTATAGTGAATGCAAAAACCAAGATCTAACTCTAATTCGGCTCGTTCATACACACTACCACACTTGAGCTCTATTGTCTCCAAGTAGGTAACTTATTTACCACAACTCTTCCTCCCATCCGTTCATAACATCATCATAGGCCGTCACTCATCTAAGCTCCCGGTTCGAACGCTAAGTTTACACATGAGGATAATTCAACCCCGGGTTTGAAAAGGCGTTTTTCGGGTGCCAAGTTTCTACTCAATCCGTCAGTTTTGTACGCAAAAGGCACTATACCCCCGTTTACTCTTTCCACAAGCCTCTAGCAGTCATCCCAAGAACGGTCTCAGTCCTTGACCCGAAGACGCAAGTGCAGCATGTCACAACACCTACTAGACGCCATCGGTTATGCCAGCACAAAAAACACTCTAGATCTCAACGCGGACGCAAAATGACAGGAGCGTTCACATGACATACACCGTAGGAAAGAAACCCAATCTACTTTCTTAAACCCACAATCAATCCCTATCATTGCAGGCAAGAATATCCCAGATCCAACTTCACCTCTCCTCCTCAATAGCGCCCTCCAGCACACACTAGGAGCCATCCCCATACGCTATCATCCAATGCCTAATCTTCAAGTCCATTTATTTGGCCATCCTTAACCCCCCCACCTTAGCCACTCAAAATCCGCTCGCTATAATAAAAGGAAATTTAATTTGTCAGCACTTTCCACTACATGAACCCAGAACTCTTACGGTAGTGTAGTGTACCCTGTAGCTATAATTTACAGTGTTCCTGGTATATTCCTTACGGGTACATGACGACTGTTTGGAGCCGCCAATGGGTCCGTCCTATACCCATGGCTATCGCCAAGGCAGAGCACTTTCCTCAATATCTTGCTGGAGTAGTCTCTCCCGGTGTAGTAGACTGATGTACTTGTACTCGTACAGTCTTGTGCAGGGTTATTTGAACAACTATTCGCAAGGCTCCATTCCTTGGCATTCACGTAGGGAAAATAGAGAAATGGATGAGCCAGGCGCTCACAGAGGTTGCCGACATGCCCCGCGACCCCTCGCCCGCTTCGGTCCTCGGCACACACGCCTTGCCAAAGCGTGAGAAATCCAGGGCACGAATCACCCTTGACGTTATTATTCATTTTTTTCCTCGAACCTTTTTCATTTGATCTTCGTCGTCGGTGCAAACAGTATCCAGATAGACTATCGCAAAAGCAATAATCACCGGAATAAACTAAGAAAAGATTTCTACTTCTGAACGAGAAATCCTGTCCGAGATATTGAACAGCTACGATATACAATATAACAGCCTTCAGACTACCCTCCATAGATTCTCGGTCTGTGCCCTCGTTTAGGCTGGCATGAATATATCCAATAATATCATCTCTCTCACTCGAGTAGGACTTACTGATAAACTCGTTACTCTTCCAGAAGCAAGACGCTTTCTCATCTCAGATCGAATCTGCATTATCTCAATCACGAATATTAGGGTACCTGGAGAATTTTCGAGAATTTGGTTTAGCGAGTCAAAGAAGGTTGACTCGATTTCCTTGGCACATTCGTTCATGCATACAAATTTCCCCTTCTTGGAAGATGTAATCTGCAGCACCCCACAATACCGACAAGCTGCGATCCCCGCCCACCAATCACCTTTCCCTAGTCTCCGTAGGCCCGCATTATTTCACCCGGCACCTCTTCGAGTCCCCTCACGACCTGTTTGAGTAGGGCGCCCAGCACACTCTCTAATGACTGCTCCTTCAAGGCTACGAAGTCAAAATAAAAACATGCAACCGAGTCATTCCCTTCCCTTGCCCGATCACACAAGCTGTCTATCACGAGCGAACTAACATCGCCGCTTTTCAGAACCTGCTCTTTTTCCCCTTCCTCGCGGTTCGCCCCTGTTAATAAATGCCTTGCCACCCCAGATCTCTGCGGCAAAACAAACCGCGTTATCAGATTCACTTCCTCCACTGCCAGCGCACCAGCTTATATATCCCTCCGTTTGTAAGACTCATTCCCCTACATTTTCCACTTGATTGTCTCGAATGTCCTGATGCCGTAACCAGGGATCAAGTGAGGATAGCTTCAATCATCTTTTATTATACTAAATAAAGGGAGGACCGCGAATCCAGGCTCATGCCATCCACGACAGTACAATCCCAAGGCATTCCGGTTCAACCATCCTATCCCGCAGTACACTGCTTGTACATCTGGAAAGTAGCACTCGTGCGATGTGTAGGAAATCCACCACAGATACCCGAACACCCGGCCAGCACACAGCTATCTACTCAAAATAACACTACCTTAAGCACACCCATCCCGCAATCCTCGATCTAAGCATAAATCTAATAATCACAACCCCCGGTATACCTGTCTCGCAAATCCTCACGCAATCGGTTTAATAAAGGCTCCCCCGACCACGATTCCAACCTCCTCTCAATAAATAGAAACACTCATCACCACTCGCAATCCTCAGGTGCCCGTAGACTCCACACCGATTGGAAAAACCTCGGCCACACCCGGGGCACAAATCTCTGGGCAAACGGTCCATGCCGTGCCATATAACAACTGGGTTCTTCAGGCCATCTTCAGTGTCATCCCCACCTTGTTGAAACATACTACGGCAGGCCTAGTGTTTCGCACTCTCACTGGAACCAACCGGTGTTTGGAAAACTGTTTCTCTGTTTGACTTATATAGCGGAAACACTGGTTGTTTGGAGATGGAACAGACTAGCACTAGCCACATACTTTGACACTCTTTATGTATCTCAATCGTTTAGGATACGAGACAGTGGAGGATTTCCTACTTTTCATTCGGTCCTTTCCTTTTCTGTCTCTGTGATTTTTGGCCGACTCTATCTCTATAAGAGACCCTCCTGTTCGTCTCTCTTTTCTCATCAATCATTGATCTCGCATTATCAGTTGATCATCTCTCTTATTCATATCGTCTACTCTTTGTTCGTTCTTTAGATACAAATCTATTCAGTCTTTCCCGCTCGCATAGCTGCTCCCTTACGGAAGTGAATACAACGGCAATCACTTATACGCCCTAAAATTTGTCACACCTCACGGTAGGTCAGTGTAAAAGTTGCACTCCCATTTGGCGGCACACTCCGGAGAGTATTACAGGCGACTATCAAGCTCAATACGCCGAGGCCCACAGCTGCTGCATTTATGCTTGCGCCCCTGTGTACATATACGGTTACCCCAAGTAGTGATCCAAAGAACCATTGAATGTGCTAATCAATAGCCTTCTATCAGAGCCTACTGTAGTAATACCCAGGATCTAAGAATTACTACTAAACTAAATAACCGAGAGAAAAGAGTACATCCCTGATGCAAACTCTTAAGAAATTACAACACTCTTGTATACTATACTGTAAAATCTCTTGAAGTCTACTATCATTAGCCTAGGCTAGGTTTAGTTTTCCACAAGTTAAAAGAATCGCCAATATCACGCAACGAGACCCAAGATGCCCTGAGGGGTGATCTTGTATTGTATCGCCCTTCTCTAGAGCTTTTGCCTCTGGATAGGGATAACGGAGATGGTATATTTCACGACTTCACTGTGCCCCGAAATATAAACGAAACTACGCAGATTGGTACAGTACATGTAAAAAACTCAAAAAAGACCCGACCGGGCTCCGGCTTATTCATACACACTGCCACACTTCAGTGTTATTATCTCTAAGCGGGTAACTTACCGCAGTTGTCACCACCCTTCCTTCGATTCTTTCATACCGCCGTCACAGGACATCACTCGTCCAATGGTTCTAAGAGTAAGTTCACAGTACCATATGGAACTCCCAACCTGGGAGTTAGCACCAGTTTACCATTTCTATGTTCCTCTAGTATTCATCCCAAGAACAGTTCCAATCCTTGGAGCGGAGGCACAAGTATAGAATAATACAGCACGGCAACTCTCAGCAAAACCCACCCCCCCATCAGCCAAGCTAGCATAAAAAAACGTTAGATCTCAGCGGGGATGTAAGAGGAGGGGGGGCACACAAGCCATACACTGGAGGAAAATAAAGCCCAACCTATAGTTCTACACACACAATCAACCTCATTCTTGACTAGAATATCCTAGATTCAATTTAGCTCTGCCTCCGTAGCATCCCCCTGCGCGCAACCCTCCTTACACGCTGCTGAAGCCCCACCCTTAAGTTTTTTTCCCAGCCGTCCATTAATCTCGCTAAGTTGGCCATCTAAAATCAGTTTATTTATTGCAAACTTTACTCGTCTGCATTTTCTAGAACATGGCCTCCAATCCTCCAATAGTAGAAGACAGACACTGTTACCCGGCCTCTAACTTATAGTGCGAGATACTGTTTTCTAATATCTCACCTCGCAGATATAACTTGTGGCACCGTATCAGTTGCTACGATACGCTAATGTAGGGAATTATTTCGAACACTAGCCTACCAGGATATGATAAACCGCCCCGCCCATCTAAAGAGACAATGCGGGCCCGTGCCGCCAGACCTAGACATCGGACGGAATACCCCCAAGGAAAAGCTTGTGGTAGGCAAGATGGGGCTAGAGGAGTATAGGATATCCATCCTAACTTGATATTTCACAGCGGTTTGGGCCGTTCGATCACTCTTGACATGCTGAGGTGTAATACCGCATGAACCCGGAATACTCGTTATGCACCGAGGAATGTAGGTCGGGGTATCGAGCATTTACACTGCTTCTAGGCTAGGTCGAAGTGACACCACCGTGGGCATTGTGGGCCAACCTCACAAAACCTATAAGTTAGGCTTCATGGATGCCTGGTGGCGTCTTCGTTTTTCGGAATATGCTATGTGGTTAAGTTAATAAATATTTTGCCAATGGGCAGCAGATATCTACAGATGCCCCTGGTATCTTCTGATAGTTCAGGCCGGTAACATACGTAGAGATATTAAAGACATCCCGATAGGTTGAAAGCACTGAGAGTAGTATGGACACGGCGTAATTCCTATTGCCCAATATATTCCTAAAATTTAGATGGATTACTCCCACATTCACCATTACTATTTGATCCCCAAGCGATTTCTCTAACCGCTTCAGTATTGTTATCCGCCACAAATTCATAACGTTCACCCATCTAACCTCATCCCCGCCGTGTGGTTTCCGGGCGCTCTTCACCTTGTTGATTCTGCATCGCAAGTTGTTATTTTTCCGAGCCCGCTCATCGGGTCAGATGCAATTCATCGGCAGAGAATCTGGGTGTACACACCTGGCCCGCACTGAAATCTAGGCCCAAGGTTCTTTTAACCAACGGACCTTAGAAATAGCAAAGATGACATTTTGCGCTAGTGCTACGTGGGTACTGGGACTACTGATGCATATACTAGGATTTCGCTCAATCCGTGTCAATATATACGCATATGCTGGAAACTCGACAATCAGAGCAATCACATTCGATCACTCGGAAGCTCGCAAGTATCGGTGGTTAGGCCGGGCTAACTTCCGGAAGAGCCCTGGCCGGACTGGCCGCTTGCGAACGTTGCTACTACATTTTAGCCATCCACTCCCGGCCAGAAGAAGCAGGGTCACAATAACGGTTATTGAGCCCCATTTGGAGAGACAACCTGGCAGCGTTTTCAGGAGACTAAACTGAGCATGGACGAATAAGAGAAAATATAAATATACAAACACTCGCTGAGTACTACTCTCCAAACACATAACCCATGAAGGTGATCTGCATCTAGGACTATGAATGGAGGATTTGGCTGCATAGCGAGTTCTTGGAGTTTATATGCACTATATCCGTAGAATGGAAGTTGATTCCACAGTTAAAAGACTCCTTATCACATTAGTTTCCTTGATAAGCGGGAGTAAAAAGTGTGGATAGCCTTCTAGCCTCACCCTCAAGCTCACACGTGGAGAGCAATGGGATATGAGCATGATTATCATTAAACCGTCTCCATAGTGGAAACCAACCCCCATGATACCCTAGTTAACGGCTAGCCTTTACGTTGCTCTTCTTCAAGTATCGAGAATACACGCACTTCATATTTCTCGCTATCTAAACAACCCTACGTCTATACTTTATAAAGTAGAAAAAGGGAAAAGACAAGCAAATATGCAATGAAAATTTACAACCATAATGGAATAAAAGTAAACCTAATGGAAATTTTAAGCATAAGAGCTTATATTAAACGGGATAAATACCCTCCACAAATACAAAACTACAGATTGTATATAGAAACTAAAAAAATCATGGCTCAACAGTATAAGAAAATCGGGATAGGGCTTTAGACGGGTGTGATATATATATGCATTCCCATCTCATGTGATTTCCCTCGACCAAAGGAAGATATGTAAGATGAGTTTCCGTGGCAGGCTTACTCGGAAAGGGAAGTAAAGACGGTAGTTACCATGGGGCGGCATTTTAAACTGCGGGAGGAGGTTGGGCGGGGATTCCCAGGAGGTAATAACGGGGATAGAAATGTTAGCAGAGCCTCTGGTCCTTGCGGAAACGGCAGATGAGTTATCCGTGCTGGAGGGCAGTAAGGAGGGAGATGCCTCCTCGGCCTTAAACCGTGCTAAGGGTACTACCGGTAGATGCTGGGGGTTGTAGGAGCGCTATCGCTCCCGCATGGCCAGACTCAGAAGCCCGCCGGAATGGTGTTCGACCTAAGTTGTCCGGCCTGTCGGGGTCGACGTCGTCCCGCACGAGCAGCATTTTCACCATTCCCTCGTGTCCATTCCAAGCAGCACAACAGAGTGGCGTTTGGCCGAACTTATCCGGTTCGTCGGGGTTGACGTCGCTCCGTCCGAGCAGTATTTTGGCCACTCCCTCACGCCCATTCCAAGCTGCACACCAGAGTGGTGTTCGACCCAAGCTATCCGATTTGTCAGGATTGATATCGTCCCGTCCCAGTAGTATTTTCACAATCCCCTGGTGCCCATTCCAAGCAGCACAGCCGAGTGGCGTTTGGCCAAACTTATCAGGTTTGTCGGGGTTGACGTCGCCCTGTCCGAGTAGTATTTTGACCACTCCCTCAAGCCCGCTTTGAGCAGCACACCAGAGTAATGTTCAACCTAAGTTGTCTAGCTTGTTAGGGTCGACGTCGTCCCGTTCGAGTAGCATTTCCACAACTCCCTCACACCCATTTTCAGCGGCACACCAGAGCGGCGTTTGGCCGTTGATATTTATTACATTGGGGTTGACGTCGTCCCGTTCGAGTAGTATTTTCACTACTCCCTCGTGCCCTCTCCGAGCAGCACGCCAGAGTGGTGTTCGACCTAAGTTGTCTGGCTTGTTGGGGTCGACGTCGTCCCGTTCGAGTAGCATCTTCACAACTCCCTCACACTCATTTTCAGCGGCACACATGAGCGGCCTCTGGCCGTCCTCATTTGGATTATTGGGGTCGACTTCATCCCGCTCGCGTAGTATTTTTACTATCCCCTCGTGCCCACCCCAAGCAGCCCAAACTAGTGGTGTTTCGCCCTCGATATCTGGTTCATCGGGATTGACCTCATCCCGTTCAAGTAGCATTTTCACAACCCCTTCGTGCCCATCGAAAGCAGCACGCCAGAGTGGTGTTCTACCGAAATCGTCTGGGTTATGGGGATTGACCTCATCCCGTCCGAGCAGTGTTTTCACCACTCCCTCGTGCCCATTCTTAGCAGCACACCAGAGTGGTGTTTTACCGAAATCGGCTGGTTTATCGGGATTGACCTCGTCCCGTCCGAGTAGTATTTTCACCGCTCCCTCGTGCCCATTCTCAGCAGCACGCCAGAGTGGCGTTTCACCGAAACGGTCTGGTTTGTCGGGGTCGATGTCGTCCTGTCCGAGCAGTATTTCTACCACTTCTTCGTGCCCATGCTGAGCAGCCAGTAGAAGAGGTGTGTTACCGACCCTGTCAGTTTTGTTGATATCACAACCTTCCGCCTCTACCAAACCAGCTACAATCTCAACAATCCCGAAGAAGGACGCACAGTGCAAGCCACTAAATAGGTAAGGTTTATCGTAGCCAAGATAGTAATACTTCAATTCCCCTATTTTAAAGAGGATCTCAGTAGATATGTGGTCATTGTAGTCGTCAAATAACTTCAGCGCAAGCAATCTAGCACAATCCGAGAGTTCCCGCCTTGCATGCACTCCCCAATATAGAGATGAGTATTCGAGAAAAGGTGTGCTTCGGAGATCGGGAAAGGGACTAGTCGAGAAAGTCTTGATCTGCTGAGAATTCAGATAACTTAAGCAGGTTTCCGCAATTGTCGAGTGAGCAGAACCAAAAAGCTCAGGATGAGCCCGGAGGTACTCTAGAACCGTAAAGTGGATTAATCGGACTTTGGAAGCCTCCTTATCTACGGTAACAAGTCCTTGACAACAAGCTAGCAATGTCCTGATTGAAGGAACATTGTCGCCATCGAGATCGGTCGACCCTATTCTCACTGCTAGAGCGTGACATAGTTCATCGACTTTCAAGGGACGCTCTGAGTGAGAGACCCACATCAGAGTGGCCATCCCGAGCCTCGCTTTCTCCCCACCCTGTTCCTTTATCCGACCCAGTGTCGCATCGTAGGCATCTCCTAACCCTAAGGCATCGGTCATTGCACTCAGCTTTTGCCGCCTGCGACTGATTGTGGGCTCTTGTAGGATCGCATCGATATTCAACGAGACGAGCAGGAATCTAGATATGTATCTGTTAGTGGATAACTCGAAATGGCTTCCGTTATGTAACTTCTACGTACATCTCGGAAATATCTTCAGGAGTTTTCTTCAGGATTTCCGCCTCCAGACTACCGTCCATCGCATCTGGGTCTGTGTCCTCATCCAGCCTTGCACGAATATATCCAATAACATCATCTCTCTTAGGACTTATGGATAGATTCGTGACTCTTCTAGCAAGACGCCTTTCCATCTCATGCATCAGACAGTCCTTTGCGATATCGATACATCCCGAAAATCTCTTTCCGCAGCCTCGCACAAAGTTCCCCTGAGATAGTGAACATAATCTTTGATGCCGATAGCCCTCGTGACCGCCAACTACAGTTTCACACCCCCACAGCGCAGCATGCTCTCACAACAGGTTGCTACATTTCCCACGATCTACCCCCTCCAAAAATCGAGGCATAAATTCTTCAAAACAAAATACCCTTTAACGGTTACCCCAAATAGTGATCCAAATAGTCATTCAATATGCCAATGAATAGCCCCTTATCAGAACCTTGGATTATCCAGGATCCAAGATTCACCGAGAAACCAAATACTCGAGGAAGCAGTGCAAATCTCGGGTTCAAAACTCTCAAATAAATTACAACACCCTTGAATACTATACCGTAAAATCTCTCGAAATCCACTATCAGATTATTAGCAGGCCCCAGTTTGTCAGCCCAAGATAAGTTTAGTTTAACAAGTTGACAGAATTACGGACAGCAATTAATGAGATCCAAGACGCCTTAGGGGTCGACTTTATGCTCTGTTAAGAAAACGTTACCCTTCTCAAGAGCTTTCGTCTCTCAATAGGGCTGACGGAGATGATGGTGATTTCACAACACTTTACAGTACCCCAAAATATAAACAAAAATACTACTCTAATCAGTAGTACCTACGAAAAAAACAAAGAATACCTAAATCTACTTCGGCCCGTCCATACGCACTCCCACACTTGAGCGCTATTATCTCCCAGCAGGCAACGTGGTTATCACCGTTCTTGCTCCGATTCTTTCATTACCCCATCACACACCATCACAGACCATCACTCGCCCAAGCTCGGAGTTCGAGCCGTAAGTTCTCACACATTAGAGGTATCCAGCCCCGGGGTTGAAAAGGCGCATTTCGAGTGCTAAGTTTCTAACCGATCTGTCAGTTTTGTATGATATCCAAAAAGGCGTTACTCACCTGCTTACCCTTTACACAGGCCCCCAAGTTAGCAGTCATCCCAAGAGCCGTTCTAATCCTTGGTGCGAAGACACAAGTGCAGTCTATCACACCACGCCAACCCCCAGGAAACCCACCACGCATCGCCTGCCGGCACAAAAAACAATTCAAATCTCAACGCGGACGCAAAGGGGACGAGTGTTCACATAACATAAACCCTACAAAAAAACCTCACAATTAACGCCCAGCATTCCGAGCAAGTAAATCCCAGATCCAACCCGGCCCCTCCCTCCTCATTAACCTCCTCCAGCACACACTAGCCCTCATCCCCGTACGCTCCCAATGCCTATGTTAATCTCCAACCTCATTGCTCCAGCCATCCTCAACCCCAGCAAATCCGAAACCAAAAATCCGCTCATTAAAATAAAAAGATGTTTAATTTATCGATACTTTCTGCTACATGAACTTCCAGGGTATCAAATACCAGTATTCATAATGCGATAGAGCTTTTTTCCTATAGATAGTGTATTGTGCCCCGTAGATATGATTTACTGTACCGGTACCGGATATGTCCCTACGGATATTATATATCACGACCGATACAAGCGGCCAATGGGCCTCTCTATCCTATACCCATGGCTGTCTCTAAGGAAGCGCGCATTCCTCGCCACCTCGCCTGAGTAGTCTCTCACAGTATGGTAGACTAACGTACTGTACCTGTACCAAAGTTGCAGGGGATTGTTTGAACAACTATTCGCAAGGCTCCATTTCTTGGCATTCAGGTGGAGAAAATAGATAAATGGATGAACCAGGCACTCACAGAGGTTACCGACATGCCCCGAGATCGATCGCTCGCTTCGGTCCTCGGCAGCTACGCCTTGCCAAAACGTGAGAAATTAAGGGCACGAATCACCTTTGACGTTATTACGTTTCTTCTCATCAACCTATTTCGTTTGATCTTCGTCATCAGTGCAAACAGTATCTATAGACTATCGCAAAAGCACTAATGGTCCTAATAAACTAAGAAAAATTCGTTCCTTCTAAACGAGAAATCCTGTCCGAGATATGGATGGATGGCCACAATATACAATATAACCGCCTCCAGACTATTGTCCATAAATTCTCGGTCTATGCCCTCGTCCAGACTGGTATGAATAGATTATATCCAATAATACCATCTCCCTTACCCGAGTAAGACTTATTGATAAACTGGTTACTCTTCCAGCAGCAAGAGGCGCCCTCATCTCAGATCGAATCTTTGGTATTTCAGTCACGAATACTTGGGTACCGGGAGAATTTTCGAGAATTTAGTTTAGCGAGTCAAGGAAGTTTGACTCAATTTCCTGGCACGCATTCGTCCAGAACTTCATGCATACAAATTTCCGCTTCTGGAAGATGGAATCTACAGCATCCCCACAATACCGACAAGCCGCGATCCCCCTCCGCTAATCACTTTTCCTAGTCTTCATAGGCTCGCATTATCTCACCCGACACCTCTTTCAGTCCCCTCACTAGCTGTTTGAGTAGGGCGCCTAGCACACTCTCTGATGACTGCCCTTTCTGGGGCGCGAAGTTAAAATAAAAACATGCAGTCGCGGCATTTCGTTCTCCTACCAGATCGCACAAGCTATCTATAATACCTGATTTTTCTTCCCCTTCCTTGAGGCTCATCCTTGTTCCTAATAAATGCCTTTCCACCCCTAGATCTCTACAGCAAAACAAAACTGCGTTATCAGATTCACTTCCCCACTGCCCGCGTATCAACTTCTAAATTCCTTGGTTTGTAAGATCCATTCCCCTACGTTTTCCACTTAGGCCTCGAATGTCCTGATGCCGTAATCTAGAATCAAGTAGGGATAGCTTCAATCATCTAAACAAAGGGAGGACCGCCAATCTAAGCTCATGCCACTCACCACGGTACAATTCCGAGGCACGCCAGTTCACCCCGCCTATCCCGCAGCACATTTGGAAAGTACCACCCGAGCAATGTGTAGGAAATCCATCACAGATATCTACCCGAGCACAGGGCCAGAACACCGCTATCTACTCAAAATAAAAATTTAATAAAACGCTACCATGGGGCAGACATCCCGGAACCTTCCACCCAAATATAAATCTAAAAATCACAGCCACGAACAAACCCATCTCGCAAACCCTCACATAATCAATTTAATAGATATTATTCTCCAAACTACAATTCCAATTTCCTTTCAACAAACAAAAACACCTATCACTGCTCGCAATCCTCAGGTGCTGGTAGACTCCACGCGAGTTAGCAAAACGTCGGCCACACGCGGGACACAAATCTCTAGGCGAACCGTCCATGCTATGTCATATAACAACTGCGTTCTTCGAGCCAGCCTCAGCGCCATCCCAACCTCGCGACAAGTAGGTGTAAAATTTGCACTCCCATCCGGCGGCACACTCCGGACAGTAATGCAAGTGACTCTAAAGCTTAACGCGACGACACCCACATCTGTTGCATTCACACCCATTTGTATATATACGGTTATCCCAAAAACCGTAGTGATTCAAAGAATCATTGAATATCCTAACCAACAGCCTTCTGTCAGAACCTACTGTAGGATTATTAGGATCTAAGATTTACTACTGAACTAGGTAACCGAGACAGCGGAGTACATCCCTGATGCAAAATCTCAAAAAATCCACTATCGGATCATAGGCAGGAACTAGGCGAGGTTTAGTTTTTCACAAGTTAACAGGATTGAGAATACCAGTTAATGAGACCCGAGACGTCCTGAGGGTTGATCTTATACTATACCGGGAAAACCCTCACCCTTCTCTACGGAATTTGCCTCTGAATAGGGCTGACGGAGATGGTAGATTTCATGAGATCCCACGGTTCCCCAAAATATAAACAAAACTAAGCAGATCGGTAACCTATAGTACATCCAAAAAAAAACCAAGACCCAACCCAACTCCAACTTATTCATATACACTGCTACACTTTAGCGCTATTATCACCAGGCGGGTACTTACTGTGGTTATCACCACTTTTCCTCTGATTCTTGCATAATGCCGTCATAGACAATCACTCGTCTAAGAGTTCGAACGGTAAATTCACACATCACACGATACGGCGCTCACAAACTAAGAATTGGCACCAGTTTACCCTCTCCATATTCCTCTAGCATCCATCCCAAGAACGGTTCCAATCCTCGGAGTGGAGACACAAGTATAGTATATAATACAGCACGTGGACCCACAGCAAAACCCACTACCTCCATCAGCCATGCCAGTATAAAAAAACACGTTAGATCTCGGCGGAGATGTCAGAGGAGAGGGGGTTCACACATAGCATACACTGAAGGGGAATGATAACCACTTTATATATTTCTACACACGATTGACTCCCGGGATTCATGACAAGAATCTCCTAGATTCAAATTGGCTCCGCCTTCGCAGCGTCCCCCCGTACGTAACCCTCCTCACACGCTACCCAAACCCCACCTTTAAGTCTTTTGCTTAACTATCCTCTAATCCCGCCAAGCTAGCTATCTAACATCCATTTACTACCAATAAGCCTAACTTATCTACATTTTCTGCCCCATGAACTCCAATAGCCAGACACCATTACCCGGCTTCTGGGTTTATAGTGCGGGACACTATTTCCGAAAAATATATCTCTCACCTCGCAGATGTAACTTACGGCACGGTATCAATTGCTGCAACACTTTATTGTAGAGAATTATTTCGAACACTAGTCTACCAGGATACGATAAACCGCCCCGTCCATCTAAAGGGACAATACGGGCCCGTGACACCCGACCCAGGCATCGGATGGAATACCCCAAGAAAAAAGTTATGGTAGACAAAATAGGCCTAGATAAGTACAGAATATCCTTCCCAACTCGCTTAACTTATAAGTCGATATTGTACAGCGGTGTGCTCGATCACTATTGACAAATTAGGGTGTGGCACCTTATGAACCCTGAAAACCCGTTATGCACCGAGGAATGTAGTTCGGGCTATCGGGTATTTACAGTTCCTCTAGGCCAGGTCGAAGCGACACCACCCTGGCCTTGCAGGCCGGCCTCACAAAGCCTGTAATTTTGGCTTCGTGGAGGCCTGGCGGAGTCGTCTTCTTTCGGGATATACCTGTGGTTAGTAAATATCCCGCCAATGGGCGGTAGATATCTATATATGCCCACCGATACCGGCAGATACTGGCAGATACCCTCATATACCCGAAGATAGCTTCTGACGGTTTAGGCCTGGGGCGTACTAAGAGAAATTGAAGGCATCCTGATAGGTTGAAAGCATTGAAAGTAGTATGGAGGCAGCGTAATTCTCCGATATATTCCTAAAATGTAGATTACTCCCACATTCACTATTACTATTTGATCACCAAGCGATTTCTCTAACTGTTTCAGTATTGTTATCCGCCCCAAATTCATAACGCTCATCCATCTAACCTCATCCCCGCCGTGTGGTTTCCCGCGCGCTCTTCACCTTGTTGATCCCGCATCGCAAGTTGTCATTTTTCCGAGCCCGCTCATCAGGCTGGGTACAATTGATTGGCAGAGAATCTGGGTGTACACACCTGACCCTCACTAAAATCCGCGCTCAAGGTTCTTTCAACCAACGGCCGCTGGCAATGGTAAAGATAACATGTTACGCTAGTATAGCCACGTAGGCACAGACAGAGCCGATTCATGCATTAGAGTTCCGTTCAATCCATGCCAATGTATAGACACGTCCCAAAAACACCCAAAAACCAGAGCAATCATTGTTAATCACTCGGAAGTCTTGAGATATCAGCAGCCGCGCCACGCCCTATCAGATAACCCCAAAAAGCCGAACAGCCCACAGTCAGACCGGGCCAGCTTCCTGAAAATCCCACCCAACAGGGCTCTTGCGAACATTGCTGCTGCATTTAAGCTATCATACCCACTAGCAACCGAAAGAAGCGGGGTCACAATAACGGTTATCTAGCCCCATTTGGAGAAACAACCTGGCAGCGTTTTCGGGAGACTAAACTGAGCGTGGATGAACAAGAGAAAATATAAATATACAAACACTCGCTGAGTTCTGCTCTCCAAACACATAACCCATGAAGGTGATCTGCATCTAGGACTACGACCCGGCTGCATAGTGAGTTCTTGGGGTTTATATGGTAGTGCACTATACCCGTAGAATGGAAGTTTATTTCACAGTTAAATAACTCCTTATCATATTAGTTTCCTTAGTAAGCGAGAGTAAAAAAGTGTGGATAGCCTCCTAGCCTCACCTCCAAGCTCACACCTAGAGGGCAATGGGATAGCCCGGATAGGAGCATGATTATCATTAAAACATATCTTTAGTAGAAACTAGCCCCCATTATACCTTAGCTAACAGCTAGCTTTTACGTCGCTCTCTCTCAAGTGTCGGGAATAGCCTCACTTCATATTTTTCTCTCTATCTAAACATCCCCACGTCAATACTTTAGAAGGTAAGAAAAGGGAAAAGAGAAACAAATATGAGACGAGTATTTACAGCCACAGAGGAATAATAAAAGTAAACATAACGGAAGCTTCAAGCACAAGAGCAAATATCAAACGAAATATATAAACACCCCCTACAAGCACCAAACGCGGGATTATAAACAGAAACTAAAAAAATTCTGATCTGGCAATATAAGAATGAAAATCGGGATAAGATTTTAGGCGGGCGTGAGAGATGTGTACATTTCCATCGCGTGTGATGAATTTTCTGACCAGAAGGAGATGTTTAAGATGAGCTTCTGTGGCAGGCTGACTCGGGAAGAAAGAACGGTAGTTGCACAAGGCGGCATTTTAAACTGCGGGAAGGGATTGGGCAGAGAGAAGAGGGGGGGAGCAGTGGTAGCGTCATGCATTTTTATAGAGCTATTACGATCCTTGCGAGAATGGCGAACAGGCTGCCCGTGTTTGAAGGCGGTAGAGAGGGAGATCCTTCTTCAGCCCTAGGTCGTGCCGGGGGTGACAGATGCTGGGGGCTGTAGTAAGGCTATCACTTTTGTATGGCCAGACACAGAAGCGTACCAAAGCGGTGTTCGGCCTAAGTTGTCCGGCTTGTCGGGGCTGACGTCTTCTCGCCCGAGTAGTATTTTTACTACTTCCTCATGCCCATTCCAAGCAGCACAAGAGAGCGGCGTTAGGCCGAACTTATCTGGCCTGTCGGGGCTGACGTCGCCCCGTCGGAGCAGTATTTTCACCACTCCCTCACGCCCACCCCAAGCAGCCCACGAGAGTGGTGTTCCGCCAGTGTTATCTGGTTGTTCGGGGTCGACGTCGTCCCGTCCAAGTAATATTTCTACTACTCCCTCATGCCCATTCTTAGCAGCACACCCGAGCGGCGTCCGACCACCCTCGCCTGGCTTGTTGGGGCCGACGTCGTTCCATCCAAGTAGTATTTTCACCACTCCCTCGTGCCCATTCTCAGCAGCGTGCCAGAGCGGTGTTCTACTGGCGTTATCTGGTTTTTCGGGGTCGACGCCGCCCAGTCCGAGTAGTATTTGCACTATCCCCTCGTGCCCATTCCGAGCCGCACGAGAGAGCGGCGTATGGCCGTTGATATCTGATTTGTCTGAGCCGACGTCGTCCCGCCCGAGTAGTATTTTTACTACTCCCTCGTGCCCATTCTCAGCAGCACAGTAGAGCGGTGTTCCACCGCTGCTATCTGGTTTTTCGGGGTCGACGTCGTCCCGTCCGAGCAATATTTCTACTACTCCCTCATGCCCATTCCTAGCAGCACACCAGAGTGGCGCATGGCCACCGTAATCTGGCTTGTTGGGGCCGACGTCGTTCCGTCCAAGTAGTATTTTCACCACTCCCTCGTGCCCATTCTCAGCAGCACAAGAGAGTGGTGTTCGGCCCCAGCCATCGCAGTCATCGGGGTCGACGTCATCCCGCTTGAGCAGTAGCTCCACCACTCCCTCATGCCCATTCCAAGCAGCACAACGGAGTGGTGTTTGGCCGTATTTGCCTGGTTTTTGGGGGTTGGTGCCGCCCCGCCTAAGCAGTCTTGCTACGACTCCCTCATGCCCATTTCTAGCAGCCCACAAGAGAGGTGTATTACCGCCGTTGTCTCCCTGATTGATATCATAACCCTCCACCTCTACCAAACCAGCTACAATCTCAACAATCCCGAAGAAGGATGCACAGTGCAGACCACTGAACAGGGAATGATTATTGAAATCAATATAGTAAGGGTACCGCTTCTGTGCTTTCAAGAGGATCCTAGTGGGTATATAGTTATCGCAGTCGTCAAATAATTTCAGCGCAAGAAATTTCGCACAATCTGAAAGCTTCCGTTTTGCGTGCATTCCCCAATATAGAGACGAGTATTCGAGAAAGGGCGTTCTTTGGAGATCGAAATCTTCGAGATCAGAAGAGGGACTAGCCGAAATAGCCTTGACCTGCTCAGAATTTAGATAACTTAAGCAAGTTTCCGCAATTGCCGAGTGAGCCGAACCGAAAAGCTCGGGATGAGCCCGGAGGTACTCTAGAACCGTAAAGTGGATTAACCGGACTGTGGAAGCCTCCTTATCTACGGTAACAAGTCCTTGACAACAGGCCAGCAATGTCCCGATTGAAGGAACATTGTCGCCATCGAGATTGGCCGACCCTACCCTCACTGCTAAAGCGTGGCATAGTTCATCGGCCTTCAAGGGGCGCTCCGAGTGAGAGATCCACATCAGGGCAGCCATGCCGAGCCTCGCTTTTTCCCCACCCCGTCCCTTTATCCGACCTAGTGTCGCATCGTAAGCATCTCCCAATCCCAAGCCATCGGTCATTGCGCTCAGCTTTTGCCGCCTGCGACTGATCGTGGGTTCCTGCAGAATCGCATCGATATTCAGTGAGACGAGCAAGAATCTAGATATGCATCTATTAGTGGATAACTCAAAGTAGCTTCCCTTGTGTTGCTTCTACGTACATCTCGGAAATATCTTCAGGAATTTTCTTCAGGATGTCTGCCTCCAGACTATCGTCCATCGCATCTGGGTCTGTATCCTCGTCCAGCCTAGTACGAATATATTCAATAATATCATCTCTCTTAGGACTTATGGATAAACTCGTTACTCCCCCAGCCAGGCGCCTTCCCATCTCAGGTCGAATTTGCGGTCTCCCAGTCACAAATACTCGAGTGCCTGGAGACATGCGGAGAATTTTATTTAGCGAATCAAGAATCTTGACTCGATTTCCTGGGACGCATTCATCCAGAGCGTCCATGCATACAAATGTCCGCTTCCTGGAAGATGCAATCTGCAGCATCTGAACAATATCGGCAAGCTTTGGCCCCCGCCCACCAATCACCTTTTCCTGGTCTTTATAGGCTTGCATTATTTCCCCCGGCATTTCCCCTAGTCCCCCCACAACCTGTTTGAGCAGGGCGCCCAGCACACTCGCCGATGATTGCTCCTTCCGGGCAGCGAAATCGAAGTAAAAACATGCAACTACAACATTTTGTTCTCTTGCCCGATCGCACACGCTATCTATCACTAACGAACTAACATCGCGGGTTATCAGCACGTGCTATTTTCTCCCCTCCACCGAGGTTCCTCCTTATTACCTAATAAACGTCTTGCCAACTCCGGGATCTCCATAACAAAGCAAAACTTGGTTATCGGATTCACTTCCCCCACCGCCCGCAAACCAGCTCCTAAATTCCTCGGTTTGTAAGGCCCATTCCCCCACACCCTCGACTCGACGGTCTCGAATGTCCTGGTGCCGTATCCTGGGATCAAGTGGCGATAGCCAGGCTAGGATTTTTGATCGGTCATCGGCGATGGTAATATTCGATGCGTTAATCGTGTTCGAGGTGTTAGTGTTGTTACTGAAGTATTGTGACATTTTCTGTTTTTGTTGGTCAGGATATTGTAGATGATGGACGATGAAGTTTCTCGGTCGATGGGGTCCCAGAGGGCTGAAGAAAAGCGGGGTCTTTGTGGAACCTCAAGATATATCAGCACCATCCAATGATCTCCCCTAAATTTGCCTGACGGCACTCTGCTTATCTACCGCATCGATAGCAGGAAATACTGCACCTCTTTAAATTCTATCCAGGAGGACAGTACGGCACAAATCTTGCACTGCGATGAACAAACACCGTAGACAGCTCACAGTTAAATCAGTTGACTTGGTATACATTATAATACATATACCAGCACTGAACATCAAACTTTACGAAGGAATCTGTCAAAAACGTACATACCACCTATCGGTAACTTCAAGTATCGCATGGTCTCTCACGATATCGATACATGCGGGAAATCCCTCCCCACAACATCATACAAGGTTCTCTGGGAATAGAAGATATGATTTTTAATACCGATACCCTTCGTCACAGCCAGTTAAAGTTTCACACCCTCACAGCGCAGTATGCTCTCACAGCAGGTCGCTACATTTACCACGACCTACCCCCCAACAATTGGGGAATAAATTCGTCGAAACAAAATTCCGTTTGACTGCTGCCCCAAGTAGCGGTCCCGAGTCATTGAATATGTTGATAAATAACCCTGGGATTCCCCAAGATCCAAGATTTACCGCTTAGCCAAATAACCAAGACGGCAGAGTAAATCTTATATGGAAAGCTCTCAAAGAAATTACAACACTCTTATATAATATTATTATACCGTAAAATCTTGAAATCCATTATTAGATCATCAGCGGGGATCAGCCCTTCAGCCCAGGTTAGGTTTAGTTTGACAAAGCAATAGATTTGCGAATATAAGTTAATAAGGTCCAAGACGTCCTAAGGGTTGACTTTATACTATGTCACCCTTAGGAGCTTTTGTCCCTGAATAGGGCTAACCGAGATAGTTCTCGAGTAGATTTCACAAGATTTCACGGTATGTACCCCAAAATATAAACAAAATTAAGCAGATTAGTATAATACATGCAAAAAACCCCGAGAAGACCCGACCCGGCTCCTGCTTGTTCACACACATTGCCGCACCTGAGCCTTATTATCTCCAAGCGAGTAACTTAGTTATCACTGCTCTACCTCCGATTCCTTCATAACGCCGTCACAGACCATCACCCGTTGAAGAGTTCGAACGGTAAGTTAAGTTCACACATCGTACAATACAGCGCTCAAAAGCCCTTTCCATATGTCTCCACTAACCATCCCAAGAATAACTCCAATCCTTGGAGCGGAGACACAAGCATCGTATAATACAGCACGTCAACCCACAGCAAAACCCACAGTCGCCATCAGCCAAGCCAATATAAGGGAACACTTTAGATAGCCGAGGTGTAAAAGGATAGAAGAGTTTACACATGTCATACACTGGATGAAGATAAAACCCAACTCGCGTTTCTGCTCGCAATTAACCCCGCCATTCCGTACAATATCCTCCTCACCCGCTACCAAGCCCCACTTTTAAACCCCCCGCCCAACTGTCCCTTAACCTCACCAAGTTGGTCATCTAAATCCGTTTACTTATTGCAAGGAACCTTAATTTTCTACATTTTCTACAACATGAACTCCGATAGCAAAAAGCACTTTACCAGGGGTCGAAATTTACAGTGCGAGATACTATTTTCCAATATCTTACTTCGGAGCGGCACGGTATCAGTTGCTACAATACGCTAACGTAAAGCATTATTCCAAGCACTAGTATACTAGGACATGATAAGCTTTCTCTAGCTAAAGAGACTATAGGGGTCCTTGACGCTAGCCTTAGATATTTGAGAAAATGTCCTAAAGAAAAGGTCATGGTAGGCAAAAGAGGACTAAGAGGGTATGTAATATCCCTCCCAATTCGTTTGTAGGTCGATACTGCACAGTTGTGTGGACCGTTCAATCACTCTTGCCAAGTTAAGGTATGAGGCTGGAAACCCCACTATACATCTAGAGATGCAGGTAGGGGTATCGAGCATTTGCAGCGCTCCTAAGTCAGATCGAAGTGAAGTTAACCTGGGCTTTTCTTTGCGGATGCCGGGCGGCGCTACCAGTTTTTCGGGATGTGCTATGTAGTTAGTAAATATCTTGTCAATAGGCAGCAGATATTTGCATATATTTGAAGATATCTTCTGATGGTTTAGGCCTGAGGCATATAAAGAGATATTAAAGGTATCCCGATAGGTTGAAAGCATTGAAGATAGTGTGAATGCTGCGTAATTCCCCACTACCCGATATATTTCTAAAAAATATAGATAGATTACTCACATATTCACAATTACTATCCAGTCACTAAGAGATTTCTCCCACCACTTGACTATTGTTACCCACCCTAAATCCGTAAAATTCTCCCTTCTCACCTCATCCCCGCTCTATGGTTCCCCTCACGCTCTACATCCTAATGATTATGCATCGCAGGTTGTTTTTTTCTGAGCTTGATCACCAAGTTAGATGCAATCGATTAGCAGAGAACCTAAGTGACACAACTGACCTGCACTGAAATCTGCGCCCAAGCTTCTTTCAACCAACAGACCTTAGAAATAGCAAAGATAACATTTTGCGCTAGTGTAGTCACGTGGGTACGGGGACCGCCGATGCATATACTAGGATTCCGCTCAATCTGTGCCAATATATACGCACTTGAGAAAACTCGATAATCAGAGCAATCACATTCGATCACTCGGAAGCTCGCAGCATCGGTAGTTAGGCCGGGCTAACTTCCTGAAAAGCCCTGGCCGGACTGGCCGCTTGCGAACGTTGCTGCTACATTTTAGCCATCCACTCCCGGCTAGAAGAAGCGGGGGTTATAACTATAATTGTGAGCTCCATTTCAAGAAGCAACCGGGCAGCATTTTCAAGACTAAACTGAGCGTGGATGAACAAGAGAAAGTATACAAACACTCGCTAAGCGCTGCTCTCCAAACACATAACCCATGAAGGTGATCTGCATTTAGGACTATGAATGGAGGATTTGGCTGCATAGCGGGTTCTTGGGGTTTTTATGGTAGTGCACTATATCCGCAGAATGGAAGTTGATTTCATTAAAAGACTCCTTGTTATATTAGTTTCCTTGATAAGCGGGAGTAAAAGGTGTGGATAGCCTTCTAGCCTCACCCTCAAGTTCATACGTGGAGAGCAATGGGGTATGAGCCTAATTATCATTAAACCGTCTCAATAGTGAAAGCCAGCCCCCATCATACCCTAGTTAACGGTTAGCCTTTACGTCGCTCTTCTTCACGTATCGAGAATACACGCACCTCATATTTCTCCCTATCTAAACAGCCCCACGTCTTACTGTTGAAAGTAGAAAAAGGGAAACGACAAGCAAATACGCAATGAAAATTTACAAGCATAAAGGAATAAAAGTAAACCTAATGGAAATTTTAAGCATAAGAGCTTATATTAAGCGGGATATAAATACCCTCCACAAAATACAAAACTACAGATTGTATATAGAAACTAAAAAAATCCTGGCTCAACAACATAAGAAAATCGGGATAGGGCTTTAGACGGATGTATGATATATATGTGCATTCCCATCTCATGTGATTTCCCTCGACCAAAGGAAGATATGTAAGATGAGTTTCCGTAGCTGGCTTACTCGGAAAGGGAAGGAAAGACGGCAGTTACCACAGGGCGGCATTTTGAACTGCGGGAGGAGGTTGGGCGGGGATTCCCAGGAGGTAATAACGGCGATAGACATGTTGGCAGAGCCGTTAGTCCTTGCGGAAACGGCAGGTGAGTTATCCGTGCTTGAGGGCAGTAAGGAGGGAGATGGCTCCTCGGCCTTAAGTTATGCTAGGGGTACTACTAGTAGATGCTGGGGGTTGTAGGAGCGCTATCGCTCCCGCATAGCCAGACTCAGAAGCGAGCCGGAGTGGTGTTCGGCCTAAATTGTCCGGCTTGTCAGGGTCGACGTCGTCGTCTACGTCGTCCCGTTCTAGTAATATTTTACAACTCCCTCGTGCCCACGCCAAGCAGCACCCAAGAGCGGCATTTGGCCGTTGTTATTTAGTGCATCGGGGTTAACGTCGCCCCGTTCGAGTACTATAGTATTTTTGCCACTCTCTCATGCCCTCGAGTAGAAGCATACCAGAATGGTGTTCGACCTAAGTTGTCCAGCTTGTCGGGGTCGACGTCGTCCCGTCGGAGTAGCATTTTCACAACTCCCTCACGCCCATGTTTAGCGGCAAACATGAGCGGCGTTTAGCCGTCCTCATTTGGATTATCGGGGCCGACGTCATCCCGCTCGAGTAGCATTTTCACAATACCCTCGTGCCCACCGAAAGCAGCAGTCCAGAGGGGGTGTGGCCGTCTATATCCGGTTCGTCGGGGTTGACGTCGTCCCGCTCAAGTAGTATTTTGACCACTTCCTCGCGCCCAGCCCCAGCAGCCCGGAAGAGCGGTGTTTCACCGGAATTGTTTTGTTTGTCGGGGCTGACCTCGCCCCGTTCGAGCAGCATTTTCGCCACTCCCTCGTGCCCACCCTCAGCAGCACACAAGAGTGGTGTGAAGTCGTACTGACCTGGTTTGTCGGGGTTGACGCCGCCCCGTCCGAGTAGTATTTTTACCACTCTTTCGTGCCCACCTCCAGCAGCCAGCATGAGAGGCGTATTACCGACGCTGTCATTTTGGTTAATATCACAACCTTCTACCTCTACCAAACCAGCTACAATCTCAGCAATTCCGAACAAGGATGCACAGTGTAGACCACTGAACAAGGAATGATTACTAAAATCAATAGAGTAATTGAACATTTCGTGCCCCTCTAAGAGGATCTTAGTAGATATGTAGTTATCGCCGTCGTCAAATAATTCCAGCGCAAGCAATCTCGCACAATCTGAAAGCTCCCTCTTTGCGTGCATCCCCCAATATAGAGATGAGTATTCGAGAAAGGGTGTGCTATGGAGATCAGAAGAGGGACTGGCCGAAAGAGCCTTGACCTGCCGAGAATTCAGATAACTTAGGCAGGTTTCCGCTATTGTCGAGTGAGCAGAACCAAAAAGCTCGGGATGAGCCCGGAGGTATTCTTGAACCGTAAAGTGAATTAGCCGAACTGTGGAACCCTCCTTATCTACGATAACAAGTCCTTGACAACAGGCCAGCAATGTCCCGATTGAAGGAACATTGTCGCCATCGAGATCGGCCGACCCTATTCTCACTGCTAGAGCGTGGCATAGTTCATCGACCTTCAAGTGACGCTCCGAGTGAGAGATCCACATCAAAGCATCTATGCCGAGTCTTGCTTTCTCCCCACCCTGTCCCTTTATCCGGCCCAGTGTCGCATCATAGGCATCTCCCAACCCCAAGCCATCTGTCATTGCGCTCAGCTTTTGCCGCCTGCGACTGATGGTGGGTTCCTGCAGAATTGCATCGATATTCAGTGAGACGAGCAGGAATCTAGATATGTATCTGTTAGCAGATAACCCAAGGTGGCTTCCCCAGTATCACTTCTACCTACATCTCGGAAATATCTTGTGGAATTTTCTTCAGGATGTCGGCCTCCAGACTATCGTCCATGGCATCTAGGTCCTCGTCCAGTCTAGTACGAATATATTCAATGATATCATCTCTCTTAGGACTTATCGATAAACTCGTTACTCTTCCAGCAAGGCGCTGTCCCATCTCAGGTCGAATTTGCGGCCTCCCAGTCGCGAATACTCGAGTGCCTGGAGACTCCCGTAGTATTTTATTTAGCGAATCAAGAAGCTTGACTCGATTTCCTGGCATGCATTCGTCCAGGGCGTCCATGCACACAAACGTCTGCTTTCTAGAAGATGTAACCTACAGCATCTTCACAATATCGGCAAGCTGCGGTCCCCTTCCACCAATCACCTTTCCCTGGTCTTCATAGGCCTGCATTATTTCCCCGGCACCTCCTCCAGTCCCCTAACAACCTGTTTGAGCAGGGCACCGAGCACGTTTGCCGATGATTGCTCCTTTTGAGCTGCGAAATCAAAGTAAAAACATGCAACCGCGGCATTTTGTTCTCCTGCCAGATTGCACAAGCTATCTATCACTAACGAACTAACATCGCGGGTTGTCAGCATGTGTTCTTTTCTCCCCTTCTTCGAGGCTCGTCCTTGTTACCTAATAAACGCCTTTCCAACCCCCGGATCTCCATAGCAAAACAAAACCGCGTTATCGGATTCAGTTCCCCCACTACCCGCGTACCAGTTTTTAAATTCCTCTGTTTGTAAGACCCATTCTCCCACACCCTCGACTCGACGGTCTCGAATGTCCTGGTGCCGTAAGCTGGGCTCTAGTGGCGACAACCAAGTCCAGACTTTAGACCGCTCGTCAGCAACAGTACAGTTGTTCCAGATGTTATTATTGGAGTTGGTGGTATTGAAGGAATTGATATGAGACATCCCTGCTGTTCAAAAACTGGTAGAGGATAGATGATGCGGTGATGGAGTTGCTCGGTCGATGGAATTTCAGAGGGATGAAAAAAAGCGGGGTCTTTGTGGAACCTCATGGATACCTCCCGACTGCCCAAAGATCTCCTAAATTTGAGCTAGCGGTACCCTGCTTATCTACCGCATCGGTAGCAGGAAATGCCATACCTCCTTAAATACTACTAGTACCTAGTACGAGTAGTACTCGTACAGCACAAATTTTGCACCGCGATGAACAAACACCGTAGAGAGCCTGAGGTTGAATTAGCTAGCTTAGCACTATGGTGCATATGCCGCCCTGAACACCAACACTTACGAGCGAATCAGTCGAAAACCTATATACCACCTAATTAAAGCACCACATACTCCCTCACGATATCGACACATCCCGAAAGTCTCTCCCCGCAGCCTCGCACAAAGTTCCCCAGAGATACTGAACACGATTTTTAATACAGGCACTCCTCGTGACGGCAAACTACACTTTCACACCCTCACAGTGCAGCATGCTCTCACAACAGGTTGCTACATTTCCCACGACCTACCCCTCTAATAATCGAGGAATAAATTCTTTAAAACAAAATACCCTTAACGGTTACCCCAAGCGGTGATCCAAAGAGTCATTGAATATGCCAATGAATAGCCCCCTATCACAGCCTATCACTATCCAAGATCCAAGATTCACCGCGAAACCAAATAAGTTACCCAAGACAACAGAATAAACCTCAAATGCAAAACTCTCAACACTCTTAAATAATACCGTAAAAATCTTTGAAATGCACTCCCTAATCATTAGCAGGAATCACTCCCCGAACTCAGGATAGCAAATTAACAGAATTTTGAAGAGCAGTTAATGAGATCCAACACATCCTAAGGATTATTGATCTTATACAGTGTCAAGAAAATGCTCACCTTTCCCTAGAGCTTTTGCATGGACTGACGGAGATGGAGATTTCACAACATTTTACGGTAACGGTACCCCCAGACACAAACAAAACCACGCAGATTGGTATAGTGCAGTACCTACCAAAAAACGAAGACTCAACTCCACTCCGGCCCGTCCATACACACTCCCACACTTGAGCGCTATCATCTCCAAGCAGGGAACCTACCCATCACCACTCTTCCTCCCATCCCCTCAAATCGTCATCACAGACCGTCACTCGCCCAAGCTCCGAGTTCGAGCCGTTATTAAGCACACATTAGAGGCATCCAGCCCCGGGGTTGAAAAGGCGCTTTTCGAGTGCCAAGTTTCTCGCTGATCTCTCAGTTTTGTGTGATATCCAAAAAGGCGTTACGCACCTGTTTACCCTTTATACAGGCACCTAAGTTAGCATTCATCCCAAGAGCCGTTCTAATCCTTGGTGCGAAGACACTAGTGTAGTCTATCACACCACACCAACCCCCAGCAAATCCACCGGCGCACCACCTGCCGGCACAAGAGGCGCTTCAAATCTCAACGCGGACGCAAAAGAGATGAGTGTTCACATGACATACACCCTACAAAAAAACCCAATCTACCCCCCAAAACCCACAATCAACCCCAGCATTAAGAGCAAGTAAATCCCAGGTCCAACTTTGTCCCTCCCTCTTCTTCCTCTTCATTACCCTCCTCCATCACACACCAGCCCTCGTCCCCATACGCCCCCAATGCCTAATCTGAATTCAACTTGATTCCTCCAGCCATCCTGAACCCCTCGCAAATCCACGACCAAAAATCCGCTCTTTAAAATAAAAGGATGTTTAATTTATCAGTATCACACTTTCTGCTACATAAACCCCCACGGTACCAAATACCAGTATTCATAATTCGATAGAGCTTTTTTCCGATAGGTAGTAGATATGATTCACTGTACCAGTACTCTCGGGCCCGAATATGTCACTACGGATATTATACATCACGACCGATTGGAGCGGCCAATGGGTCTCTGTGTTATACCCATAGCTATCACTAAGGAAGCGTGCATTCCTCGCCGCCTCGCCTGAGTAGTCTCTCACAGTATGATGGACTAATGTACTGTACTGTACATGTACCAAAGTTGCAGGGGATTATTAATTTTGAACAACTATTCGCAAGGCTCCATTCCTTGGCATTCACGTAGAGAAAATAGATATCGCAAATAGATGAGCCTTGCGCACACACGCTTTCGACACGCTCCCCTGATTCCCCCCGCTCGCTTCGGTCCTCGGCGGCTCAGCCTTGCCAAACGTGTGAAATCCAGGGCACGAATCACCTTTGACGTTATTATTCATTTTTTTTTCTCATCTCGAACCTTTTTCATCTGACCTTCGTGATCAGTGCAAACAGCGACTTACCGCAAGATTACTAATCTTCCTAATAAACAAAGAAAAAATTTGTTCCCCCCAAACGAGAAACCTATCTAGGATATAGACGAATAGCTACGATATACAACATAACCAGCATTTGGTAGAACCGGTCGCCATATATAGAATTTATTGTCCCTTCTGCAGGGAAATTAATAACTAAATGACTGGCAATAACTAAACGATAACTCCCACCACCATCACAATCACCTCCCAAAAAGCGATAAACGGGAACAACCTCAAGCAATGGTAGAAACCCCACGATCCACCTCCCTCTCGAGGATATTGCCCATCACAACCTTTCCTCCAGCCTTCATTTTGAAGGTCGAGGTGGTGATGGCGCTACCACCAGAAATGCCGAGTTGTTCATCCGACCAGATGTTTTGCGGTTTCGTGCCGTCAATGCCAACACCGCAAAGGCCGCCTTCAGCTCTCCAATCGCTAGTACGCTTGATACCGAGAGCGTTCCATACCGACTCGAGAGCGCTGGTGAGATGATCGCGGTAGTTCTGGGTGTGGCCGGGGGTCGGGGTTATACGGAGACGCTCTTGACCAACCGGGACGGTAGGGTAATTGATAGCTTGAACGTAGATGCCGTGGTCTTCCAAGAGAGAGTCACTGGCGGCTCTAGCAATTTCCGCATCGCCAACGAGGATCGGGACAATGTGGGAGGGATTAGGGATTACAGGTATGTCTCTAGCTTCCAAAGAGTCCTTAACCGCACGAGTGTGGAGCTGTTGGAGAATGCGGTCGCCGTTGTAGTTGGCCTGGTAATCGATTGCGGCTCTTGCACCAGCCATGGTTGCTGGAGGAAGGGAAGTAGTGAATATGAAACCAGGAGCAAGCGAACGAATAGCATCAACCATCTTTGCCGAGCCTGCAATGTATCCGCCAACACAACCATATGCCTTCCCGAGAGTACCGGTGATAATGTCGATGCGGTCCATAACAGTTCCTTTAGGCCTCCCAGCACGATGGGCTTCAAAATCAAGATGCTCTGCAACGCCAGCGCCATGTGGTCCGTACATACCAACAGCATGGACCTCATCCAGAAAGGTAATAGCACCATACTTTTCAGCCAAATCGCAAATCTCCTCAATCGGCCCAACAGATCCACACATGGAGTATACGGATTCAAAAGCAATGATTTTCGGAACATGTGACGGAAGGGAGGCGAGCTTAGTCTCAAGATCAACAAGATCATTATGTTTGAAGACTATCTTCTTGGCGCCAGAGTGACGGATTCCTTGGATCATTGATGCGTGATTAAGGGAATCGGACAGAATCACGCAATTAGGGAGTTTAGATCCAAGGGTTGCTAAAGTAGCATCATTCGCCACATAACAAGACGAAAAAACAAGGGCTGCCGGTTTGGCGTGTAGTTTGGCAATGCTCGCTTCAAGAGCAATTGCGTGTTGATTATGACCGGAAATATTTCTAGTTCCACCGGCTCCGGCGCCGTACATATTAAGAGTCTCGTGCATAGTCTTAATAACTTGGGGATTACGTCCCATACCCAACTGCAAAAATTGTGAGAAAAAGTCCACGGAAAAACAACCACCAACAATCACCTACATAGTCATTCGAGCACCAAGCAGTGACAAGTTTATCAGGGGTTTCCAAGTGGGCCTGAGGAAATTGCTTTGCCAAACGGTTGATGTTGTTGAAGTAACGATAGCTTTTGTCCTTATGCTTCTTTTCGAGCTCTGCGCCGTAGAAACCTTCATAATCAAACTTTCCGGAACGGTGCGCCGCAGGAACCACATTGACCGGACGAGTAACGCGAGCAGGCGCCCGGGGAGCCATGCTCTCTGCCATCTTAGCAGCCCTCAACGCAGCAGCCCCATGAGGGCAAATCCCTAAATTTAAAAACAATTTCCATTAGCCTTCCAAAATTCCAAACTCAAAATAGTATTATAATCCCAATTCCCGGCTAGTAACCGTACCCTTAGAAGTATCAAAGACACCAGCCTGAATATGCAGGGACTCAACGTTGGCGGCATCCGCAGCCTTAGGAATAGACGCTTGAATATTGGTGGGCTTGCTAGGAACAACGTAGGATCTCTTCTGACCAACCGACAAACCACCGGCACGAGCCAACCCCGAAGGCCTCGACCCGAGGGAGGAAGAGGAGAAGGCAGAGTTGCGAACCGACTGCACGGCAAGCGCCTTTGACATAACCGGGCAGCGACGGGCGACAACCTGCAGGTTTGACATAGTTCCCCCACCGACGCCATTGAAACTCGAGCTAGTAGAGAGTGCACGAAGAGTAGACGGCGAGGTTTTCTTGAGAAAGGGGCAGAGCTTCCGAGATTGACTGAGGAGAGGCTCCATTGTTGCTAATTACTGTTCCTGAGACTCGTCGAAACCTTTTCTTAACTGGTTTTTTTCTTCGGTTTTATCACTTTTTCCTTTCTTCCTAGTGGGAAGGGAAGGGGGAAGGGGGCAATGTAAGAAGTGGAATAGAGCAAGGGGGCAAAAAATAATTGTTTATTCTCTCTTGACTTGACAGAAGAAAGAACGATGGGGAAGAAGTGAGAAATGACGAAGAAAGAAGTGTGGGATTCACTCGGCTTTTAAAAAAGAGCGGGTTTGGGTTCGGGTTACAGGGATGAGAGGAGTACGAAGTGTCTGGATGGGCATGTAACAACTTATCCCCTGTTATGTCTCGTCTTGCTCCGTGCTCCGAGTTAACTTGTGCCTGTCGTCTCAGGATAGAACTCCTGTTCTAGCAAGGCCGTTCACAGAAGCAGGAAGTGGGGGGTCTACTCATAGGGGGTGTCGGGCAAGAGAAGAGGCAAGGGAAAGAAGAAGAAGGAATGAAAACGGCTGAAGCCGACCAATCATATCAATGCTATTAATGTTCGCGGTTCCCGGCTTGGCAAGGCATCCAGATCTAAATTAATTTATCATCTAGCCTATGCAACGCAAAAGTGGATGCTCAGATTTGCACTATGAAGATGCTGTTGCTCTGCCGCTAGAGAATGCAATTAATAGGGCGTAGAAATGGCCATAATTCTCGCGGTAAACAAGCAACAGCAGGGAGGGAAAAAAAAAAGGGCCCACCGTTTTCTGTTTTTGTGAGAAAAGAAAAGGAGAAAAGGAGAGAAAACTCGTGATACCAACATTCTCGGAGACGAGTAAATAACCTCGGTCTGGTTACGTTACCTTACGCGGAGAAATTATCCGCTAAGATAATTCTACGATAGCGGGTCTAACGGTAACCCTTCTCCCATCAATATGATACCGGTACAGTACTGTACCCTATATAAGCCTAGCCCGATATCATCACGGCCCTCAATTCCGATACGAGGAGAGGAATCCGGAAGGATTTCAAAAGCGCTCGCCCATCGTCAACCAAGCAACCAACAACCCTCTCGAAGCTCTCACACTGAGATGAATACCAGCACCAACACTCAGAGTCCAACACAACTCGCCAAGACCACCACCCCCTTCCTCCCTCCCTCCCGACCGGGGGGAAAAGAAGAAAAAAATCAAACCCCGATCTACAAGTGCCTTCAAGGGATAACCCACCTTATTCGGACGACAAACATGCATGCAAGAATCCTTTTCGAAAAGGAGAAAACGAAAAATAACAAATTAATAAAATAAAATAAAATCAATAAAATGGGACCTGCAAAACCACATTTTTCAGCTGAATTCCTGCGAACATTCGCTCAAGTTCAAGCGTTCGCCAGCTGAGACCCTATCTCACCGGTTCGCCGAGGTAGAGAGAGGACAGAGGAGGTTGCGTGCATACTGTAGGTTAGTTAGTCCGGTGATACGATCGAATTGAACTACCGCAACGGTACCTACTATATGTACGGTGTTAGACTAAAGCGTAGTCTATGTACTCGAGCACTGTACAGTGCCGAAAGGGGGAGTTGCTATGAGGGCCTCAGCGAGCGAACGCAAGCAAGCAGTGGAGAATCGTGCTGAAAGTGCTGAAAGTGCTGAAAATACATCATGAGCCTGTGATAGCGATGATACTTTTATATCATAGACATAGGGGTGGATCAGTTACCGGTAATCTATTCAATGGTAATCTACAATGCTCTATCGAGCACAGTAAGGTAAGTCTGCAATTGCCAGCGCGCACTCCCGCAGCAACACTCTGCTGAAGCAAAACCTCCACCGGACCCTGCGCTCGGCCGCTCTTCTACCCCCCCATACTACTAGTACAAGTACGGCTCGGGCAGTACCGTACTTTCCTTAGGACCTATTTGGCGCGCCGTGATTTGAGGCAGCCGTGATCTGGAATCATGATTTGAAAACACTACCCAGCTAAACACCATGAATATTTCAAATCACGGCGTGCCAAATAAGCCCTTATTAATCATTCAGAGACAAACTCCCAACAACAACCCAACAGCCCACCACCACCACCACCCCCTCCACCACCACTACCACCTCGATTCCTTATTCCATTCACGATATTATTATACTCGAGTTATTGACTGGGCCACAAAATTACGTTGCCCGATGCAACACCATGCACAAAATACGAGTTCTTCGTCGTTTGCACCGGTCACCAGCCCAATTACCCATCGCGTCCTTGCGTCGCTCGTCAACGAGTTATTCTCCACTCAGCCCCTTTCCTTAAAAAATGAAATGAAAAAAAAATGAAAAAATGAAAAACTGTGGGGTAAATCATCCGGCCTAGTTCCGGACCACCTCCGGACACAGTAAATACCGGTACTCGAGTACTCTTCTTAGAAACATTCTATCATACGCTTGCGGGGAGGGGGAGCGACCGGTACGGCAATGCACTGCACCAGACTCGCACGAGTAGATTAGATTTGTGCCACCCACACCTATCTGGACGGTGTGGATGGATGGATGTATGAATTACGGGTTGTGAGACGGATGGAGGGATAGAAGGTTCTGGGCGGATGAAATTGCATTGGGTTGCGGTTGATTGGTTGGGGGTGGGTGGGTGGGCGGAGGAGGGTTTGCCGATTGCTTGGTGGGTTGGCTGGCGCTTCACTGAGGCCTACTGGGCATGGGATATCACTCGGGGGACTTGTTCGTTTAGGTAGGTCGCTATAATGGGATTGGTGCAGCGGAATGATTGATGGTATGGGGGAGGTTAGGTTCTGACAGTGCAGTGGTGCTAGCGCTAGTGATAATTTCTAGTGGATGAGTACGGTATGCAGAGTATGTACTGTACTCGTTCGAGTACGATGCGGTGTGTCCTTGCCGCGTCCAACGACGGCAGCAGGCAGGATCTTTCTAACATATGCTGCTGTGGACTTCCCTTAAAAGGGTTTGCTGTACAAATCCTTCTTCTTCTAGCTTTTCTGCTACCCCGAGGCTCTGCTAGCATGTGAGATTTCTCTCACTTACTAGATATCCGATCGGGATACAGGAGTAGGGCATTTGGACGGTAAGAGAAGACTCGGCTGTTCATACGTAGGCGGCGGAGCCTAGTAGCTACGAATCGCGATTATATTAAGCTAATAAGTTAGCTACTAATTTTTGTGACTATATAGTTCTTAGACAAAAGCTATCATTCATTGGTGGACCCAAGTACTGTACTGCTGAAAACACAGCAAAAGGACGGAAATTCGGAGCCTCTGAAATCCCGATTTACCCCCCCACTCTTAGTCAATTAAAACAAAAGCTATACCAATAGATAAATAGCTAAAGATCTAGTATTATAAATCCAAAATTCACATTTTTATGAGAAAATTCCTTCGTCCCGTCTTGTTAGCGTAGCCTATCCTAAAACCGGGAAAAGCTAAGTTCCGGAAATTTGTATCGGTGCCTATGGAAAAAAATATGTTTTTGAAATTCCCCAATTTCATAATGCCATAGTTCATCTTAATATTGCGCCGTATGCTTCGATATTAGAATATCATAATTAGGATATCCAGAACTGATATTTTACCAGGGGTTGACATACTGAACCAGCAAGTGTGGTCGGGTTTTAGCGCTCTGAAAAAGTGCTGTTTTTGGTGGGAAAAGTGAACAGTAAAGATGGCTTTTGTCGGGGAACTGTATCGTGAGTGAGCTCGATAAGTTTAGGCTAGGAGACTATTTATTTTTTTGCCTAAGCTTTTACTTACTACCGGTCCCGGTCTACGGCTTCTATATACCGTAGATGGTCACGGTTCTGTATACAGCTATAGATACCAGGTTCAACGAAGCCTATGCTCAGCGCTCTCCACTTCCCCCCACCCTCCCTCCGACTATCAATCATTCATTAATATCGACAAACTGCTCCTTTCAATCTATGATATGATACCATGTCAGCAGCCGCCCGGCATCGAAGAAGACAATACCAACGATTCATATTTCAAAGTCTCGTTTTAGGGCCAAGATGAAAGCATATCTCCCCCATGTGTATAGTCAAATGTTCTAACTAGCCTAAAGTGAGCAATACACCTGATCTATCCCGGGACAAAATATTACATATAGAAAGAAAGAAAATCAACTAATGGAGTAAGTTACGACCATATTTAAAAAAATTTCTTGGTAATCTGTGCTGTCAAAGTGCTATGTGTCACACCGCGACTTCCCCAACGCTTGTCATCGCTCATCATAACCTGGCGCTTGCACTTAGGTATCTGACTCTATAGAACTCCCCCACTTCTGACTCCACCCCCCATTCTCCGACTGTCCACTCTTTTTCTTCACAACATCCTTTCACTTTTTTTTTTGTGCCCTCCCGTGCGGTGTGTAATGGCTTTTCTCGGAATATCAGGGCCCGTGCGGTATTTCTCGGGCGTTTGCTCGCCTAGTCCCACTCTTGGAACACATAATAGAACGGTATGTATTCATTATTTCATTCTGCACGCCATGCTAGGGATGGCTCGCTGTCCCTACCAGAGAGGGTTACTTGGACAGTAGGTGGGCAAGATAGGAGGAAGGGAATCTAGTTGGATGGGCTGGCTATTGGCAGATCGACCTGATACTGGTTTTGGACGAAAGGTACTTTAGTAATACGTAAGTCCATAGTGATATTCACTATGGAATCTATATAATATTATCGTTCAGAACCTGTAATTACTCCTTTTCCCCAAATCGAAGGAGGCAAAGCAACTTTTTTGAGAAAATAAAAAAAATTCTTGCTTCACTCTTGTTCTGCTGCCCCCCCCGATCGCGGACCTCACCCTTAGGGGTGAGGTCTAGAGTCGGATTCTACCACCTCGGAGCAGGTCTGATTTACGCTACAGCCTTATTAAGAAAGGCTTAATGTCTTCAGTCTCCCAGCTCCTGTAAGGCAAGATTCCTTAAATCTCTTGCCCTAGTTGACGGATCGTTCGATAATGACTCAGTTTGAGGGGGAATCGAACTCCTGGGTTCCTGCTAATTGCAACAGGGGTTAATTGTTTCTTGGCATGTTAACCACTGCGTCAGCTAAGTATTTTCACATCATGTCGCTACTGTACATGGAGGGAAAGGAAACTTGGGGAGGGAAAAATCGAGCAAAAAATATTAGAGCTTCATTATTCTTTTTTGTTAAACCCTTCCATCGTTGAAGAGTACAATTTCTGTATAATAATATTATGATGGTTGGACCATAGCACAAATACCCAAATCACTCAACAACCTCAGAGAAACAAAAAATCAACTAACAAACAAGCAATAAAATGATATCTATCAGTGTCCCAAACTGGGGTGGAATTCCATGTGACCTCCACTCTGAAGAAAGTAAGTGTGAGGCTCAAATCAAAGGGGAAACCCTCTTAGTGGGAAGATATAAACCATTAGCAGAAACAATATTAACGAAAACATAGATCAATTTCACTCCATCTTCAGTAAGCTTAAAGGTTTCTCCCTGAGAGCCAAAATCTCTCACCCTCTCACCAAACCTCTTTATACGATGTAGGGGCGGGGAAGTGGTCACTTAAGCATGAGGCATTAATCGCCATATACTTTTTTATATAGAGTCACATACAAAAATTCAGGTTCTTTCACACTAACTTAGTTCGCATACTCGTAAAAATGAACACACCATTGATCTCTTGCACTTCTACCTCTGGCGGTTTAACCTCATAGTGATTCCCCACACGGTGGAAAGATCTGAAGGGTTTTCATGCAAGTAGTGTTGGGAATCGCCTGTTTGAAAATGACCATTTTCTTTTAACTTCGGTGTAAAACCCTGTGTCTGAAAAATCGCTTCGTCCTGGTACTTTGCCGAAATGAGCACCCCCCTAGTTGCCTGTACAAAAAATGCCGACCCTTGATTAGCTACTCTAGGTAAGCGCAACTAACTCTGCCTTTAAAACGTAGAAATTTGTGGTCTTGATAGAGATTTCAACTCTTTCTCTATCAGGACTCAGACTCCTAGGTTTCGCCAGCAATTTCGTATTAGAAACCCTGTGATGCTTCAGATATTCTGCCATAATCACCAGAAGCGGTTCATAGTTCAACAGTCGAGTGATAATTGATGAATACATGTAATGTTTGCCAGTGCGATAGGAGCATTAGCTTGAAGGAACCCAAATAAACATTAATGGTGAATAGTCACAAAAGAAAGTCACCTATCGTAGAAAAAATAGAGAAGGATTATATTCTAGACGTGTTTCTCATTAGTCGTAGGGCCGTTCGCTACCGTCAGAAATACAGATACCCAGTCCTGCGACCACACATGCCCACCGGAGGATCGGCCGCTGCTACTCGGGAGTTTCCATAAGAATGGGGAAATAGAGAGATTTGTCTTGAATCAACAGAAATAGCTTCCCAACCTTTACTAACATGCCCGAGCACTACAACCTCGACAAACTATTCCTGTTGAAAATCTTCGGTGCGGAGGTAATGATTTACTGTGAGGGTTCACGCAGCGAAGAATAGCTTTTATTGAGTGGAGATGAAAACCATGATTTGTAGTGATTGATTTATGAAGAGAAAGAATTGAGAGGAAAGGTAAAGTGAAAGAAAGACGTTAGCAAGAAGGGAGAGAAAGGAAACAAAAAGAACAGGGTGGAAACATTGGGTAGCTTGCGCGTCCTTAGACGAGTGAGTAAGTGACCCAGTGAGGCCTTGACATGCGGGCACATCCCGCATCAGGTGCGGCGTTACAACTGCAATTTCCAACAATTCCACTAAGATTATGAGAAGCCCAAAACAGTCTAATATAATTTCTCCAAAGATCCCCTTTACCGCCGCACCCACCCGCTCGCAGCTCCCCAATGTTTCATATGAAATTTGACAAAGGAAACAAGGAGAATTAAGGAAAGAAAGAATCAAACTAGACTATTATGAGCCTATAGGCAGAAATCAATTCAAGGAACAATCTAATAACACGATATAATATTTCTAAAAACTAATAATTAAAAAAAAGTTCCCAATGAATTCTCTATTATCTCCCATTAGTTGCCGCTGCCATTAGTGCAGTACCACCCGGAAACTAATATTATTGTTATTTTGCAGCCCCCTCACTCTCTAATGCGGAGCCCGCCTCGGCCTGGGTACCAGCGCCTCCACAGCTGGGCTATCATCTGCGCTCCCGGGGCTCTAGCTCTTACGTCTCGTCTATCCAGGGTTACCCATCACCTTCGGCAGAGGGTCGAGAGCGATTTTGCTGAGGGAGAAGGGAGCGACAGTAGCCCCGCGAGCTTTTTCCTGTCTCCAAGTTCCTAATGCATGGTCTCTGCAGCTCTCCATGGGACCGCCCTTAAGAGACACCAACGCTCGGGACTCTAGCTAGACACACCCCTTCAATTTCAGCTCTTCTAGTCTAATGGGACCAGTGAGTAACGGTTCAAATCTCCTAATATTCAACAGTTAGGTGTGATATATTTCAGGGATTAGGATAATTCCGAGACAAAGCTGTCTAGCTTTACTTGGCCCTTTAAAAAGTCTCCAGATGCTTTGTATTTATTAGTACGTATCTTGGCATGAATGCGTCCTGAGATTTTTTAAATAGCCGGGTAGCTTGACTTAGTGAAGGGATAGACAGTAAAAGTGTAGATTTCCCACAAAAAACTTTCCCAATTTCCCGAAAGGTCCCAGACACGAGCTAGAGCTAGCACGCTAAGTAGATCTATAGTTAGAATCCGAGCATCCCGACAAGACGACAAAGCTTTAATTACCCCATGCACGCGTTTAGTTTCTTAGATAGTTAGAGACGACGAATGTATCAAAGATTGTTATTAGAGAAACTTACGTTTTGGGGCACCAGTCTGCATGAACAGATCTACCGAAAGAATTTCTACAAGGGATCATAGGCGGCAGAAGGGCAAGGTCTGATTCGGAATCATCCACTATCACTCGATGAACATAAGCACGTGGTGAGAGAGAAACCCAAAAAAGGAAAAGGCCTTAACACCCCATGAGCACACTGTGCATACAAAGCTTATAGAGAGAATGGAATGAAAAAGAGCGGCAGACAGCCTAGGAGAGATCCAAGAATGCTAATATACAAAAACGTCGAGAAGCCATAATGAGAAGGCTGTCCGATTGAAAAGCCGAAAAAAAAACAACTGAGGACCCCTCATAATGGGCCGATGCCAGGGCTAACTTACAAAGTAGGATAAACTCCAGAAATATAATAAATCATACAAATTTGAAAGCGTGAGCTCGGATTTCAGTGAAAAATAAAAGGCTAAAAGGCTAAACAGCCCAGCCTTGATTGTATATCGTATAAGTATATTATTCAACAATACTACAATAACAAAGTGCAGTACATCTGGAAACAGACTACCCCACGCCATCCCATATGATAATCTAGCAATTCCTCAATAGATCACAGCTCCTAGGAAGAGGTTGAACCGAAGGGTCCTAGAATCATTGGAGTAGCCTAATCCATTCGCACACAGTGCAACTTTCACATCGCCCTCGATTAGCATCTATAGTCAGCCCTATCCTCCCATGAGGTCATTCAAGTAGGACGGCACAGTCGGCATATCCATAATATCGTAGGTGTATTAGCTAACCATGCACTCGCTCACCCCCTGCACTTTGAGAGTCCAGCCCCTACATCCCTGATTTCACCCTCTTCGCCGCGAAAGAACCCCAAAAGCTGCGTCTCCCGTTAGCCAAACTGCAACCGAGCTCTCCCACAAAGGGATGATATCTAGGATGAAGAAACTAGTCTCGCTATCTAACGTTATCTTAAGTGCCAAACTAAGTTTCCACCAAACGAGCAAACTGGATGAGGAGGCCGAGCTCCCCACAAGACTCTATAGCCCTCAGAGAGCTAAAAGTAAAAAAAGAGGATGTAATCCCTCCCCACCGCTAAATTTCCAAAATGAAGGAGCACTATCGACCGGCTCTCGTAGCTTAATGGTAAAGAGACCAAGCACGAGCACTGGAGCTTTGGTTTCACAAATTCCTGGTCAATTGATTGGGTGCAACCGAGTAGCTGCAGGGCCGCGCGATAAACCCCGCTTTTCCTAAATTTGATGGAACACTGCCAACCGATCGAAAGGTCTTCAGTACCATATTCTTTACAGGATTTCAAGCAGCAAAAAGCGAAGGATGTCTCGAGCTTTTACAGATAACATCAATTCTTTCAATAATGTTCCGAATAACATTATCTTTGCTGTTGTCGATGATGATGAGTCTAAAATCTTAGCCCGGTTGTCACCCTTAGAACCCCAGGTGCGACATCAGGATATTTGCGAGCAGCGGGTGGATGGTGTGGGGGACTGGTTACTGGAAACGAGAGAGTTCAGAAGCTGGTATAATGGTAGTGAGAGTGGTGGATCAGATCATGCAGCTTTGTTCTGCTATGGCGATCCGGGGGTTGGCAAGAGCTACATCTGGTACGAGAAACCATCAGCGAGGAAAAAGGACAGGATTGCTGACAGTTTGTGATGGTAGTTCCGTGGTGGTAGACTATTTATGCGACCAGGTCATGGAACAAGATATGGCAGTCGCTTGCTTTTACTATGACTTCGCTTCTCGGGAGGCCCAGTCTCCAGCAAATATGCTTGGCTCTCTGCTCAGACAGCTTCTGAGTGGGTTAGGAGCAATCCCGGGAGAAATAGTGGAGAAATTTCGGGGCCAGAAGAAGGCAATTGGTGGCCGGAAGCTACAACTTCGCGATATCGTGAAAATGTGCGCTACTATCACATCTCTACAACGCACATTAATCTGCGTTTATGCCCTCGACGAATGTGTTCCAAAGCATCGATTGGAGGTTTTTGATGCATTGGGACAAATCCTCCGCGGGTCGCCAAATACATGAATGTTCATGACCGGAAGGCCACATATCCGGGGGGTGGTTGAGAGGGGACTAAGTGGGGAAACAATAAGTGTATCCATAAAGTCTAGAGAGAACGATATAGTCACATATCTGCGGGCGAGACTGAGTAAGGACACAACTCCCGAGGCGATGGATAGCCTCTTGGAGAATCATATTATAGAGAGCATTCTCGAAAGGATCTCTGAAACGTGCGTACCAGTGGGGGATCCAGGAAACCCTTGCGAGGCGTATACTAATATGTGCAAATACAGATTCTTGCTGGCTTCACTCAAGGCCGAGGCAATCCTGAGAGAAACGACAATCCATCGGAGGCGAAATAGGTTGAATGCGATGGGAGATGGGCTGAGAGATGCATACGAGACAACGCTAGAGCGGAAAAGGCTCAAGATGGGGAGAAAGCGAGACTCGCTATGACTACGTTAATGTGGATATGTCATTCGGAACGGCCATTACGGGTAGATGAACTTTGTCATGCTCTCGCTGTGGAAATTGGATCTACAAATTTCAATAACGACAATATACCTGGGACAGAGACGTTGCTCGCCTGCTGTCAAGGACTAGTCACGGTAGATAAGGAAGCCTCCACCGCCCGGTTGAACCACCACACACTCCGCGAGTACCTGTGTACTTATCGCAACCTTTTCCCCCAAGCTCACTTGGAGATGGCGGAAACCTGCTTGACTTATCTAAATTCGCATCAGGCCAAGGCCCTTCCGGCCAAACCCCAACCTGATCTCTCAAGCATGCCCTTTCTCAAGTATGGTTCGCGATATTGGGGCATCCATGCGAAGAAAGAACTTTCAGATCGCGTGGTATCACTTGCAATAGAGCTCTTAAACCAGTACGAGAGCTATGTAGCCGCCAACTCACTTTTTGAGCAAATATTGGATTCAGGTGATTCCGTGGAAGTCAATGCTCCTTCGCTGTTCGGTGGACTACATTGTGTGTCTTTTTTTTGGGATTGTTGATATTATGACTGATTTATTAGGAGTGAGTGGCTGTGATGTCAATCAGGGAGATTCTGCTGGCATAACGCCACTGACTTGGACGGTGAGGGGCGGCCAGCGGGAGGCGGTGGAGCTGTTGCTGAGACAGGAAGCTATCAGCCCTGACAAGCCGGACAACACTGATACTACACCACTTGCGTGGGCTGCCTATGAGGGACACGAGTCAATGGTAAAGCAGTTTTTAGGCCGGCAAGGCGTTAACCCCGACAAACCAGAAAATGGGGGCAACACACCGCTATCATGGGCTGCAATGAAAGGGCATGCGTCAGTAGTGAAGCACTTTTTAGCCCAGCAAGACGTCAACCCCGACAAGCCAAACAATAATGGCAGGACGCCACTTTCCAGGGCTGCGGAAGGGGGGCACGAGTCCGTGGCGAAACAGCTTTTGGACCGAGAAGACGTCAACCCCGACAAGCCAGATAATGAGGGAAATACACCACTTTCGTACACTGCGATTAACGGACACGAGTCAGTGGTGAAGCAGCTTTTAGACCGGCAAAATGTCGACCCCGACAAGCCAGACAATGAGGGTAGGACGCCACTTTGGTGGGCTGCGAGTAATGGCCATATGTTAGTGGTGAAGACACTTTTGGGCCGGGAAGACGTCAATCCCGACAGTCCAGACACCAGAGGCATTACACCTCTCTCTGTTGCTGCAGGTGGTGGGCATGAGCGAGTGGTGAAGCAACTTTTAGACCGGGAAGACGTCAACCCCAACAATCCAGACAATGGGGGCATTACACCGCTCTCATGGGCTGCAGTGAAAGGGCACGAGTCAGTGGTGAAGCAACTTTTGGACTGGGGAGACGTCAACCCCGACAAGCCAGACAATGGGGGCATTACACCACTCTCGTGGGCTGCGATTCAAGGACACGGGTCAGTGGTGAAGCAACTTTTGGACCGGGAAGACGTCGAGCCCGATAAGCCAAACAATGAGGGCAATACACCACTTTCGTACGCTGCGATTAACGGGCACGAGTCAGTGGTGAAGCAACTTTTGGACCAGAAAGACGTCGAGGCCGACAAGCCAAACAATGAGGGCAATACACCACTTTCGTACGCTGCGATTAACGGGCACGAGTCAGTGATGAAGCAGTTTTTGGATCGAGGAGACATCGACCCCGATAAGCCAGACAACGAGGGTAAGACACCACTTTCATGGGCTGCCATTAAAGGACACGAGTCGGTGGTGAAGCAACTCTTAGACCGGGAAGACGTTAACCCCACTGAACCAGACAATAATGCTCACAAACCACTCTGGCATGCGTCTGCAGGGGCACATGAAGGAGTAGTGAATCTACTGCGAGCCTGGCAACCTCCAATCCCAACCTGGTTTGCTGTCGACGATATCCGGGCCTCTTTACCCTCTTCGAGTCCTTGATCGCTGCCATCTACTATTCCAGTATCGTGCCCACTGCATTTCCCATAATCCCCTTATCCCTCCTCCTCTACATCTTCTCCAAGCCTCTAGAGCCTACCCCGTGGTCATAACCTCTTTTCCTTGATGTACTCTTTCTTTCCCTTCTAGTCTAACTGTCAGATATAACTTCAAATCAAACCCGGCTTTGGCTATACGTAGAAAACGGGGAGAGGGGAATTTTTATTCCTTGTTGGAAATGGGTACTTGTATGGGCACTGTACGAGTGCTGTAGGCTTATGTGAGCTCAGCGAAAAATGGAAGGGAAAAGGGTGACAAATGAAGTTATAATAAGGAGCTTACACAGCGCAAGTAAACCTTTCCAGGAAACGAATTCCAGGTGTAATGATGCGCCTTGGGCAGCCCTGTTTTTTTTTTTTAATAAATGTGTTTTTTTTTTTTCATTATTTGTCAGGTCTGCTTGATCAATTGAGATGAATGGGGGATAGATCTCAGATGTTCACCGGACCCGGGAGTCAAAGTGAGATATTACACTACGGTATGTGCTACGGGAGTGGCAGAAGAGGTGTAATTCTTTTGTGTGGGGAGACTCCTACCGTAGATTGGGACTTTGCGTCACAGGGTGGGTTCCTAGGACTCAATCCATCTAGCAGAATTTTTGTGAGCCGGGTAACAGCTAGCGGCCTGTAAACAGCCAAACCCGCTGCCGAACTAATTACTTTAACGCAGTGGAAATCACCGCACCAAACCACAATCGTCCTATGATAGCAGAATAGGCCGCCAAAATAACGAATACCAGCTCATAAGATCCAGCAAGCTCAGCCCGCTCAAGTGATACCGTATCCGAGAACACTATTCCCCCTTAGGGCATCCAGCCCCTGACTGCCGAAATCTGAGACCTTCAGGAGATCGTGGGTTTAACGAACTTCTGCCAAGTAACAAGGGAGATGTGTTCGTGCGAAAACAGGAACCATCTTGTAAGTTAACCTAAACTAACCGTTCACTCCCTTCCGATGGGCACTTGGTCATACTGGTACTGTGCTTAACCTGTATGATACTTACCCCCACAAGCCTTCGAGGGGAACCAGTTCATTCGCAGTCACTCGCATACCGAATCTATCCTAGCGCCAACAGGATAGGAAGAAAATGAAAAATGAAAAATGGTAAAAAGAAACGTTGCCTGCAGAAGGGCCTTTCCGGATATCTTCCACACGGCAAACCCTGGAATTATTAGGTAATCCGCACATGATCGCGGAAAGAGCCTCTGACCCGAAGAAGTGTCGGTGGGATGCTGATATTGGAGGAGGGGGTTTGGCTCGAGGAAGGAATGTCAAGCGCCCTTTTTTTTATGCTATGATTTTCAAATGCCATAGTTGATGTTTCCGGGGTTTTTGATGGCTAGACAGCGGTATGGGATATAGATGAGATGCTCCATACAGACGGGACCGTTTGGTGGGAATGGGAGAAAGGAATGGAGTGTTGGTGGAGGCGGTTTTTTTCCTTTCTTTTTTTCTTTCACTTGTTCTTTTTCCCCCCTCCCCTTTTCTCCTCCCAGAGTTGGACAAAATATATCGAATTACTCAGAGTTAGATCAAACGCGAAACAATTCCAAGGAAAGTCTAGATATCGCAAACGGGGGGTTGCCATAATAGCGGTACTCGGCTCGCCAACACCCAACTAAATAATTGACTACCAAAACCACAACCAAAATAATAATTAAAAATAAAATAAATATATAATCCCAATCAATACCTTTTGTGTCATCCATCTGGTTTTGATATGTTTTTGCTGTGGTAAAGGTATGGTGATTGGAAAGTGAGCAGACGGGATTGCGATTCTACTGTAAGTGGTGGAACGTTGCAGCGCCAAATGTTCGGTTACTTTTGCTAACGTGCAATATCTCACTCGTTCTAGAAAACTGCAACCAAAGCCTTATCTCAAAGCTTCGAGAAATATTGCGACATCGAAAGGAATCATTTATTTTTGGAACCCATACTGCATGATAGCTGCAGAGCGAGGGACCTGTATCATACTTAGTCTGATATGGATTCGTAAAGTGATGCCTCTCTGTCAATGCAATGCCACAATGCCTGGACTGATGGATGTGGCGATGTGATGGAAGCATGCACCGCGGCGAGCATACCCAGCTGGCAGACAGGGTGCCAACGGCGTCTATCAGATTGCCGTACCCGGTCAGCACAGAAATGCTGCAAACGAAGAGCTGAGAGCAGAGGCAAAAATTCCCAGGTGGTGGCTGGAAAAAATATAATGTTCCTGAAGTTAAGGGGCTTGTGTTGGTTTATATAGATACCATGCGAGTAGAATGCTCGCGGGTACGGTGCACCATACGGCACTGCACTGATATCTCAGCGCTCATTGTGCTGAGCCTGATGCTCAAGATAGCAGAAGGGCACCCTACTCTACTTTTAAAATGTCGCCACGATAGGACAAGATAAATGTTCTTGTGGTCCTTTTCTTGAACACATGTGTTAAGCGAGAGAATGAATCCATCCCAAACCTCCGGGTAGAGCATAAACCGAAACTTGTGGAGCATCATATGCATATTTCTGTTTGTTTGTAATATTCCACCGCATTCTGACCGCCGACAGTACTCAATTGTTTTTATTGTGATTGTGTGGTAGACTATCACGATTAACTTTAGTTGCATTTAACCTACCGGTGATAGGCTGTGTCTTCTCTTGGGGCAATAGAAGTTGGACCGATATGCACCTACCCACAGAGCGTTCGAGTACGGTATCATTAGATGAATGCGGTAGGGGGGGGGGAGTTCAATGGTTTCGGTCTATGGAATTGCTTTCTGACAGCGGTGAGATGTAAGACGGTGCTCGAGGCATTTTGAAAATTAGTTGCCGTTCCCCATTGGTCACAGGATCTGGCCAGTGATCGTCAAGTATGGAAGGGTCGCTGCTCTTCTTTTAGAATATGGTGAGGGAACTCTATAGCCGGAAGCATTTTTGCCAAGAAATATTGCCCATCTTCAACCACCAAAGGATTCTTAACCACAAGTCTAATGAGAATTATGGCTCTATTAGGTGATAGAATGAATGATCCTTTACACACTAATAGAGAGAAAATAGAAATATCTCAAAGTTTTCATAGAGGTATTAGGGTTTAAAGTTTACCATTTACAACCAGTTATAAGGCCTCCTTGGAAGAGACTGTTAATTGGCATTTGCCAAGAGATTAACCTGTATAAAGTCCAGTCTTGGACAATTAACCTGCTGTTAATAAACAAGAATGAATGTTCGCCTGTTCCGGCTACAGAGTTCCCTCACCGTATGAGGTCCGGTGGAGAGGCCAACCTTTGACCATGCCGGCTTGAACCTGAGAAAATCGAACTAGACAACGAGCCAAGTCTGTCGCTTGCTTGCCTCGCGGGTTGCTTTTGCCTCTCCTACTCTCCACCAACTCCAACTGGTACCGCTGCTCCTCCATCACTTTGCTCTTCTCCTCCGGTGCGTGCTGACTGCTGAAAAGGTCTTGCCCTCATCTTTTGTTCCTTCTCTTCTCCTTGTGGCTGACCCGCGCGTCTTATTTCTTCTTCCTCTTCACCCCCTTTCACCGTTTTTTTTCCCTCTACCCGCCGCCGCTGCCCTGCCGCCGCTGCTCCCTCCTTTCCTCGCTCCTCCCCCGCCATCTCCCTAAACCCCCCACCACTTTCTCCCCGGATACAAAACCATACCCTTCAAGAGCAAGATTGATTGTTACAGAAAACCGCAGCAAAGCTCCTTTGAGGTCAGCAGGCACTGCAGGAGAAGCTCCAACCGTCGTCTTCTTCAGTACCGCCCGCCCTAACGACTCTTGTTACAGCGGTCGATCTTCCTCCTCCGCGTACCAATAATTATTATCCATTTCGGATTAACCTGGTGTTTGATAGCATACACAGACCTAAAGGAAATAACCTCTCCTTTTCGTGCGGCCTTTTACAGATTTTCCCATTAGTCACCTTACATTCACCCTCTGGAACATATAATCCTGTATTTGCACGGACCATACCTAAAAACCCTCAGCCGGACATATCCTCCCCCCAAAAAAACCTTTACATCGAGATCAATTTGACTGCCTGAAACGGTCCCAATCATGTCAAACCGAAATAGCACACCAGACCAAAACTCGGTCACCGGTGGGTCCTCACTACGTCCCCCATCTTCCCGGCCACTTGGTTCTGGTCATCATTTGAGAGCGTCTGCAGACATGTCCGGTGCTTTTCAATCTCCTCTCGCGGGTCGTATTCGTCCTTCCTCTGAGATCTTCCTAAACCCTCCCCAGATTACCTCACAAAATGCGGAGACCGAAGCATTGGACAAGGCAGCACGAGAGTGGATTAATGATTTGGAGACATACGAGAATACCCTCGAGGAAATGGCATCCGCGGCATTGGATCAAGACTTCAAAGATGAGCTGAGTGCTATCGAGCAGTGGTTCCGGGTTCTTAGTGAAGCAGAAAGAACTGCAGCTTTGTATGCTCTGTTGCAGCAGACCACCCAAGTCCAGATTCGGTTCTTCATTACAGTTCTACAACAAATGGCGAGGTCTCATCCAATGTCCAACATTTTGTCCCCTAACACGTTTGAAAAAGGTACAATTCCTTACGATACGAGTTCGCACACGATGCTAATATCAGCTGCAGACGCTATGGCTTCTCGTATGAATGATGCAATGAATAAACTGAACATGGGGAGTACTCGTGACTCGTTCTCCTCCCGCCCCCCACCTTCCCCTGGAGCACCGCCGAATAGAAACTCAGGTGTAGATCCATCTGTCCAATCAATGTTCCCAGACGCGGCTGCTGCAATTGCGGCTCAACGTGCGTTAATCTCAGGCCAGCCAGGAGGCAGTAGTGGAACCAAGTCCAACCGTAACAGTGCATTGTTTGAGTCTCGTCCATCTTCCTCGTTGGCTCCCACTCCTTCCATTTCAACCCCCGCCAATAAGGAGAATAACCCGCCATCCTCCCCATGGAATCGCCCGACAAATGACGGAGGTAGTGAGCAGAACCGCCCTAAGTCTGCGGCAGACTCTATGGGTAACTTTCAACTTCCTCCACCATCTGCCGGACTTAGGTCTCCGCGGAATGCTCCTCCCCAGATTACTGGAAACACGAACCTTCAGACTACCACCTTGAATGCACCCACAGCTACCAGTATTGAGATGCCTCAACTCTCTCCATATGGTGATACATCTGGCAATTGGGCGTCCATGGTCAACACACCTGTTGCACCAATGTTTTCGCAATCACCTGGAGCAGATATGGTTGCCAATGCTGCTGCCATGAAATTAGCTGCACTATCTACTGTCAATAATAGGATCATCCTTGACAACGATCCGAAGGGGTGGGGAAAGCGCAGAACCGGAAAGGATCCTAACGGAAGCAATGAGCATGGCAATGTCGGGCTCAATTCTCCTCGTAACGGAAATATGCCCACTTTGTCCCCGAGCACTATCACTATGTACAACGAGCATGGCCAATTGGTTCAGATTCCGGCAGCTGCGGCAGCTGCAGCCATGGCACAGCAGCAGAACAATGGCTCGCCTCTTCTTGGGGGCCGTTCCCGCCCGAACTCACCCGGCGTGTTCAACTCTCCTGCTGCCCAGTGGGGCGGTATGGGGTTTGCCTCGCCTCAAGCTGGTGGTTTTCTTGCCGCTCAGTCACCCCTGCTTGGAGGCGGCCTTCTCAATACATTCGGCAGCCTTACTGGGTCGGCTGAAGGCTATAATTCTGATGATGTCAGCGGGCGTGGAAGGAGCCCGAGGGGTAGACGAGGAAGCTCTAAACCCCCAGAGGATCCGACTGACCCTAACCTTCTGAACGACATTCCTGCCTGGCTGCGCAGTCTCCGTCTCCACAAATATACCGACAATCTCAAAGACCTCAATTGGAAAGATTTGATCGAATTGGACGACGAAGCACTTGAGAAACGAGGTGTGAACGCTCTCGGAGCGAGGAGAAAGATGCTCAAGGTTAGTTGAACTGTTAATCGCCATTCACAAAGCTTTTTACTAACGCATTTCGGTGCTCAGGTGTTTGACCAAGTCAAGGAAGCTAAGAATGAGGGCAAACTCCCTGCCTAGAGAGGCAATCGGTGGAACGGGATCTAGTGGTATATTCATCAGAATCTCAGACCTAATATAACCACAGCTCTCCCCCGTTCAAAACCCTCGGTGGACCATTCTTACATGAATATTTCATTGCTCTGTCTGTTTTTATTCCCTAGTTCTTATGACTAGGTTGTCTTATTCCCTATTTCTTTATTTTTTTCAACCTGATCTTCCTTTCTTTTTCTTTTATTTTGCGTTCTGTTGCTAAACGAGGTCAGAGTAATGTGGTTTATGGGAAAAAGAAAATTGCGTAGCTTGAGATTAGCGAGTATGTCATGTTTCCTTTATAATGCCATAGTGCAGTGCTGGGAAGTTTGAAAAGTGGGGGGATGCTTCATGTTAATCAATTGCGGAGGTCGGGTAGGATCTCGAAGACGCGGTACAATATCGTAAAATACCCAAAGATCTCTGCGGGGGGAGAGAGTGTGTGTGAGTCTGTGGGGCTGACGGAGGAAGGGATATCGCAGGAAGAGGGGAAGGACTTGTTAAAAAATTAATGACCAAACGAACCTCACCATAACGGACGGAGTTGAGTTGGGTTGAAATTAGTCCAAACGCGATATATGAAGGTCAGAAGTATGGTGAGGTGCTTACATCACACAGCCTATTGGATACAGTACTATCGACGTAAGCAGCAAGGTGATCTGTCGCACCATTGCCAACAGCCCCACGACGGGGGTGCCATACCCAAGGCACGATGGCACCGTACCGTATACACATCCGTTCTCCACCCAGAACTCTTCCCTCTCCCAATCAGTTTAACAATCCATCCACTATCATCCCTAGCAAACTTCGCCGCAAGATACTCGCCCGCCTCGAAACCCACTGGGATACCTTGCCTTGTACTAGTACAAGCGCACCTCGGATGGTTTCATTAGCTCGCTGTGTCTGAGGAGGAGGAGCGATATATTGCATGTACTAGTATGTACGGCGCTGTACTAGTGCTTTTCAATAGTCCATTGAATACAGTAGCGTTGTACGTAAGAGAGGCATGATATTTACCAGTATGATACTTGTCCTAAGGCTAGAAATATATGGTAAAAATTTTAAAAAAAAAATATCTGAGGGTTATCATATGGTACTTTTATCTGAGCACCGAGATTCCCCGGCGGAACTATGATATGATACGAGTACCTGGCCTAGCGTAGGCTCTACCGGTGGCTTCTCGCTCAAGACCCACATCCGCCCCTCCCCTCCCTCTCCCTTCTTATGGCCGCTAGGTTAGTCTACAAGTACTCGTACATAACTGACTACCGTAGCTTACGGTACGGTATATATCTAGATCACCACTACTATATGATACAAGTAACTAAAAAGTGCCGACGCCAAACTAACGGTTAAAGGGAATAAGAAATGAGCGAAAACAAAAATGTGGAATTATCCTTGAATCCGCCGCATTCTGGTCACTGCAGCTATCAATCATACAAGTACCGTACCGGTATATTGATAGATAGATACGAAAATCATCCAGAACCTGGTAAAAAATGCCAACCTCCTTTTCCTTCCTTCCTTCCTTCCTTCGTGCTACTCTACTTTACTACAAGTACTGGTACTGGTACTACCTGTAATATCGGTACTGACATTTCTTTCAACCATAACCATACCGATTGCACAAAATAAGTTTTTTTTTTTTCCTTTTTCCTTTTTCCTTTTTCTTTTTCTTTTTCTTTTTTTTTTTCTTTTCTCCCTTTTTCAAAAATGGATACCGGTAATAATAAATTCATGTTCGTTTATGCCGCAATACAGAGTATACCAGTACGATGGAGAGAATACGATACGATACGACAAGGGGTAGTTGTACGAGTACTAGTGCAAGTATCATACTTGAAAATAATAACTTATGGTGGGGGTTCCTTTCTCTTTTCTTTTCTCTGTTTTCTTTTCCTTTTCTGGCCGTAAGGTATAATAAGTACTGTATTATAGGTACGGTACTAGTACTTATTATATTTACAAGTATCATATCCTTGGTAATTGGACAGGATTGGATTGGATTGGATTGGAATCATTGGATTGGTACTCGAGTAGACTAGATCCTGTGCCGCATTTACGCGTTAGATCACCGGAGTTCCGGGGGAATTTGTGTAACCTTTTTGTTTGGTTTTGGCTTTTGGGGATGGGGTAGGGAGGGAGGGAGGGAGGGAGGGAGGGAGGGGTGGTTGGAGATTGCCAAGGCTTGGTGGAGGGGGGAGGGATTGGGGATGGAGGAGGCTCAAGTATGGTGAAAGTGAAGTGAAAGTGAAGGGGTGAAGTGAAATTCTAAAAGTGTGCTGAGTAAGTGATTGTGATGCGGCGTTTTTATATACGAGCCCATAGTGCTTTGTGGAGTGGATGGGTGGGTGGGTGCTAGGCTACATGATGCTCTAGGCTTTTTGGCAAAAGTGTAGATCAGGATCTGGTCTGCTACAGTAGCATACCCGGTACGTTAGTACCGTACGGGGGAATTGTTTATGCAAAATGGTGATTTAGCTTCCGGTGCACCTGACCAAGGCACTGCCGTACTTTTCTGTACCAAAATGCATCCCCCATCGTAGGTTGAAATCCCGCCGTTCCTTCCTGCCTTCATTGTCCTTACTTTCTTTCCTTTTTCTCCCTTCCGCCCCTCTCTCTAGCCTAGGGGAATGCAGAGTGGAGGGGGTGGTCAAATATCACTGTACCCCCCTTCCCCCCTCCCTCCCTCTCTCCCCCACCCCATCATCCCCGAAAAAAACTATTTCGCCATTTTCTGCTATATCTGTGCTAGTTTTACCATATGATAGCACCATGAAAGGAGACGGAAACACCGGTAGACTAATCTTTGTAAAGAGCCAAGACCAGCTAGCCAGCTATCATAGCCCTGGCCACTCACCCACTCACTCATATCACAAGTTACTGTAACCTGGGGCCACGGAGACATACAGTAACTCACGCTCCGGAGACTTTTTTTTTTTTTAAAAAAAAAAAAAAAAAAAAAAAAACCGTCGAGTCGACTATGACACATGATTGATGGATAGATGGATAGATACTGTACCCATCGTTCCGCACCCCGAGGGGAGCAGCTCGCATTTTGGTTCGTAATCTGTGCCGTGGCCGCTTACGTGCCCGATGGTGCAGTTCCGGTACGGTACCGGATATATGGTACAGTACTAAGAAAGATGGGTTCCGAGAAGCTCCGTTCCTTTTTTCCCTCGCTTTTTTATTTTATTTTTATTTTTTATTCTCATATGTTTAGATTTACCCGTTGGATATTTATTTGAATCATTTTTTTCCTTATTTTTTTTTTCCTTATTTTTTAATTTTTTTCGTCGATAGATGGGCTTTAGCCTCCTAAGCTTGATTCGTAATACAAGTATGGTACTTTTTGAAGGTTAGTCTGCCGGCAGTGTACGAGTAAGTGGGTGTGGGGGTATTGCGCATCTCTTGTACCGGTAGGGGTTTCTGATTCTTGTGGTTTGTTTTCTCCTCCGGTTTTTTTATTTTCTGTTTCAGGGGCGGATGGGTGGATGGACGAGTTCCTTCTTGTTTTCTAGAAGGGTCCTGGAAGCGGATTAGGATCGGCGGGGGAGAGGTGTGTGTGTGAAAGGAAGGGAAGGGAAGGGAAGGAAGGAAGGAAGGAAGGGAAGGGATGTATCATTTGGTTTGGCATGGGGTATGGTACGGTAGGTGGGTGGGTAGGGATGCTCGACTGGCGCTTGGAGGGTATCGGCGTCGGTGTCGGCGTCGGCGTTGTTGATGTCGATGGTGGGGAAAGAAGAAAAAAAAACAGAAAAAGGTTCTGCTGAGTGAGGTTCTGAAGTTTCTGAAGGAGAATTTGTAATACCGGTACGAGTTTATCGTACCCGCAGCTACTCTGCTCGAGTATTGTTCGGGTGTCGGTATGAGGGTAGGGTAAGATCATGGAGTACTAATAAGGTGAACTTGGAATGAAAAAAAAAAAAAGAAGGAAGGAAAGAGCACTATGGTGCACTATAAGAATCTCATTTCATTGGTGGCATGCAGGAACTTGCATCGCAGGTTTTGCACGCCACGGAGCAGGGATGAGAAGGAGGATATCCTTGTGTTGCTTTTTTCTTTTTTTTTTCTCTTCTGTTTCTGTTTCTGTTTCTTCTCCCATGATGGAGTGACTAGATCTCCAGTCCTTGGGCTTAGTGAAACGCAGGAGGGTGGTTGTTCGATTCTTCTGATTCGGTGGTTCGGGAATGGGTTGAGTCGAGTTTCTTAGGTTGAGGTGAAGTGAGGTAAAGTGAAGTGATGGATGATAATGGATGGATGGCTGGATGGGTGGATGGAGGGAGATCCCGTGGATAAAAATATAGTCGAGAAAAATAAAACAAAAACTAGTACTATTATGCGATATCGGTTTATCAATGGAGGATGCTTTTCCCACGACGTCTGGTTTGAGTTGTGCTGTCACTTTTCACTTTATCCCCTTCACCTCCTCGAATCAACTATAGTAGGTTTTAAAGTGGTTGGGGATAAATAAAATCAAAAGAGAAGGTATTCTCAAGATCCGCTGTTTCTATTCGTTCTCGCCGATCGGATTTGTTAGGATTTGATGGGGGGAAAGTGGTTGAGGTGGGATTGGTGGAGAGGTGCATAAGCTTACCTGCTTGCCTTCCTTCCAACACCCTCACTCGCACCCCTACTTTGCCTCTTTCACAGGCTTCCAGAAGTTCTCTGAAATCCTTCCACACCTTTCGCAACAGCTGTTGTTCATCAGTTTCTAGCCAGTCAGGTCACGTCAAGCGGGAGGGAAGGAGGGAAGGAAACGAAGGAAGGAAACGAAGGAAGGAAGGAAGGAAGGAAGAAGGAAGGAAGGGAATTTACCATTTTTTGGCACCATGCTCTAACTTGCAGTTTGCCGCCCATTGTTTAAATAACACGAGGCGAGGTTCACCATCACTGCAATCATAGAGCACAGGACTCGTAGTAGTAGACTGGGTATCAGATATTAAGAAATTAATATATATACTTGTATATATATATATATATTTTACCCTCCTGTTACCCCGTGAGGGAAGCAGGAGAGGTATGCAGTTTTGCGAACCGAGTGATTGATTGGACGATTGGAATGAGTGAGTGCTTGAGGTGAAGTGATGGGGAATTTCATGGTACTGTGCAGTACGGAGTGTATTTCCTGCAGTATAATACATTACACTTAACTTTGTACAGCACCAGTTCGAGATATGGTACCGCAGGGTAGTTCCTTCCTTTTTGTTCCTTTCCCCCCCCCCTTCTACCCATTCTATCCGCGCCTCAACCTTGCCCTGTGCTCGTACTGGCTTCCTCACCTTCACTCACTGTTCCCAGCAAAGTACTATTAGAGTAGAGAGAGCAGGAAGCAGCAGCAGGCATCCAAGCTGCCGCAGTCGCCGCCTCTTTTTTTTCCATCTTCTAGTTCCACACCGACGCTCTTTTACTAGCATATCACCAATACCAACACCACTACCAAGTACCGTAGATACCATTACTCCTGCCCTCACTACTACCACACACACACTCTCTCTTTCTCTCTCTCCCTCCCTCCCTCCCTCCCTTCCTCTCCTCCTCTTCCTCCTCCTTACACAACCTTTAGAATATCTAGCCGCAGCGAGCGGACGCATCTAGTCGGTCACTGCCACTCCTCTCCACCACTCCCACTCCCACTCCTACCACCACCCACACACACTTCCACACACCATACTCGAGTATCCGCTCTTTCACCCACTCCCACCACACCCTCCACAATCCACAAGCACTTGACCACCACCGCAATCACCGTTCTCCCTCGCTTTTCCCCACAAACACTTCTTGAACTGCCACTGCCACTGCTACTGTCTCTCTATTCCCGACACACTGACCGATAGCCCGATCCATAACTTTACGGAGGAAAATCCCACCATCCCCCCTCTAATCGAACACGATATTCTCAGTTATCCCCCGACGAACCTTCTTGTAATTATTCCCCTGTCTTTTGTTGCGCATTGGCTTTGCCTCTTTTACCGTTGTCGTCTCGCTTCCTCCTCGTAACTTGCGCCATCTCAAATTGACAAGACAGAAGCTTTATCGTTGCCAGTGACTTTTGAACAAAAAGGCAGAAGAAGAAAAAAGTTACCAAAGGAATTAAAAATAATAATTCACTCGTCCGATCTGTTTGTCTACTCTGTCACATTTCCGCCTTGTCCTCGTCCCCATATCCTCCGCTCCCTTCACCGCGGTCGCTCGCTTTTTCTTTTCGCCTCTTTTTCTGTTCTTTCTTTTACGCCTTTCACCATTCTCGCTCGATATAGACGACGATAGCATAGTCTAACCTTCCTTCAAGTTTCAACTGCATAGTGTTTTCGCGGGCATTGTCTGCTTTATACGTGCAGTAGGATCTATTTTAGTCTTTGCCGGCGGTCGCTGTTCGGCGACAACTCCCCCCCGCGATGATGATGCATCAGGCGGATTACAACGTCGTATATGTTGACCGTCGGGCTCGGCGAGATAGAGTACAGCACCAGGACGATTTGTTGCCATCGCCTATTTCATCCGGACCCGAATCATCGGATGGGAATGACGAGGCACAGAACGAAAACGAGGAGGTCGTCTCTAACGTGCAATGTTTGCTTTCAGCGTTTAATTCTGGTTCGTAGCACACTTCTCCCTCCCCCTCTCCCCGTTTCACTTTGATTCAAAGAATGGAGAGGGAGAACAAAAGGGGAGAAAATAATTCTGACGGTGATGTTTTTAAAATAGTGACAATTTGTACTACTGGGACTTCCTGCGTATCGGTGCTTTCGGATGTCGACAGAAACGACCCGACGCCTACGCTTGTTTTATTAGATATTCCGTGGCAACCTCAACTGGAGGAGGATATCGTCGGTCATGAAGGGAGGCATGATTCTGGGATTGCTGCTGACATGCTATACGGACTTCCATTGCTGAAATTTATCTGCAATGAGGTTGACGCCTTGCGCATGTCGAGTTTGGTTGTTCCGGTTGCCTTCTTGACCAATCGAGAACTCGCAGCCACCAATGGGGCTTCACCAAGCCAAACCTACTGGTCAAGCACCGATAGGGAGCAATGTTGCGAGGAACGGGAACTACAGTGTATCGATAACGGTGCCCTTGACGTACTAGTCAGTCCGATTCCGAAGGAGAAGGCCAAGGTAATGTATATTCATTGTTATCGTGCTAGGAAGAATGTACAAAAGTCACGTAAGGTCTCATGGGTTGGAATTGATGAGCAAAAGCCTGTACGGGAAGCGAGCGACTATGCTTATTTGAGAGAAAAGATGTATGTCGAACCACTTTTTCGCGGCATTTGGGAAATTGAGCGGCTAACGGTCTTAGGGTTTCGGAATTAATGACGGACATCTGTAAGCCCAAGAGGACAAAGCTGTTTTCCCGTGGAAGGTTTGTTTGCCTTTATTGTTGTGGCCCGTGTGTGCGAGGCCCTTTGGCTGATCATATCAGCAGCCATATCCGTATTTCTTCTACTAGTGTTGAAAAGATCAAGCGTGCCATTGGCAGTTGGAGCTTTTCCGCCCATGATTTTAGTGACGAAGAACTCGTGCATTGTGCTAAGCTAATGCTGGAGCATGCTTTGGAAATGCCAGAGGTTGAGGCTTACCGGATCTCGTCAGGTATGATTGCAAGCATCATATGTTCCCGCGTGATTTGAGGCTAATTGGTGGAATAGAACGCATCGTGGACTTCTTAACCGCGAGTCGGGCTGCATATAATCCAAAGGTACCTTACCACAATTTTAGGCACGTTGTGGATGTTTTACAGGCCGTCTTCTATTTCCTATTACAATTGAGGGTGTTACCACCATACATTTCAGACGAGCCTATGGAGATGAAGCCACCCCCTGCCAGGACTCTGAGCAACCTGCTCACGCCTTTGGATGCGCTCACTCTTCTGGTGGTTGCCATTGGTCACGATGTTGGTCATCCTGGGGTGAACAACGCCTTCTTGATCACCCTGAAGGCACCACTTGCCCAGGTATACAATGATCGTTCTGTTTTGGAATCTTTCCACTGCGCTGCCTTCTCTCAGGTATTGCGGAGGTACTGGCCAAAGACTGTAGAGCTTAGGAAATCGATGATAGATATGATTTTGGCGACGGATATGGGGCTACATTTTGATTACATGGGGCGGTTGGACGAGATGAAGGAGAAGGTTCTGAAGGATGGTGGAATGGACTCGTTGGGAGACAAGGCTGTTTCCGATTATAGGACCCTTGTCTGCGCTCTACTAATCAAGTGCGCTGATATTAGCAATGTGGTTTGTTGCCTGAATTTTCTTTTTCGGGAAAATACGTAGGGTACTAACTTTTTGCAGGCACGAACACACGAGTGCTCTTCTCGATGGGCCAAAATTTTGATTGAGGAATTTGCCCGCCAAGCGACCATGGAAAGCGATCTTGGAATACCATCATCACTGGTCGCTCCGCCTGTCACCGGATCTGTTCTTGCCCTTGCAAAGTCGCAGGTGGGATTTATGACTTTGTTTGCTTTGCCCTTATTTGTTTCCTTGAGCGAAGTCCTGCCAGGAATGCAGTTCAGTGTGGATGTCTTGACAGCAAACAAGGCGATGTGGCAAGCAGAGATCGAAAAAATCACCTCAGCGTCTGATGAAATCGTAGGTGGGGTGTCTGGCAGTAGCAATGGATCGGCGTCGGGATCGGTATCGGCAAGTGCTGGCAATAGGCAGGATGGTGAAGATTTGGGTGATGGTCGGTTGGGTGGCAGCCACGGAACGCATGTTCTAGGGCCGGTGGTAATGGAGTCGTCTACCACTTTCCAATCACCAGGTAATTCTGGTGGAGGCGGAAATGAGGCGCGCTTGAATGGTAATTCCCACCAATCTAGCCTTGGCTCGTCACGAATTGATTCACCACCAAGGTCAGTTCTGGCTCTTGACCCAGGCGTTCAAGCGTCGGCTGAACAGCCTACGGTCACGTTTGTGGTGACGCAACCGAAAACGCTCTCGCCGGACCCGCTCCTCGACGAGAAGAGGCCCACACACCAGTATTCATCCGAACATCTTGGCGCCCAGGAACTCCCGGAACAGGACACCCCCAATCGCCCCAGGTCGAGCCCCCCGGATCTGGGCGACCACTCGAGTGAGCACTCATGCTCGAAGGGATGCTGCGGACCGACGACGGTAGTTTCGACAAGCACTATACAGCGCCGTCCGTCCAGCTTTTTCAAGAGAGTCAAGTTATGGAAGAGTTGGCGGAAGGAAACAAGTGAAGCATGACTACATGGCAGTGACAATGGCAGCCATGGCGATAACAACAACAATAACAGCAGCAATAGCAATGGCAGTAAGGAGAGCGGGGGAAAAATACCCTTTGATTCAAAAGCAATATCTGTGCAAGAGACCTCATCCCCTCTGACCCCAACGTCTCCTCCCGCTCCACCACCCTTCGAATACCCACCTCTACCACCACCTCCACCCCCAACACTTCGGCAAGCGCACGTAGTGCAAATACTCGGCATCCGAAAAAGGAAAAGTTTTCATTGTTTCTAGTTCTTTCTTTGTGCTCGTTTTTATTTCCCACCAACAACAAACCCTTTGCTTAGACCTTTTTTTTCTCTTTTCTTTTTCTTTAAAAGGAGGGTTTTTCCAGTTTTTCCTTGCCATTATGGGTCCGGTGTAGGTCTTTGTTCTTTAGGCGTTCTTTCCTTCCTTTCTATATCCTTTCTTCATTCCCCCTTTTCGTGTTACTCCCAACCGCCCACCCACGACCGGAACGAACACTTGCCACTGGATTTGGGCGTTTTATTCTTCCTTCTATTTTTTTCCGTTTCGTATCGATGGGCTGGGGGTCAGATCAGGTTGGCTTCGCTTGGAGATGGGTGAGGGCGGGGCGAACCGGGGGGATAAAGGAGGGCTGGACTACCACTACTGCTCTCGTCTGCTTAGGCTGGAGTTGAATATATTCTATTCTTTTTTCATTGATGGATACAATTGATTTGGTATTTTTAACTTATACTTGTATGCTCTGCTTTCTTTCTCCTTTCTTCCAGGCTTAGCAAGCGAGGTGTTCGGCATGTGATCGATCGATTGGATGTTTTTTCTTTGTTCGTATTGTGTATTTATAAGACGGGACAGGGCTATTACTATGGTTTGGTGCGATGTGGGTGGAGTATATAACTGCTTGTGCTGGCGGGCTGTATTATATATGGGGTTGGGATGGTTAGGTCGGTTGGCCGGTGGGTTGGGTGTATGGTATAGGCGGGGCACTGTAAATGGACATTGCCTTTGGGAATTATTTTGCTTTTTTTTATATATACACTTTTTTGCCTGACCTTTTCTTGTTCCGCGAGTTTGGCCTGGTTCATGGGCTGTCACTTGGTTTGTTTTCTTATTGAATTGGACCGTGTAGGTGGCTTTGGTGGGCACAGGGGGGAAAGGGTGATGGGTGGTGGAAGATCAGGGGTGCTATGGGATGTATAATATATATATATACCATGACTATCAAAATGACTGTTCCGTGGTACCATACAAGCATTTGAGTAGGGTTGGGGGGGATGTTACCACATCTAGCAGAACTAGTAAGTAGGTAAGTTGTGGTGTAAATATTGATATATAAATATTATTATGTCAGCTATGGCTAGGTGCCATGCTATATCATACCTATTATCACGGTAGCACGTGCCACGTCAAGTACTATACGCCATAATCCCACTGCCATCTCATACGTCAGGGCTCATTTAACTCGTTCTGAGGGGGAGGATAGGATAGTGTGCTTGCCTCCCTGCTTGCCCGGGGAACTTGACACCCATGAATAAAAAAAAAAGAGAAAATAAATAAATAAATATGGAAGACACGAGAGAAGAAAGGGGGTCTGCGATATCCTGTAAGATTTGGATGATGATGATTTGCTCCTTGCGAGTATTAAAATAACTACATATAATACTTGGTGCCCTTCAATCCCACGCCCCGGCCTGTAGGGTAGAGCACATCAGCATATCCTGACCAGCCTTTCCTAGCACCTCACAACTAACGAAACCAGCCTTCTATGATATTCCGCTCACATCCACCGTTTAAGCCTGGGTAGAAACTCAAAGTATTATGCAAGGAGGGAGGGCTTCCCCCCATCACTGACTAGACTAGATCAAAATTAATGGCTATAGTGTCATATTAAAAAAAAAAAAAAAAAAAACTGCAGGGGGGACTTTTTTTTTTCTTTCTTCTTTTCCCTAGGTATCGAAAACGAGGAGATAGAGGAAGTATCATGGAGTATCACTCGTGTGCACTGGTACAGTAGATGATAAAATTTAATGAAGGTATCATAATATGTAGGGATGATATTTTTTTTTTTTTTTTTTTCTTACTTACATTTCTTCCTTCCTTCCTCTTTTTCAATCTGGTCTGGTCTAATCTATATATTGCTTGGTATCATAAGTAGGGATATATAATAATATTAATTACATACCAAGAGGAATTTGAAAGGGGGGGGGGTACGTACTCACACCCAAGCCTTAACTTATGTAAGTGCCCGAGAACGAGGAGTGAGTGAGTGGGGGTTCTAGGTGGGTATATATAGGGTATATGTGTGTTAGCCCTTACACGTAATGGATTTTAATTTATTTATTAAATTTTGACTGTATAATATATATCCTTGTTTTCGGGTATTTATGGATTGGATTGGGTGTGTAAGTATGGTACTAGTATATGCGGTTTTGGTATACGGTAATGATGTGAAGGGTAGTTAGTAGTGTAAGGAAGTCTTGTTTTTTTTTTATTTCTTTTTTTTTTATTGGTGGTGGTGATGGTAGTTTTTTTGGTTGTGAGGGGGGGTTTTTCTTATAGTACTAGTTATTGCACTAATGCTGGGAGTTACTGGTAAGGCTTTTAAGTTGTGAAGTATAAGCTTAGAGGTGGTGGTCACCATCATGGTATACTGTGCAGTACGTATTCGAGCTGAACTCTTTGAAATATGATAGTAGACTGGTCTAGGTGAAGCTATGATACTAGATTGTGGAGGTTTTTTTTCTTTTCTTTTTCTTTTCTTTTTCTAAACTAAAAACTGTGCTGTAAAGGGTTCGGGGTATAGTACTCGCCCATGGTAGGAAAGGACGGAAAAAAAGATCAGCGAAATCATGAGGGGTAGTCAGAAGACAGATTGCATCAGTGGAAAAATTCTTGGCTTGGCAGACACCAGGAACCCGGATTGAAGCATGACCAGTAGGTGAGGTAGACGTACTCAAGTACTCGTACTCGTATTTAAGTAGATCGTGATGAAATTATTAGCAAATAGCTTGGGGGCAAAGATGAAGATACTTGAGTGCTCGTACTCAAGTAGATCATGATGAAAGTATTCGCAAATAGCTTGACGGTGATGAAAGTGTGATTTCATTATAGTACGAGGTTTTAAAAAATTTGAACAATGCTTAAAGGCATAAATATGAGTGTTAGTAGGAGATACTAAGGTAGTAAACCGTTCGAAGATAGTCAGTTTTCTTTAGTATTTCGAATCGCGATGGCTGAGATTTCGCTACTCTCTTTTATGTCCGACAACTCAGTATACCACTCTGACGATGGGGGCATAGAGATGGATGCCAGTGGCTCTGAGTCGTTCGATGCTGAGTCCGAATACGCAGAATCTATACCGGTGGACCGGGACTCTGGAACTCTTGAAGTTGAAAGTCCACGCTACCCAGATGCTCCCCCGTGTACTCCCAATTGCCATAACGAACCCGATAACCATATAGCTCTTCCTCTATCAAGTCCACCTTCCCGAGCTGCTAGCCCTAGCAGAACCCCGAACAATCCATCTTCTCGCTATCCATCTCCCTCCCCCGAAACCCGAGCAATTGTCCGAGGACTACGTACCTATGCAGATTGGAGTTACTCTCAACTGCAAGAAACCTTCAATATTCCCCTCAGCTCACTGCACCGTATTATACATGATCCAAACACCCTCCACCGTAACTTTGCCCAACCTCTTGGTCGTCCACCAACTATCAACTCAGAAACCAAACGCCGCCTAATTGAGATTGCTACAGCTAGTGGACATAATCGTCGTCTTCCCCTTACCCAAATCGCTGACTTGGCTGGAGTAACCATTGGCCCTCGGGCTCTCAAAAGAGCTTTTGCTAGCGAAGGTTACCACCGCCGTATCGCTCGAGTGAAGCCTTTTCTCACCCAAGCCACAAAACAGAAAAGAAGAAACTGGGGTGAGGAGTTTAGAGATTGGAGTGTGGAAGATTGGGAGGACGTTATTTGGTCGGATGAGTGTGCTTTTTCAGTTGGGCAGGTGCCTGGAACCGTCTGGGTTACTCGTCGACCGGGGGAACAGTATCACGAAGACTGTCTGGTCCCAAGATTTCCTCGTCAGGTAACCGTAATGATATGGGCGGCGATTTACCGGAATATGAAGGGTCCTTTAGTTATCTGGGACACTGCTAACTGGGGCAAAATTACTGGTTTTACCTACATAGAAAGGATTGTCCAACCGCACCTTCACCCATGGTGGACCTCTCTTCATGCAACTGGAATGACCCACTCTGGATACATCTATCTCCAGCAGGACGGTGCACCTGCCCACCGGTCCAAATACGCAACTCAAGTACTGGATGAGCTTGGAATTGGCTCCTATCTACTTCCATGGCCCCCATCTTCCCCAGACATGAGCCCAATTGAGAATATCTGGGGGCTCATGAAGCGTCGTATTCAAAACCGTCACCCCCGTCCCACTACCTTACCTGAACTATATACAGCTATTCAAGAAGAATGGGACCATATCACTCCTGACGAGATCTCTAATCTTACAACTTCCATCCCAAAGCGTGTTCGTGACCTTCTTCTGAGTTCAGGCGGTCATACCTCTTGGTAGACGATCTTGCCGAGTCTACTACTCCTGATACTAGCCCCCCCAGTTTGTCGGAAAGCATCGCCATAGCCGTGTTTGTGTCCTTTTCCTTCCCTTTTGCTCTGGCCACGAACGACATCCCACCACCACTCACCTCACTCCCTTTCCCCTCAGCGCTATATTCTACTTTCTTGACCCTCTTTGCTTACTTCTTTTTCTCTTTCTCAAACTCTCTCTTCTATCTGTCTAGCAATATAGTTAGTATCTGAATGAGTGGGATGACTCGGAAGGTGTCCGAGTAGCCTCTGAAGCCAGCTACCAATTTCCTTGCAAGGCTTTCATCCTTTTTTTTTTCTTTTTTCTCTTATGCGAGTAACCAGATAGCTTATTCTTTCGTTTTTAATTTCCTTTCCCCTTTTCCCGTTTCTCGTTCCTTTCCCTCTTGCCCCCTTTCTCCCTATCCCCCTAGCTATAGGCCGACTATCAAGTGTAACTCAATGTAAGTTCAATTCAATTAGAATTGATACAAATTCCTTCGTTCAGCTTTCTTGTTTCCTTTTAGTTATTTGTACTTTGAATAACATCCTGCAAATGAAATCATTGGTTATCACTCAGTGCAACTACCCCTATTAAAGCTGCCATGCAACACTTCCCCTTTTCCAGATCCCCCAACCGATCGGCACTTCAAATCCTTGTCTTGCCACCTAAAGTTTTCCGTCCTTTTCTACCATGGGCGAGTACACGGGTGTAAGGGTATTTCGGGCGCGGTAACACAAGCTGCTTCTCTGTGAAACCGCGCCCGACTTTTTGCCATCACCAAAAAATCCCCACCAGTTATCACTCAAATTTCCTAGTCCGGTTTAGTCTACACATAAATGTAATGGTGGTGCGCCCGACTTTTTGCTACCCCCTAGTACAGAACGGTACTAGTACAGTACAAGTACAGTACAGTGCTTTTACTTATAATACCTTACCGTGCTCAGAAAAAAAAGGGCTAATAAATATATACAACAATCGAAATGGAGAAGGAGATAAACAAGTATATAATAATATCATACGCACATACATACATACATACCTACACGAATAACTTACCTACGCGTACTCACTCCCTCCCTTCCTTCCTTCCTTCCTAAGAAAATAAAGAGTAATAAAAAATCCGGACCACCCCAAAACCTTTCCCACAGCCTACATATCGGTTCAAGCACCGGTTCTGTAAGCATTTATATACAAGTATCATATCATACATACATACATAGATTTCCGGGAGGTCAACGCAACTCCCGTTTGTGTGGGGGGTGGATGCACATCAAGAATTTACCCCCCTTCCCCCCCCCCGTAAATAACAAGGGATAGGGTAAATAAGCCTTGGCTAACTAACCACGTTTTTGGTGTCAAGCCCCTGGCGTAAGATGCCTATGATACTTGCTTCTATTAGAGGGATCCAGCAGTCAGACGAAATCCCTGAAAGATATGCCAAGAGTGGATTGGAGAGCCAGGGTGCGGCAGCAAGAAAATTATGAGTTCCAGCAGCTAAGGCTAAGGAAAAGGAAAAGTGATGCAAAAGTAGTTAGTTTGTAGACATACTAGATATAGAAATTGGAAACCTCACATTACGATAACCCCACTTCTGATCATCAATACTGTGATTCTTTTTCAACAAAGATTTCAAAAGAATCTCACCATATCTTCAAAATTGGTGAGAGACAAATATGCTTCTGGAACCATTCATGCTGAATTTGGCGTTGGTTGGGCTTTGAACAAATATACTGAATGGTAATGCACTGTTTCTGTAATCGCTGCTGCATAAGCAAAAATAGGTCAATTAAAAATAAAGAAACCACTACTCTCTTTTCTATATTCTGAGCATGTTACTTCTATTTACCTACATGCAACTCCCGCTTTTTGATATTCAAACCCTGTCTTCTCCTTCTCCCTTCGTTCTAGTAGCCTCTTGGCCAATGTTTACATCTTGGCACTTGCCTCAACCCCCTGTCGCCTACAATTGGCCCTCAGGGATACCAACTATCCCTACCTGAAATGCCTCGCCCATCTTCTTGGTATTTCACCTTTCCTCATTTATCACTGTTGCTGTGGTTACGGCATTTTCTACAGGGATTCTCACATTTGCTGGATCCCTCTATTGTACAGGATGAGTTCGTACAGGGTGTATCGGTGATGCAGGGGGGGTTACCTTGTCTGTTTTTTTATTTTATTTTTAAAAAAGTTGAAGGGTTTTTTTTTATAATGTTATTGTGATACGTACAAGTATATTATATTTTATATATAGTTATGGATAATAATAATATTATTATGATGATTTACGGGTTGGTAAGTAAGTTAGTAATTAGTAAGTTGGTGACGAGCTCCATGGTTCTCTGTTAGGTTTACTTGTATTGTACTGTACTGCGAGTGCCTAAATAAGGGGGGTTTTTTTTTTTTAAAAGATTTCTTACTATTTTTCGTTTTGTTTTTTTCTGGGAGGGTGGTGAGGTGAGGTTTCCGGGGATGTAGGCGTTTTTTTTTGGATATGCGTTGTGGGGCTTGGAGATATAGTATTGGTAGGTTGTTTATTCCGCGGAGTATGATGGCGATGATGATGATGATGTTGGAGTAATTCTCTTGCTTGGGGTACTCAGCATGTATTAGACTATGGGTATGGGAGAAGATGGTGGTGGTGGTGGTGGTGGGAGAAATCCTAGTGCTAGGGTAGAGACCTGGGATTCGTTGTTGGGAGTTACTTGTAAGGGATAAGTTAGAGTGTTGGCTCGACCTGTTGTTGCGATCATTTCTCTAGTTAAGGTGCTGTCGTGTGATATAATATTTGTTGGGGAGATGAGTTAGTTGTCATTGGTGCGTGCTTATATCTACTATGGGTGATATGTCGGGTCAAGAATTATCAAAAAGGTGCTTTTTTCTTTTTTTTCCCCACTGTGTCGCTCTGTGGGTGCTTTCTTCTCTCTGAATGGTAAAGATATAGGGGTTTCCTTATGGACAATTAACACTCTTGGAAATGCAAAATTGTGCTCGGACGCTCGTGTCCGTAAAGCTCTCGTTACGCCCGACCTATACCAGGTGTGTGGCGGTGTCTTGGCAGTGACAATGTACTCGAGTGGAGCACTGCACCTGTGGATTGTAGACAGCGATTATTGCTGCTAAACCACCGCCACATATACCTGACGTGCTGCGGGAACCTCACGGACACGAGGGTACTAATTTATTACCAATCCGTACCATATTACTACGGTAATTTACATAATAACCGTGATTGAACTCGTGTGGTATCACAAAAAAAATACGGTTCAGAATATGGTAAATTGAAAGCCGCTTACTTGTTTCCCTGTAGAACCTAAACTGTTGAGGTGTAACTGCCAGGATCACGGTCCGATGAGCGGGTGGTGATACACAACGCGGGAAGGAGAACAGGCCGAGAATGTGGGTACGGAGATAACCCCGGGGAAGGAGCTCCAAAGCCTGGCGGAGGGAAGTCCAACCTGGAACCCATACATATCTTATCTTGCATAAACCGACCAGGATCCAAATCCCGAGATAGCCAAAAGCTTAAAACCGAGCTGGAGTGATCCTCCGTTCTAATCCCTCGAATAGCCGGGGTGATATCAAGCATGTATCAAGTCCTCCATGCACGACACAGACATATAATCTACCTGGAAGTGTTTGGTAATGGACCTGACGTCAATCTCGGCACGAAAAGAAAAGTATTCCTTCAACTAACGAAGATAGAGAGCTTCGTAGTTGTACACACTAATGCCTTCTTTCAAAACGGAGCAAAAAAAACCAACCCCCTATTTCCCTTCACTGGTCCCCCCCCGTCGGATGATAAAGGGCAGGAAAGTCACGAACAAGTTGATCACAAACAAATTGTTCGCGCACGCGCGGAAAAAGTTTGACATTTTATGGTTGGTACATTTTCGCATTTGTGCCCACCATTCATCTATCATGCCATACCCTAGCCAGGTCACTAAACTCCGCCCGGAAAAGAAAAGAGATACTGAAAGAGAGTCGGAATCGTAAGAGGTGTTTAGGCAGTCTCGCGTTTTCCTTCCTTGAGCTCCTTCTATTGGAGAGTTAGTCACCGTTCGTGCGAACCTGTAGGATGCGGTTATGGGGTGGGAGAGTGGGGGGGTGGGCATACCAGGGCCTTCATCGTTCCATGAAGAGCATGTCTAGGAATTGTTAGCAGGAGCCTTCATTAAGAGAAATAGGCAAGCAAGACAAACCTGTGGTTCCTTCGGAACTTGGGATCAGTTCCTTTCAAGGAAGGATATCTGTAGGTCTTCGGCTTCTTGATACCGTTCCTGTGCGCTATTTTCCACCATCATATTAGTTCCTCGGATTCGCGAATTTCGCCCGGGCGAGAGTCTCTTGGAAATACCTTTCGCGCTGTTGTTGTGTTGAGACGAGTTCTTAGACTTGGCCATTGCGTGTGGGGCTTTTGATGTCAGATGTATTGTTAGTGATGATGCTGTTGTTTGCTAAACGATGAAGGTGATGATGTTGAGGGTTGTGTGGAGGGTGTTCCTGTGGGGGAGTCACGGTTAGGGCTTGGGCCCTGTGGCTCAGTCAGATTTGGCATCTTGGCATTTTGAGCTTGTTGGGGCTGGAAAGTCTTGGTAGGTTTGGGTTCCCGGACTAAATTTAGGGGATCCCAAGAAGTGCGGGGAGATACGGTACTGTACTAATTAGTACTGTGCATATGAGGGTCGTTATTGGGGGTTTCGCTTGACGGCCATACGAAAATAGGCAGAAGAGATCTCTGGGATCAGATGTGCGGGTGCAGGTCCTCTACCGTCGGTAGCCTACGATAGCGATTGGAGGTGCACCACCGTATCCAGTGTGTTCTTGGGTTGCAGTTTCCAATGTGTTTCACTTATGGTGACTCTGGATCTGATTTTTTTTTAGCATTCGGTTATCATGCTTTTCCTCTATTTTCCAATTGATTCAGTAACAAACAGATATCCAGCCAGTAAAACCCCACTCTACAAGGAGAAAAAATAAGCAAAAAATAGCAATGAAATAATGAGGCCAAATGATCGTTTCTATTGTACATGAACTCAATCTTCTAACTCTTCACAACAAGCGGCAAAGCACTAGCAACTTTAGCCAACCGCTCTGCTCGCATCTTCTTGGACCATCTAAACAGTAGGATGAAGATCAATTCCATCCTAAACATCCAAATCAGCGCCTATCCAGGAATAATATATGGTTTCTATGTAATCTTACCTCTCCTTACTCATCATAAGAACACCCTGGACTAACAGCCCTTTCACAAGCTGCGGCCCAATACCTTTGAATAGTCCTAGAGTCCCCTCCTTTTCAACAATCACTTTCATAACTTCCCCGAAGCTCTTGTATGCCTTTCTGCCTGGGGGAGGAGCACTCTGTAGCCCAACCTTAGCTACGATCAACGGCTGGGTAGCTAGCGTTGCCAAACTCTTACTCAGAGCACCGAGCAAGAAAGCCTCCCCAGGGCTCAGTCTATCTCTTCCGTTGAACAGGATCTGCTTCAACCGCTGGTAACATCCATATGTGATCGCAGGATTAACAACCAACACAAGCGAAGCTTTCAACCCCCGCCATAATCCCGACACACCATCCTCGCTGATGACTTCTTGGGCGGTAGCGAACAGACCGAGTGGTTTCGCGCTGTATGGCCGAGTCTGTTGTCTGGTTGTCACGACCGCAACGGGAATAGTGAACAACTGAGCTAGGGCTCCTGCTACTGCTCCTAGAGATAGCTCAATAGCGGTAGAAGGTGCGCCGGCTGTCGATTTGCTCAGGTAGAAATTCCGGACGAGAGTGTACCAGTAAAAATATGCGAAATTTGTGCTTGCAACGCCAATTAAGGAGCCTACCATTCCAGTGTAAAGCCCATTGACACCGCTTTTTGCAATAATTTTTTGAATCGCGTCAAGAGCGGAGGTGTAAATCTCCCCTTCTTCTTCCTCGTCACATCTAGGAGGGTTTCGGTTAGATTATTGTAATCTGAGTAAAACATGGCTGCGGAAAGAGGCTCACTTTGACACATCCCCATTCTCCAACGACTTCTCGGTGTTTTTCCGTTCTCGCTTAACCTGAACTTGAAGCTTTGTCTTCACTCTAACAACACCCCCCACTCCTCGTTAGCCTCTCATTTCTTTAACTATTCCTAAAAAAATAAGATGAAAGAAGAACGTACATATCCAAAGGGTAGACCGCAGCGTTCGCCAGTACTGCACCCGTCGCACCCGCAAGAGCGTACCCCCAACTCGGCAACGGAGCTTCCTTTGATTGTCCTGCCATCGTTTTGTAAAGAGCAGACAGGAACAAAGGAAGGGGGAAGAAAGAGAAATGAACGTTATGATAAGAGCATCTGCACGGTCCCAAGGAAGCTGGTTGATGGGACCCGCGCAGTACCGAGGTTGCCGGGAATGCCTGGTGTTCAAGCTATGTCATTGTGGCGTTAGCAGGGGGATTGTTTGTGGCTTACGTGGGGAATGTAAAGATGTGAGTGGGATGGTGTAAGGCGGTTGTTACCCTGTATCGAAAGTTACTCTGTTACTCTAGGCGGTAATTGTCGTGCAGACCTAGGCTCGAGTATTCGATCGGCGGATAGGGATTAAGAAAGTCCGCCAGTCTTTTGCCTTGTGAAATCTTTTTGTCTAACACCGTAGACTGCTGGCGCGTTTGTTTATTTTGCGAGTGAGAGTTTATGAGATGCTGGTTGAGGTGTGGTGAGCTTGCAGTTGCTGCAGCGTCCGTGATGGTCACGCGCACTCCGACTTTAGCATGCGACCGGCGGTTTAGTGATGAATAATGCGCAAAATTCCGTCCCCCGGGTCCTCAACCGAGGAACACCAAAGCGGAGTTCTACTACCAGTGGGCCTAATGCAGCCTACGGTACCCTAAGGCTGCTGAGGGCAAGTGAGGCGAACTTGTTTTTATTGGCTACTGGGACACTTGGGAGCGAGAGGGCAGAATATCATGAAGTTTCCGTGGTGGGCATTGTTTATGTTCGCCCGACTTTTCCCGTCTAAAGCTAGGATGATAGTCCCTCTACTGGTTAGTTAACCCTACCAAAAAACAGCCAAGATCTGCTTTTCCATGGTCACACACCAAAATTTGACCAGTTGAACTCGAATTCGCCTCACTTATACCCATCCTACTAAATACTGGTACCATACTAGTATAGTTGAAAGTTATGAATAGACTATCAGCTGTCACCTGACCCTCAGAAGAGCGTTCGATAACTTGTTGGGGCGATCATTTCCGTTGCCGCGAGTCTTCTCTCAGAGTTCTAGTCATAGGGCTCTCTCAACATCAACGTTCAAGATTTATTTGAGCGCATGAAAAATAAGTCTCACTTTTATCCTTCACTGCCCTCACGGACTCTACCTTTTATGGCGCCTCTGGAACAATATCCCATGCTATTTGTGAGGGTTCGTGAGTGTGAGGTATGCGGTAGACAAGATCAATTATCGGAGCGAGTCAAGTCCTGAATATTTATCAACGGTCACTGAGCATACCACGAGGCGTAGTAAAAGCTAAAAAGATAAAGAAAAGCCCTGTCAAATCAGGTAGCCACTACCTAGAATTAAATAAAAGGTAATTGTAAGGGAGAAAAGAGCCCGCTCCGGCAGTCTACTGTGATGATCTCCAAGTTTTCGGGGTTTCAAAAACTACAGAACCAGTGCTAGTTAAGTCCAGCTTGCGTTAATTCTCCCCAGTGAGACCGAATCCTAGCCCTCTTTTTATCCCTGGCTTTAAGTTGCCAATCCTCAACATTTGCCATGAAGTTCCTGAGCGCGGCTGCCAGTCTTTCACCAAGCGGCGAATTCAAGTTAGCGTATTCCTACAACACACATTTGCCACTGTAAGTCGTGGGGGGAAGGTTAGTCTCATACATCCTCTTATCGTCCGGGTCGAGATAATCGTATTTGCCAGGAGAGGCTTCAGTAAAGTAAACAGGGCCGATATTTTCCATAAGAATCTTTTCGAGAAGGGCAGGCTTAGAGCCGGCCCAGGGGGGCGGTCTATTGCAGAAGATAATCATGTTGTTACGAAGGTACCCACGGAGAACATCGCGAATGGCGTAAGTTGCCAAGATGGGGATGTCTGTGCGCAGAGTGAAGAGCCGCATCGCGGTATTCAGCCGGGCAGAGAAAGTGCGAGGGGGAGCGCGGCGCTTCCTGACGCCTCTACTCATGGTGGGCATCACGGGGTCGATGAGGAAAGGTGGAAATGCGTTGATGTGAGAATCGGTATCTAGAGTATTGCGAGTGCAGGGGGGAGGAGTGTTGGGATGGAGAAAGAGGGGGGGTAGAAAGGGAAGGTGATAAATAGGGTGTTTAAGAGCCAGCAGAATGGCGGGTTTTACCCTTCGGTAGGTTGCTGGGTGGGCAGCTGGGTTGAAGGCGAGCCTTTTTTATACATGATAACATTTGCAGATTCTCATCCCCTAGGGCTTGAAGGAAGGAAATAAGAAAGGCGGGGCCTGTCTTATTTCTCATGCTAGGGGCATTGCTATATACTTGAAATGGTGTTAACCAACAGCTTTTGAGCTTGGGAATAATCCTTTTGCAATTTGAGTTTGAAGTTTGTGCCAACAATATATTTCCCTAGCTGTTTGAATTGCCCAAGTACGTACTGAGAATTATGGATTTATTAGGTGATAGAATGGGCGATTCTCTACACACTAATAGAGAAAAAATAGTGATGTGATATCATAGTCATACTTGTACTCGAGTACTAGTAGTAGGGTTAACTGCCTTGGTAAGGACTGTTAATTGATATTTGCTAATGTATTAACTTGGAAAAGGCTAGTCTTGGTAAACCAACCTACTGTTAGGAAGGTCCGCTTGTTCCGGTTACAGATGCACCATAGTTGAGGTGAACAGACTCCTCCCTTGCACGCTGAATAATGGATAGTGAGGCACTTCGTCACCAGCTCTCAGTCGTGCCAAGCCATTTCTAGTTGCGTGACACCCCACCATGATGACATATTGGTCCCTCAGCTCGGACATCCCCATTCCCGTACAACAACCACTTAGCGACAATATGAACGACTTTTCTGACATCCCACCACTCCCTTTAGCAAACTGGGACGTATTAATTTCCGGTACCGGAATCAAACAATCTCTCCTTGCAGTGTAGTTATTATTATCCCACTCCCTCATCCACCATCCATCCATCTGTCTCACGCACAAAGCTAACATTGCCTAGAGCATTCTGCCGCGCTGGCAAAACTGTCTTACAACTCGACAAGAACTCCTACTACGGCGGTAGCGCTGCAGCTTTCTACTCGCTCTCTGAGGCAGATGCGTGGGCAGCGAGAGTAAACACTGGAGACGAGGTCGGGGTAACGAATGCTGTTGTCGTTTCGAACGTTGGAGATGGGGTCGGTAGGGGTAGTGGGAGGGGGTATACGCTTTCTTTAGCGCCGCATTTAGTTTACTGGCACAGCAGTGTTTTGGGAATGCTACGGAGGGCGGACTTGACGGATGGGTTTTCCTGGCATGCGGTTGGTAGTTGGTGGGTGTGTTTGACGGAAGAGGAGGTTGCAGTACCGGCGATGGCGGCGGGAGTGGGTGGTAGGGTTGGGCTGGCGGAGGCCGGGGTTAAGGCTGCGAAGCTCGTGTCTGCGGCCGGGAAGAAAAGGGCTGGGTGGAATAAAGGGCGGAAGAAAGAGCCAGCTGCTGAGGCTGTTCTGGGGGGAGGAGAGGCACCAGTGGAGGCAGTGACGGTCCGGGCGGATGGCGGAACTACTCTACGAAAGGTCGGTAATTTTCGGGAGGTCGCTTGCACATTCGAGGACGTAGCTTGGAGCAAAGACCTGACGGACAAGGACCGAGGACAACTTGGTGAATTTCTACGCTTTGTGATGAAATACAGCGATCCCACCGACCAAAAGTATACACAAATCTTCGAAGGTATCCTTCTATATCCACATAAATTCTTCTAGCGAAAGCTAACTACACCATCGTTAGAAAACCGTCAAACACCTTTTCAAACCTTCCTCTCAGCAACCTTCCCAGTACCCCCGTTCATCGCTACCTCCATCTGCTCGCTGGCCCTCCTCTCGCCTGCACCATCTGAAGTTACCCTCGAGAAAGCCCTCCCTCGCCTCGCGACGCACTTCTCATCACTGGGCCAAATCCCTGATGTGCGCTCATCCGCGGCCCTCACAATCGCATATGGTGGTTCCGCCGAGCTCTGCCAAGTCCTATCCCGCGCGGCCGCCGTAGCTAGTGGAATCAACGTTCTCGGTCGGGGTGTCAAGTCGCTGTGCCCTAATAAAAAAAGCGACGGAAATCGGAAATTAGAGGCGCAGCTAGAAAGCGGTGAGACGATATATGCTAATTGGGTTATTGGCGAAGCTAGTGATCTAGCAATGGAGGTTAAGCCATCGGGTGGGAAATCGATGTTTAAGGGAATTTACGTCATTGATACTGAGGTGGGCTGGCTATTTGAACGGAAGTATAAAGATGAGAATATTACTCCTGCCGCGGCGGTTGTAGTTGTCCCTGGGAATGGTGACGAGGCTCCAGTCTATGTCATTGCGAGGTCGGGCGTGACAGGAGAGTGTCCAAGGGGCCAATGTGAGTTTGCAAATTTAGAATCTCTAGCGGTATTACTAATAAGGACAGGCTTACTCTACGCCGTCACTGCGTCATCCTACGAGGACATGAACATCGCTGTCGATAAGGTCCTACAAACGTGCTCACCCTTGGCAAGGGTACTATACTCACTCCAGTACACTGTTGCTATCCCCAGCCCGGAGATCGGCCCAGCAGATGGCGCTGTAGTATTAGATCCATTAACTCAGGATATAGCGCTCCAGGACGGCGTACTGGAAGAGTCGTTGAGGATCTACGAGAAGGTTGTGGGGACTCGGGAAGGGTTTATGGATGTTTCGGAGGAGATTCGGAGGATGAAGGAGGAGATGGAGGAATAAGAGGCTGTTTCTTTTTCTTTGTGAGATGTTTTACGATGGGTTAGATTTACTGTAGAAAGTGGTTTGGGAATTGCTTTTTTGTGTATGCTGTAATTGGAAGCGACGTGTGTTGCTAGCGGGACTTTTAGTGCCACTTAATCGGTACGATAGAACCGTAGAGGCCCCGGAGGCTACTCGACTCAACTAGTGGGGAGAGGGGGGGTTGGATTGGACTAGACTAAATTGGATTCCTAGGCTTATTCTCCCCAAATCGCCCAATAACCAAATCACACATTCACCACTAATCACTCGACTCTCCGTACACTAACTTCTCTTAATCTAGCACAATAAATCTACCCAAACAAAAAGAGTGCTCAGTCATCGGTCGGCCGAATAGCTGGCCTCGCGATAGGTCGCCGCTCATCCCCCCCTCTCCCCGCCTTCCTACGGCACTTCCCCAACACACCCCCTCCCCGGCGCCCCCACACACGCTCAATAAAGCCCCCACACTCCGTCCCCCCACCCCCAAACTTCTCCGGTCCCAGTTCCTTAGGAAATGCTCCAACCGCAATATCATGCCTACGTCTATACTCCTCAAACATAGCGTCGAATTCAGCCTCCGTCAACTCCTTCGGCATCACCGCCTCCACCGCCTCCTCCTCCTCCCCCTCCTCCTCCTTCACCGCTGGCCGAGGCGGCGGCGGTGGCAGCGGCAGCGACTCGGAATTCGACTTGATACCCCGCCGACGGAGCGGGTTGGGTCTACGGGTTGCGCGGAGGTCCTGTATGAAGCGTTGGAGTTTTATTGGATCTGTGTAGGGTGGTCTGAGGTTGGTGGAGGGGGCTATGGGGCGGGGGGGTTGTGGAGGGGGTGCTCCTGGGGGTTTTTTCAGCATCCATTTTCGGGGGGTGGAGAGTTTGTTTGTGATGAAATTGGTGAGGTGGTTTGGTTCGTAGGTTTTTGTGAGGTTTTGCGGTGGTGGTGGTGGGGGTTGTCCTGCGGGGGGGTGTCCTAGAGTTTGGGAAGTGGTGGTGATGGTGGTGGTTAGTGCTAGAGTGCCGAGGAGGAGAAGGAGGAGGAGGGTGATGGGAGTGTGCATTTTTAATTTTTCCCTTTTTCAACTCATAGGTGATGGGGAAGGGGATCAGCGGGAGTTGGGGAAGGGGGGGGGGGCTTTTATTTTATTTTCGTGGATACTTATGGGAGTTTTGTAATTTCGCTAATTGATACCTGATTTTTTTAAGATTTTTGAGTTGGTTACATTGTAGCTATGGCAATATGATGGTGAGGGCCCGGAGTATGATTATGTCTACGCTGCTGCCCCCTCAGGGACCCAAACCTTTATTCCCTTATCGAACCCGCCAGTAACCAGAACTTCCTTCCCGTCGACCGTTCCGGTCCACAGCGATCTAACTTTCTCGCTGCCTTCCGATGCCTTTAATCTCGCCACCACCTTCCCGGTCTTCCGCTCGATCCCCCTCACTACTCCGTCGTCGCCATTGACCCATACTCCGTCCCCACCCACTCGCCAGCCGAGCACGGCTGTGCTGTACGCGCTTTGCGGTGCACCGGTAAATACTTCCATGACTACATCCTCGCTGTCGACCCGTACGAGTAGAAATTTCATGTGAGGTGCTGAAGACGTGACTATCCCTAGGAGGGAGCTATCGTTGGGATGCGGGAGGATGGACATTGCGTGGAAGGTTACCCATGACGTTGTCGTAGGAGATAAGTTTCGCTTCGAATGCGCTGGAAGTGAGGGGGTTAGGAGATGGTAGTTTAGAAAGGTACTATCCCGAAGGGAGTAGACGAGGGCTTCTTCGCCGGTTGGGAGAGTAACGAATGATATCGCCTCTGGATGAGCTGGGAGTTGGAGCCTGTGGAGTTCCGATAGCTTTGGTGTGCTTTCATCTTCGTAGGTTAGAGAATGTAACACAATCGTTTTGTCATATCCGCTGGTTATAACGTAAGGGAGGTTTTCGTGTACGAGGACCTTCACAACGTATTTAACGTGTGGCTTGTTATTGGATATGATATCTCCACTTGCAGCGTCGGATATCACCACATGCCCGCTCATCGAAGTCGAGATGAGCCACTTCGACTGTAGAATCGCACAGGAGAGAATTGCTGATGGGTGCAGATGGGTGTGGGATCTTAGTAGCGCGTAAGGTGCTGTCGCGGAGTATATTCGGAGGGCTCTATCAGCGGTGGTAACAATTAAGGCGGGCCCGCCAAGGGCTCTGATATCCGCTACTAATACGAAGAGGACATTTGAAGCTGGGGTGTCTGGGTCCGATACTGAGTGTGGGGTAGTGGGGTCTTTTTTCTTTGTTAGCTGAGTCTTGTGAGGGATAGAGGGGATTGGGCTGGGTTACAGGGAATGGAGAATTCCGGCTCGTCGTTGTCGGATATTACGGCTTTCTCTAGGCTGAGTGACAAGTCAAACTGGCGCTTCTCATCAAGCACTTTCTCTATCGTCAGGCCACCGCCTGGGCCAGGATCTACTGATTTAGGGTCCAGGTTGGCTTCTTCCAGGAAGATTTTAAGGGACTGGAAATGACAGTCAGTATCACTGAATTTAAGCCAAGAAGGAGCCGTGAACCTTTTCATAGCCATTCGATTGCAAGAAGCGGGCTACAAGAAGCGCGGGAGAGTCTAGTGCGGGCATGGTGGGGAAGATGAATTGTCGGGATACAATTGTCTGTGCTCCAACGGATTAGAATATGATATGCAGGATTATGACGCCATGGCCTCGAGCCCCACTTATGAGACTTGGTACCGTGCTCGTGCCTTACAGATGTACTGGTACTCATCTATTCTCAAGTTTTCATGGTAGACTATTCTAATGGTTCGCGAGTATTTTCGAAGTAAAGTACACAGATGGCGATAAGCTTGCCTATCAGATCCCTACCACTGGAGCTTGTAGTTGGAGTTTGTGGTTTAGTTTTGGCTTCTCTCCCTCGGTACCACCCACCGCCAAGGATTGAGGCTCCATTGGACCCTAAACCCTCTTTAACCCTAATTCCTTAACTGTTCCAGAGAATGCCAGCCTAAGGTTGAAGCAACAACCGTTAGCCTGCAAACACCTTCCAGCAGCCCACCTTACCGCTAACCACCTCTCCGGCTGCTCTCCTCAAACGTGTTCATACCTTAGCTCGAACAGACCCACCTCCAACTTAGTAGGACAAAGCACCATCTTCCTCCTCCTCCTCCTACACACAAATAACCCCAACCGCAACATTTTCCCTGAGAACAGACAATATGGCGACAGGGTTCGCTCCCCCTCCACAGACCTTCGCTCAGGACGATGTCCAACTGAGTTATAACGATTATCAAGATGACCTTATGGACTACGAGGGCGCTTCCGCCATTCTGCCAGCAGCGCAACAGCAGGTACAGGCACAAAATAACGGAGACGAAGCCATGGAACTTGACGAGCCAATCTCTAGAAACGACAGCCTAGCATCTGAGAAGGTGCACCTAAGAGGCGTGGATAACATGAAGACTAGCGAGGTCGAGGCGTTTGCGAGCGAACATTTTCAACCGGCACCGACTAGAGTGCAATGGATTGATGATACATCTTGTGAGTAGTCCTGAGCTTTGTTGTCTGGGTTGAACTGATGAGAGATAACTGCAGGTAACCTCATCTACGAATCGCCCGACATTGCACTTGCGGCCCTGAGCTCTCTTGCAGCTGAACCTGCGGAGCTCCCTGTTCTTCAGCTAAGGCCTGCTAAGGCAGCATCCTTACATCCAGATTCCCGGTTGCACGTTCGGATCGCGAGTGTGGATGATAAGAAGGAGCCCGGCGCTCGGGATAGAAGTAGATTTTATCTATTCCATCCTGAAGAAGATCGTGTAGAGCAGATGGAGCGAAGGTATGTTTTCTGGATCCACCATTTATCCTATTCAATGAGCTTTATCCTAACCGTCTACTGTTTAGGAAACGCGAAGGCACTCGTCGTAGAGAAGACAGAGAGTACGACAGACGGTATTTCGATTCCCGCGAACACGATCGCCGCCGTAAGCACAACGTTGAACAATTCAGCACAGACTTCTACGATGATGATGCGGCAACTCGGGAAAGCCGTAACAACAACAGGCAGTCCCGCAGTTATGACCGGTCAAGATCTATCTCTCCTCGCCGGAGGAAGAATATAGAGCTGTTCCCTGAAAGAAAGCGAGAACCAATGGAGGTTGGCCCACGGGTTAGAGTAACCAAGGAACTATTCCCGGAGCGCGTCGGATCTCTGTTGAGTCGAGACAGAGATCGCGATCTTCTGAGTACTGAGCGTGAGGGTTCTGGCTCTAGAGAACTATTCCCTAATAAACTCGGTAGCCAACGTTTTAGGTCAGATAGATCTCTATCTCCGCAGAAGGGCATTTCGCCTAGTCCCCCGTCTCCTCCAGGGAGGGGTGGTTCGGCAGATAGGCGGTTGGAGAAATTAGAGGATAGAATTTCCATGCCTGGGAGAAGTCTGGAAGATAGGATCAACCTTGATGCAACAAGCAATGGAGGAGAGGGCCTCAAAATTAGAGGGAGAGGCATGAAGAGGGACAATTTATTCGCGGAGAAGCTAAGAGCTTCTAAAGGTGAAGAATTGGTGTTCGAGGATAGTGGTGGTGGGAAAAGGTCTAAAGGGAGAAGAAGGGACAAGGCGGAGGATATGTTTAATTGAGCGAGATGCGCCTGCGATTTTTCTATCCAATCGTTCTTTTTCCTTTTCCTTTTTTTGGTACAAAAGGATGTTTCCTTATTACTTGGTGTTGTGAGTCTGCTTTCTCCCTGCTTCTGCTATAGCCGGAAACGTATAAGCGTTTACCGGTAGTAGAGAAATGCTATAATATCAATGAAACCAGGGATTCCGTGATCCTTCTGGGTTTTGGGGATTGCAAAAAAGTCTAATATAAGTCGCACTCTTTTCGAGTTTGGTATTGCGCTTGGGGGTAGTTGCGTCGCCTGTAGTTTGGATTTTATGATAGCATTAGCGTTCGTACTGTACTCGAGTACAGTTCGCCCGCGCTCAAGTGTTGTCTGCTACTGTCTCATCATTCCTCTCAGCTCTTCTGTTTGTATCTTAGCCTCACATAAGCAACGGAACCTTTATGAGAGTTTTGTGTCATAAGGATAAGGTATTGACTATGTCGCTCAATTCCGAGTAAGTTGCTGTTAATTATTATGACTCTTTCTAAATCTCAAAATATCGATAAGATGGGGGTTCTTTATCGATACACCGTGCTGTGACTCAAACTGCCTCAAACCAATCCTGGCTGTCGCACTACCGGTATAAATAAGGTAAACTGCCCCACCTGTCATCTCTCAACCCCGCAAATAACCACTCCATCCTCATCTCTTCTTACCTTCCCACATCCCAGCAATTGGTCTAGCTCCTGCTTGAAATCGACATCCTCGCGGTCCGCCACCAAAAACATAAACCATGGCGACAAATTTAACCTCGTCAAATCGTTTGTTTCCCCCTCTCGGATCCCCGCGCTTTATGGTGGCTAAATTTAACCCTTTCTCTAAAGCAATTGGTCGCGAAACAAGTCCTACTGCAGACTCCGTTCCTGGCCCCTCGACAGGGACAAAGACGGCCGTCCAAGATGCTGTAAATACTGGTGCAGGGGCCGCAGGCCCACCAAAGCCAAAGACTGAAAAAGAGCGTATGAACACCCTTATTCTTTAACAGCCACACATTCAAGCAAGAAAGAAGTGGGCGGGGGCTAATTGCGCACGTTCGGAACAGTCGAAAAGGAGCGCAAGAAGGCCGAAAAGGAAGCCAGGTTTGCTGCGAAAAAGGCAAAGGCCGACGAGGCTAAAAAGAACGCTCCTCCAAAGGCCGAGAAAAAAGAGAAGAAGGTTGAAACTGCTGCTGTTGAACCGTATGTGGAGGAGACTCCTCCGGGACAGAAGAAGAGTGGGCCCTCTCAGCTTGTTTTTTTCTTTTTCGGAAGGGGTTGAGGGGCTAACACAGGGTGACAGTTCTGAAATCTCTTGATGATCCGGCATACAAATCTTACAATCCCGAGGTTGTTGAATCGGCGTGGTACGACTGGTGGGAGAAGGAGGGATTCTTCAAGCCAGAGTTTACGCCCGAAGGTGGAATTAAGCCAGAGGGGATGTTTATGGTTCCAGCTCCTCCACCAAATGTTACTGGTGCGTTACATATCGGGCATGGCTTGACTATCGCTATTCAGGATACCCTGATCAGATGGTTTGTCGGTTTAATCTGGTGAGATGGGTTATTGCGCTCACAATTTTGTAGGAATCGCATGTTAGGGAAGGCAGTCCTTTTCTTACCCGGATTCGATCATGCAGGTATCAGCACCCAGAGTGTGGTTGAGAAAATGCTCTGGAAGCAGGAGAAAAAGACCCGACACGATCTCGGGCGGGAAGCATTCACGAAACTGGTGTGGGAGTGGAAAGAGGAGTACCATACCAGGATCAAGAACCAGCTCAAGAGGATGGGAGCGTCTTACGATTGGACCAGAGAAGCCTTCACCATGGACGAGAACTTGTCAAAAGCTGTAACGGAAACTTTTGTTCGTCTACATGAAGAGGGAATCATCTATAGGGCCAACCGTCTTGTCAACTGGTGCTGCAAACTCAATACTACCCTATCAAACTTGGAGGTAGACAACGTCGAGCTCAAGGGTCGTACAATGCTTTCTGTTCCAGATTATGACGAGAAGGTTGAGTTTGGTATGATTGTATCTTTTGCGTACCCTATCGAAGGTAGCAATGAGAAGATTGTTGTGGCAACTACTCGACCCGAGACAATGTTGGGAGATAGTGCTATTGCCGTCCATCCAGACGACGAGCGTTACAAGCACCTCCATGGCAGGTTTGCCAAACATCCTTTCATCGACCGCCTACTCCCTATTATCACCGATACATATGTCGAGAAGGACTTCGGTACCGGCGCTGTCAAAATCACCCCTGCGCATGATCCTAACGATTATGCAATTGGAGAACGGCATGGATTGGATTTCATCAACATTTTGAACGATGATGGCAGTTTCAATGAGAATGCCGGTGAGCATTTCAAGGGAATGAAGAGGTTTACTGCTAGGAAAGTTGTCGTTGAGGAGCTGGAGAAGTTGGGACTTTACGTGGAGACGAAGGACAATCCTATGAGTGTGCCGCTATGCAATAAATCGAAGGATATCATTGAGCCCAAGATGAAGCCACAGTGGTGGGTACGGCAGAAGGCCCTTGCGGATACTGCTATGGAGGCTGTGCGCAATGGGGAGATCAAGATTAGACCTGCCACATCTGAAAAAGAATTCTTTATCTGGCTTGAGAAAATTCAAGATTGGTGTATTTCCAGGCAGCTTTGGTGGGGGCATCAGGCGCCGGCTTGGTCCATTCACTTCGAGGGTGAAAATATCGCTGATTTCGACTACACTAATAATGACAACTGGGTGGTGGCTCGTACTGAGGAGGACGCCCAGGAGAAGGCTGCGAAGCTGTACCCGGACAAGAAGTTCACCTTAAAGAGAGATTCTGATGTTTTAGATACCTGGTTTTCATCTGGTTTATGGCCGTTTTCCACTTTGGGCTGGCCCGAGAAGGTATTCCCCTCTGTGACTTTGTACCCGCTGCTGCTGATCCCCTATAGACACCCGACATGTCAAACTTTTACCCTAATTCCCTCCTAGAGACTGGATGGGATATCCTGTTCTTCTGGGTTGCTCGTATGGTTATGCTTGGTATAAAAATGACAGGAAAAGTCCCTTTCAACGAGGTTTTCTGTCACTCGCTTGTCAGAGATTCAGATGGCCGTAAAATGTCCAAGTCGCTCGGGAATGTCATTGATCCGCTAGACATCATTAATGGTATCTCGCTAGATAAACTGCACGCAAAGTTATTGCTAGGAAATTTGGATCCAAAGGAGGTAGCGCAAGCAACCAACTACCAAAAGACAGCTTTCCCAGATGGCATTCCTCAATGCGGTAGCGATGCAATGCACTTCGCCTTCTGCCATTACACCACCGGTGGCAGAGATATTAACATGGATATCAAGGTCGTTGATGGCTATAGGAAATTCTGCAACAAAATGTATCAGGCTACTAAGTTTGCATTGATGAGACTGGGAGATGGTTTCATCCCCAGACCTGACTCTGGGAAGACCGGCAAGGAGTCCTTGGTTGAGCTGTGGATTCTACACAAATTTAACAAGGCCGCTGAGAGTTCTAATAAGGGATTGGAGGAGCGTAACTTCCTATTGGCTACCGACGAGATTTATCGGTATTGGTTATACGAATTGTGTGATGTCTACATCGTGAGACTCCTAGACCTATTTCTTCGGATTCTGAACTAATAATTGGCGGGAGTAAAGGAAAACTCAAAACCTCTTATATTAGAGGGTAGTGAAGAACAGAAGCGTTCAGCTCAAGATACCCTATACACATGTCTTGAGGGGGCGCTGTTGTTGATTCATCCTTTCATGCCGTTCGTTACGGAAGAACTCTGGCAGCGTCTCCCAAGACGTCCCAATGATTCCAATCCAACCATCGTCAAGGCCGCATACCCAAGATACAGAGAGGAGCTGAATAACCCCGATGCTGAGAAGTCTTATGACCTCGCATTCTCCGTCGTTAAGGGTATCCGTTCAATGCAAGCTGAATACGGCGTAAAAGACAAGGCAGCAGGTGACTCTCCCTACTACCCCCGTTATAACTAAATCACTAACCATACTTAGCATACATCCACGCTAAGGACGCCGAAACCTTCTCTACTACCTCGGACCAAAAGCCTAGCATCTCCGCGCTTGTCAAGGGCCTTGAGTCCCTCCAAATCCTGGGGGGGGGCGACCCCCTCCCAGACGGCTGCGGCGCCTTTGTCATTTCAGAAACCTGCACTGTCTACCTCCTCGTTAAAGGCCGCGTAGACGTCGACGCGGAAATCGAGAAGACAAAGAAGAAGATCGCGAAGGCGCTTGAGAGCAGAAAGAGACTGGAGAAGGCTCGCGCTGTCAAGGATTACATCGTCAAGGTGAAGGCTGAAATCCAAGAGGCGGATAGAATCCGGCTTAGTGAGATGATAGCGGAGGAGAAGACCCTGCAAGAATTGGTGGCGAAATTCGAAGGGCTACGGGCATGATATGGTGATGTTTCTTTTTTCTCTTATGCTGTTGGGTGATTTTCCGGTAGACTGTGAATAAAATGTTCATTATCGTGTTTTCTGTTCGAGTGAGGTTTGGTGATTTTCGTGAGCCATGGTCGAATCCTGAGGTAGAGAAGGATTACGCAGGGCAGCTCTCAAGCGCCCTCTAGCTTGCAGTTCTTTTGAGGTTTTCTTGTAGTGCTAGTTCTGATTTAATTGACACTAGATCGATTGCTTGCTCTTGAGGCATGCCCCAGGGGGCACACGTGTCATGCTAACTATGATACCTCTAGCTCATATATCTAGTATCTTCTCAGCACAACAAGTCGCCTTCGCAGCAAAGAATCCCGTGAGCCCCCCAACCAACCAACCAACCAACCAGGCAAAGACATCGAGCTATCATACTACCGGTCAGATCCTTCCAGCAGAATGACCCGCATTCTGTCTATGCACATGCACAGGGCCATGAACGGGCAGGCAACCCCTCCCTCACCTATCCATCCATCCATCCACACAACCACCAAGGTGCAAAGAACATATAGTACTAGTAGCACGTCTCCCCATACCTCGCCTCGCACAATAACGAAGTAAATCCAACGTCAGCATTCCAGACAGAACTCCAATTCTCTACAATATGAATACGGGAACTACTATAACATCATGACGAATTTCTGGTCGGTGGGGTGAGTTAGTTGGTCGTAGAGATGGTATGTAATGATGAATATACTGTACTGTGGCTTTATAGAAAGGAAGGAAGGAAGGAAGGAAGGGAAAAAAAGGAAAGGAAGGGAATGACGATGGGAGGGAAGAGTTGCGGGGTTTGTATGATATGGGCTTAAGTTGTGTTATATTATAGGATGGGGTTGTTGGGGCGTGCTGGGTTTCCGATGTTCCTAGAGTGGAGGAGGTGTGGGGCTGTGATTTAAAGGGCAGTTTAATCCTGTCTAGGAGTCACGGTGTGTCACTCGTGGGAGGAGGGGGGAGCTTTCCTAGTCTTGCTTGGCTCTGAATTGGATTGAAGCGGTATCCTATTCTAACCTATCGGTTACGTTACATAGACTAGGAGTAGTAGACCTCACCAGGGGAAACTCTCCCTAGCAGGACTAGAAAACTAAACAATACAAGCCAAAAAAAAAAGGCAAAAACCATAGAGTCCTCCATATCATGTCAAAGTTTAACTCCGCCACTCTATCTACGCCGAAACCAAGCCCAGTCCAATCCAAGCCAACTCAGCACCCCCCCCAACCCATCCGATCAAACTACCCACCCACCAATTAACGAACGATTACCCCTGCCAAACAAACCAAACCAGACGGAAAAGAACAAAAACACAATTCACTATGCAAGGCCAATATACCCCTTCCCTCCACGAGAAGAAATCACGCAACAACACTTTGAGCCCTCAACCTCTCCTCAAACCCCTTACACACGTCTTCAAACCCACCCGTAACCTCAGCGCACACATTCGCTGCACTCCTATTTCGACACTTGGCGTCCCAATCGCCGTCCTCGATCCAACGTCTGGAGCGCTCGACTTGCTCCAGCTCTGATTTCCAATCGGCGCAGGCCTCCCTCGCCACGCGCAGTTTCCGATTGGCAGCAATGGAGGACTGGCGCGCCATGTGTAGAGTGTCGGAGAGGAAGGAGAGCTGTGAGACGAGCGAGAGTGTTAGGGCGTGAAGGCTCGCGAGCTCGGTGAGTGCGCTAGAAGCTGGGCGCGGTATTAGATCTATTAGCGGGAGGAGGAGGTCCGAGGTGTCGTCATCTGGCGACACGTCCGAGAGGTTTATGCTGAGAGCGAGGTTGCGGATGGTGCGGGCTTGGTGGATCATGTGGGTTGCAAGAGCGCTATGGGCGGTTATTAATCTAGGATAGTGAGTTAGTGATGGGAATGAAGGATGGGGGGGAGAGACTACCGAGTGCTCCCCGATTCAAGACCACTCTGCGGTGGCAGATTTTGTAAACCTTCCATTAATCTAGGTATCATTTCACCGTCCTCCTCTCGCGTCATCATCACTTTATTCCGGGCAGCCAGTTTCTCAATTTGTCCAATCTTGTCCTCAAGCGCAAATGATATCCCCCCCGTGAGATCTTCTGGATCACCATATTCACTCCCGTCGTAGTCACTCGTAGCCCCTCCCATTCCCCCTCCCCTTCCTACCCCACCATTCCCTCCACTATTTAATAACCCCCCGCCACCATCGTCACCATCCCCACCCCGATCCTGCAGTCCATTCCCGCCCTCCCCATACCCATTCTCCTCACCGGTCTCTTCATCATCATCATACTCCTCGTCGGAATCGTACATGGCCCCGGCAAGTTCATCCGCCAAGGAACCCAACCCCCCCCACCACTACCACCGGTTCCATTGTCAACACCAGCATCTCCACCACCGCCCCCGCTAGCGAACTTCCCACCGTCGTCCCCTCGAGAGGTAATCAGCATGCTGTCGTCATCGTACCCGTTTATCGAAGTTTCCTCATCGGCGAACGCGGCATCGATGTGTGGCTCGTAGAGAGCGTGCGCCATGATCTGGACGATGAACTGGAAAAAAAGGAAAAAGAAGAGATCTACCGCTATCTATAGCACGCTGAAGTGAATGGAAGGTGTAGAAGAAGAAAATAGTTCTAGTGTGTCTAGGTGTGCGTCTAGTTGTGTGTGTACACTGGTGAAGGAGGTGGTAGTAGTAGAAGTGAAAGCTGAGTCGGAAGTTGTTTGTTTTGTATCAACTTGTCGGTTGCTTGCTCCCCTGAATAGGGTTTGATTTAAGTTGAGTTGAGATGATAGTGGCTGTATCAGGTGGTTGCAGGGATGATGAGAAGGTAAATCGAAGCCAAGAAGGGAGAGAGGAGGGAGAGAGAGAGAGAGAGAGAGAGAGAGAGAGAGATGAGTGTGTGTATGTATGTGTGTATGTGTACTGTACTTGTATGTAGTGAGTGATAGTACGCGTTCGGTTGGTAGTCGTGGTTGCTTACTGGTATGTCTTACTAAGGCGGAAGCACTGTAGGGTATCATGGGGAACACTCGGAGAAGACAGAAAAGTTAGAAGGAGAAGGGGAGCGCAGTGCCATACTGTGTAGTGCCGGTGCACGATAGGAGAAAGCAAGAGAGGAGGCGGTCAATACCGGTAGTGTAGTGGAGTGTAATGCAAGCAATGGACGGGGCGAATGGGGGGAAAGTGGAAATGAAGGTCAATAAAATGAGACAGAAAAAGCTAAGGACCGTGTACCGGTATCAGGCTTAAATTGACTATGGTTATTAACTCTGCCCGAGCGAGATAATGGTATCGATGGGGCATGCGATATCTGCTGTGCTCTATCATATTATGATACTACTGTATCTTCCCTTGCTTTGTTCTATGATACCATAAACTACTCAAGTATATATTATTATAAGTTGCGATCCAACGCAGTGGAGTGTGTCGCCCATCTTACAACCATGACCCCGAACCTTCAATGTGTTGAGCAACCCGATAGCCAAAACCCAGTCTCATACGAGGCAAGACCAATGAACCTTTGATACTTGACCACCTCTCGAACAATGCAATTCAATCAACTCAATCCACTCCACTTCCATCTCCGAAAAAAAAGAAAGGAAAGAGCCTCACAAAACCCCTAACCCAACAACAACAGCAGCAATAGCAACACACCCCACTAAACCCCACCAGACAATCCCCCTCGAGAAAAAAAAAAAAAAAAAAGAATGAGTTCCCTCCGCCCCTTCCACCCCCTCGACCTCCTCCGCCTCAACCTCGCAAACCTCGACGTTTTGACCGAAAATTACGATATAAGCTTCTACCTTAGCTACCTCGCGAAATGGCCAACACTAATGTCAGTAATGGAGTCTTCTCAAGGAAAAATAATGGGCTACAGTATCTGCTTCCCCACCCCCCCCCCTCCCCCCCACTTCCCTTTCCACGGCCCGTGGCCGCTGTTGTCCAACACGCCACTAACTAACAAACCCTAGTAATGGGTAAAGCCGAAGGTACCGCCAAGGACTGGCACGGGCACGTAACCGCCGTAACGGTAGCACCTGACTATCGCCGCCTCGGCCTCGCAAAGACAATGATGGACGAACTCGAGCGTGTGACGACGAGCGTGTATAACGGTTACTTTGTCGACCTGTACGTGCGTGTTTCAAACGAGATTGCTATTAGGATGTACGAAGGGATGGGGTATTCGGTTTATCGCACCGTCGTGGAGTATTACTCTTCTGGCAGTGGCGGCGGCGGCGGCGGCGGTGGTGGGGGGAAGGTGGGGGCGGAAGGGGAGGCGGATGAGGATGCTTATGATATGCGGAAACCTATGCCTAGGGATAAGCGCCGGAAGAGTGTAAGGGAGAATGGGAGGGAGGTTAGGGTTTTGCCTCATGAGGTTTGGTAATAACTTTGGGATAAGAGGGGGGTGTGAGTTTATGGTTTTTATCATAAAACAACGAAAAAATATTTCATGAGTTTTTCTTTTCCTTTCTTTTCGTTATCTGCGTGTTGTTGGCTCCGGAACATCACAAAAAGGTGTTTTTATTCTTGTTTTTTATTTTTATTTTATTTATTTTAGAATTACGGTACGATAATAGACGCACGACAATCCATTCCACGAAGCCCCTCTTACACCTTACTCAGTAAGTAGCAGGCATTCTATACGTTGCAAGAGAGAAGAGAAGGCTTGTATATCCTATCCGACTCGCTGCACTTTACGCAAACCATACGGCAGCCTAAAAAACTCGAACCAAACTGCACAACTGTCAGACTTCAACCCTAGTGGGATAAGGGCCTTTGAAAAGCACAAGCACGGGCTCTCACATACCCGATTGATCCGCTCCCTTTCTCCCACATCAAAAATGCTTATTCTCGTACCTCAGCGACCTCCGCCCTCCTCCTCCTCCAGATTCGACCCTCCACCACCCCTACCCGGCCTCCCTTCGATGATAGCCTGAGGAGCATAGCGCGAGTCTAAGCGTCTAGTCCGTCCGTCTTCGGGCAGGACGGGCGGCAGCATCTGAAAGGACGCCTGGGACGGACGGGCGGGGACCGCAGGTGTCTTAGGTTGCGGGATCTGCCGGGCCTCTTTAGGTGAAGCAACGTTGCAACGAAGGGGGGAGATAAGATAGAACCCCTTCTAACAAGAAAACGGTTAACAATGACATTGTGTTGAAAATATTCGATGCGGAGGTAATGATCGACTGTGAGGGTTTCACGCAACGGAGTGGAAAGGCTTAAGTGGAGATACAAAGTTTGCATTAAGCGAAGATGAAGATCGTGAATGATAAGTGGATAGAAAGGAAAGACTTGAGGAAAGTTATGAAGGGGAAGAAAGGAGTGAAGAGAGAAAAAACAAGAAGAAAAAAAAGACGGGTGTGAAAACTTTTCATGGCTTGTGCGTCACTTTACCGATGCATACGCGTATAGCTGCGGTCTTGGAATGCTGGCATCTCCTACTCCAAGTGCGGCCATTAAACTGCAATTTCCAACACAATGACATTCGAAGGCAGTTGAGAGCAAAGAAACAAATAAAATGATAGTAAAAGGAAGCAAGAATGGAGTAGAAGAAGAAAATAAACTAGTACCGGCACTTCTCTTTCCCTGCTTCTGAGTCCTGACCAATAAATACCGGTACTTATGTAGCTGGGTTGAAGGTGGAAATTCCCATGGGGGTTCCTGCCATTTTTGCTTACCAAGTCATTAAAGAACTTCCCTCCCTCTAACCCCTAGGTTCAATTACCGAAGACCTTCTTTGAAAGTTGTTACACTGTTCCCAATGGAAGCTCTTGCCCTACAGCTTAAGCCAAGTGCCCGGGACGCCCGGGGCTGGAGTCCGGTAGGTGCCTATAAGGCTGATGGGGCGCTTAGGGCGGCCATGCTTGTGTTCTATGATTTGGCCTCGATATTCATCATACTCCACCTTCTCCCTGGCCCTTGAAGCCCGGGGTAATTGTGGTGGAGAAGTAATATGTTGTAAAATTTTGCCAATGTGCTACCGTACTTGCTCCGGGCGCCAACCGCAGCACACTAGACTTCGAAGGCGGGATTTGGTCGCGGTAGCTATGTTTTTTCTTTTCTTTTTTCACAGAACTTTATTCTCTATCCAAACCTCAACTACCTAATACACAAAGTCCTAAAACTTAAGCACCTTCCCATGGTTCCCCTTTTGCCCGCCCGCCCTGCAGTCCTCACTGGCCCAAACTCCCCACTCCCCCTCAATCTACTCCTACCTTCCCCCCTCTCAAAAAAAAACCCCAATTTCTCCCCCCCAAAAAAGATTCCTATTTTCCCCCCAAAAACTCCTATGATACCTTCCTCCGAAAAAAAAACTCCTATGATACCCCTTCCTCTGCAAAAAAAAACTCCTGCCTTCTCTCCGCAAAAAAACTCCTACCTTCTCCTAAAAAACTCCCGTCTCCTCCCCCCCAAAAAACTCCTTCCTTCCCCCCCCAAAAAACTCCCAACCCGTCGCAAAAAAACTCCTACCACCCCCCCCAAAAAAATACTCCCGTCTCCTCCCCCAGAAAAACTCCCACCCTCCCCCTAAAAATACCCCTACCTCATCCCTGCCAAAGAACTTCTACTTCCTCTTCCAAAAAAACTCCTATCCTCACCACTGATACTCCCAGGAAGGGAAATCCCCATGCGAGAGAAATTCAGCACAAGAGACTTCACTTTCTCGCCCGAAATCGGCTTCCAATCGTGATGACATGGTGCAGAGGTTTGGGGGATAGCCTCCTCGTGGAATTTGTAGCCATTCCTCCTAAGTGGGGCAATCCCGATGGGAGCCCCGCCCTTTCTTGCACCTTTACTTCCAAATGAAGAACGATCACTATGCGCCACCATTCTTCGAACCCGGGAAAACACTTCATCAATAGTGACAGGACTAGGAATGCTAATCCGGCTACTACTCTCAGGCAGGGAAATCCCCAGGCGAGACAAATTCTGCACAAGAGATCGCACCTTCTCACCCAGAATGGGCTTCCAATCGTGATGACGTGGTGCGGAGGTTTGAGGGGCGGCCTGCCCCTGGACTTTCTGGTTATAAATCCTAACCTGGAAATGCACACCACCAACAGCGATCGAACCAGCAATGCTAATCTGGTTATTATTCCTTGGCAGGGAAATCCCCATGCGAGAGAAGTGCAGCACGAGAGACTTCACCTTCTCGCCCGAAATCGGCTTCCAATTGTGATGACGTGGTGCAGAGGTTGGGATAGCCTGCTCTTGGGTTTCGTAGCCATTCCTCCTAAGTGGGACAACCCCAATGGGTGCTCCACCCCTTCTCGCGGCCTTGCTTTCAAATAAGGCACAATCATTATCCACTACCAGTTCGCTGTCCGCGAGATCCTCTTGGGCACTCTCATCCACACCCCGGATCGGCTTGGACGAGGAAACCACATATGGTAGGGTATTGCTGACCCGTGGTAAGGTGCACTTCGTGGGAGCCCCGCCCCTCCCCGCACCCTTGCTTTCAAATGAAGCACATACATTCTCCACCACCATTTCTTCAGCCCGGAGATCCTCTTTGGCACTCTCATCCACACTCCCGAACGGCTTGGACAAGTAAACCACATATAGTAGGGCATCGCTGACCCGTAGTAACGTGCACTTCATGGGAGCCCCGCCCCTCCCCGCACTCTTACTTTTAAATAGGACACAATCATTATCCACTACCATTTTGCCAGCCCCGAGATCCTCTTGGGCACTCTCATCCACATCCCTGATCGGCTTGGACGAGGAAACCACATATGGTAGGGTATTGCTGACCCATGGTAAGGTGCACTTCATGGGAGCCCCGCCCCTCCCCGCACTCTTACTTTTAAATAAGACACAATCATTATCCACTACCATTTCGCCGGCCCCGAGATCCTCTTGGGCACTCTCATCCACACTCCCGATCGGCTTGGACGAAGAAACCACATATGGTAGAGTGTCGCTGACCCGTGGTAAGGTGCACTTCATGGGAGCCCCGCCCCTCCCCGCACCATTACTTTCAAATAAGGCACAATCATTCTCAACCACCATTTCTTCAGCCCCGAGATCCTCTTTGGCACTCTCATCCACACTCCCGATCGGCTTGGGCGAAGAAACCACATATGGGAGGGTATCGTTAACCCGTGGTAAGGTGCACTTCATGGGAGCCCCGCCCCTCCCCGCACCCTTACTTTCAAATGAAGCACAATCATTCTCCACCACCATTTTCCCAACCTGGGAATACACTTCATCAACAGTGACAAGACTAGCACTGCTAACCCGGCTATTACTCCCAGGCGGAGACATCCCCATGCGAGAGAAATTCAGTACGAGAGACTTCACCTTCTCGCCTGTAATCGTCTTCCAATTGTGATGATGCGGTGCGGAGGTTTGGGGGATTGCCTGCTCGTGGCTTTTCTGGTTGAAGTAAGCCACAAGTAAGTGAACTTTCCCACCCCTAGTTTTGAAGGTAGCCTGCTCGTTGGATTTCTGATTGAAGTAGGCTACAAGTGAGCGAACATTCACACCGCTGCTGGGTATGCACAGTGGTAGGGACTGGGAGTCCGAGGTTAAGTTTTGGAGAGTGAGAGAGTTTTTAGACAACATTGTTGGTATGCTTTGTGCTAGCGATGAAAGAATGGATGAATAAATGAAAGGGAGGAAAAAGGATGAATGGGAGGAAAAAGGATGAATGGGAGGAAAGAGGGTTAATAAATGAAAGGGAGGAAGGGAGCATACCTGTGTCGTCATAGGCCCAGCGGCCCAGTCAACAAGTACGCGGCCCAGTCGAAGTTTGACACCTAGGATTACGAATACAAAACAAAACATTGCGAGTACAAAACAAACATTACGAGTACAAAACAAACATTACGAATAATCCCGCTGCCGAGTTGAAGTTGGAAACCTAAGGTGGCAAGTCCCATAGAAAGTGTCCAACCTCAACCTAGCTGCTGGAGTACAATAAACTCAATAATCCCTTCTCAAATATAAATTCAAGATAAGATTATTCCTATCTCCAAGCTACGCACTCCCATAACACATTGGTACGACACATAAGACCCCCCATACAAACTAAATAACACAAGTAATATGCGCAACTAGCTATTCTAGACCAGAACAAACCTGACCTCAAACCCCCCAGAAGCGAGAATCCCCAAGGCGAACTTTACCCATCCGCACTGACGACGCACCCCCTAACTGCCTACATGGAAATTAAGTTATGGTGCTGATCAACGAAAAAACACACTGAAATCGTGGGCCCGTCGCACCATAACTGAGCTTGCGCGGAAGCAAAACGCATCTATGATACACAGTAAATTGCGCAATCGTAGAGAAAAATGGAATAAAATATAGACCAATTATCATGGACCGCTATACCAACTCATTAGGATATCACAGTGAGTAGAAAGTCTTCAATCTTCCTTGCACCAAAATAGGAGAGAGCCATGGAGCGGGGCTTACATCAGAGTGTTGGCAAGGAGTTTTCTTTTCTTTTTTTCTTTTGAAAGTTGGAATTGGGTGGGTAAAAGTAATGGTATTTATTAAATACAGTGTTGTGCTCGGGGGTCATTTGCCAGACTGTATGATATGATACTTGAGTAGCTTTGGAAGTAGCATTGTAGCCTTTTTCTTTCCTTTTCTCTTGGCGAGATTATTCTGCTGTTGAGGTTGAGGTTGAGGTTGTGGCTCCGATTGCTCACTTGCTCGTAACCTTAGGCACTCTCTCTCTCGCAAAAATAGCCACTTTTTGCGTAAAAAGTGCGAGTGAGGACCACTTTTGTCGCCTCGCCGTATTATAGAATTTATTTATTCCTTTCATTCTACCAGCCTCTCCAGAGTCGAAATGCTGTGCTTTTGGCAGATGATGCGAATTTGCTTCTACCACACAGCGGAGAAAGAAAGTGTAATGTTGGGATTGAGCATCTGGCAGCAACATTATCAAATATTTTAGACATCATATATTGGAAGATGGCCTACAATACACTAGTGCACTCAGGATCTCATGGCGGCTGGAAAATATCTGCCCTAAGCTGAGAAAATCATGGCCAACTCAAAATCACAAATGCTCACTCGGTCCACCCATTTCTCCCTCCGCTCCTGGCCATTCCTTCGACTTCACCTTAGCCCAAAACTCAGCAGCACTGCTCCCTCCCATAGCTCCTAAATTCCACACATCCCCACTTGAATAGCCCACTGGCAACTCAACCTCAAAGTTCCTCAAGACCGTAACCACCGCCTTGGCAACAATCATCTGGGCAAGAGCTTTCCCAAAACAATCGCTACTACCAGCGCCCCATCCAAACCCGACAGTCTTCATCCTCTCGATCTTCTCCCTAGTCCCCTCCAACCACCTCTCAGGGCAAAAATGATGCACATCCTCTCCGAAAATGCGTCTGTTCCTGCAGATGACAATGGGATTTAGGTAGATCTGGAGCCCCCCGGGGAGGGTGTAGAGACAGTTCCGATGGGTAAGCTCAGTTCCAGAAGAGGTGACTATGCGTGGAAAACTCATGAGAAAGGCTGGATTGAAGCGTAGGGACTCGTGCAGGACTGCCGAGAGGTAGGGGAGTCTGGTACCCTGATCTTCAATGTCTGTCCAGGGTGGGATTTCCGAGAGGGGTTTTTGCCAGTAATAGGTTGCGAGTTCGGAAAGGAGAGTTGCGAGAACGCGTGGATTGGTAAAGAGGAGTTTGAGTGTGTTGGTTATAGCGAAGGCTATGGAGTCTTTGCTTGCGAGACTAGCGGGGGTGTTAGTTTTTGTGTTGGTGTTTGAGATTGGGGGGGAGGTACAAGGGAGGGAAACACTTGGTGAGAACTTCTTCTTTAGTGAATCTAGTGCCTTCAGAGTTTTTGGCGGACATCGCCCTGTTGGCAGTTAGCTTTGTGGATTTGCATAGGGCTAAATGGAAAGAAGGATTGCAGGTAGCAACTTTTCAAGCATAGTAACTGCTTGCGTAGCATATTCGCTATTGAGATGCCATTCTTCTCCACCGGCCTCTGATTTCTCCCTAGACATCCACGCTGTATCAATGATTAGTCCAGCCTTCACTCGCAGAGCTTCAGGCCCCTCCCTATCTGCCTTCTCCCCCGAAATGTTGGGGATGAACGAATTCCAAGTAAGCGTGCGATAGATGGTACGAAGCTCAGCCAAGACCCCGACATTTTCCAATTCGCTTTCAAATGCTGGGGTACGACCTTTATTCTAGCCACAGATCCTAAAATCAGCTCTTTCTTCTGCCAGTCGGGGTGCCCATTTAAAACACTAGAGATACTCACATCCTCCCGATTCTGCGTACACCCCATGTCTACCCCGAAAACCACCAACCCAACCAAATCGACACTCAGATGCCTAGCCCACTCAGAAAGGTCCAAATGAGCCTCGCTGCTGCCATACTTGGCCTTCAGCTTCTCAGCCCATTCTCTAACCCGGCAATCCACAACACCCTCCCACAGTCCTACCATACCCACAGAGCAAGTTGGCGCACTACACTTCCTCCACTCGGCATGCAGCCCCGGGGGAGGGACGAAAAACACATCATTGACCCCCTCATGCCCAAAGGGTAGCCACCAATGGGGGGGATTGGCCTGGATGCTTATCTCCTTGACGTAGTTGGGGTCATTGACGGAAATTATGTTAGGCGAGATGCGAACGATGGGTCCATATTCTTCGTGCAGGAGGGGCTCTAGGTCCTCAAGGTCGCTGTCGTATTCCCAGGTAAGCCAGCTGGACCCGGTACTTGCCATGAACAGGCCTGGGAAGGGGGAGAAAGGGTGATAGTAGAGATTGTAGACCACCACAGCGAAAGGGGCGAGGACGAGAAGAGAGGTGTCGATCGGGGATAGGGTGGTGCGTTTACCCCGGAGGATGGGGGCTTTGGTGGCGACGTTCATAGTTGTGAGCTTTAGCGATTGTGTGCTTTGCAGAAGTATGGGGGTGAAGGGCTGGGTTTCGGTTTAAAGGTGAGTTCACTGAAGAACTTAAATGGCATCTAGAACCGAAAGTGCCATGGTATTGGTAGTAGGGGCTTCTATTCCATTGTCGTTGGGCTCCTATGGTATGCTATCCTAATATTATTGTTATAATATTATAATATTAGTCAATGAAGCTTCCCTTGGGGTAGGCTTGGTTATTTCCAAGAGCACTCCATCCCAGGGCCCATTCTGCACAGGTTTGAAAAAAAAATTCATATTCTTAGGTCCGAGAGGTAGAGGAGGAGATACAAACGCCCAGTGCGCACCCTCCTCGCGCTAGCGCTATAGGCTTCACAAACGCGAATGTCCAAATTCTCCCGATAGGTTAACAACATGTAAATGTATCTTCTAACCACGAAATTGATTTTGAATCTACCAACCAAGGTATACCGTTCAGGATTCAACCTGTGTCAGCTTAAAAAGGGGAGCTCTCAAACACCTCTTACCTTATTCCCCTTGAAGAAAATAGGCAGCTGGAAGGATGCCGAGTGGTTATGACGTGTGGTCCGAGCTTTCAGCAAGTGGGGTTTTTCATGGGCTTTGTCCGCGGGGGTTCGAATCCCCCTCCTTTCATCAACTTTTTTCTTTTTTACCCCCCAGGACATCCAAGATCATAGACCGGTTGCTGTAAGAGCTTCGAGCCCCCCAACACCAAATATTGTAATGGAAAGAATTGGAAACAAGGGTGGGAAAGACAAAAAACAAAGTTATTATAGATATGATAATATCAAAGACAACTACAACTTCCATTGCAAAATACTCACCTCCTATAGCCATTCACGCCTAGCTGGAGGTGGGTGTACAAATGGGAGCAGACTAAGCGTTGGAGTAGTTCCATCACTATTGAGGAATGTCGTGCTGGGAAAATAACTAGAGTAAGGAGCTGAGGCCACGGTAATATAAGAGCTGCAGCACTTGATATATTACTATCAGGTTTTTCGCAATTTTCCTATGATACCTAAAGAAGATCTCACTGAAAATTCCAAGAAGAGTGGTAATTATCCACCAGTCCCGATGGTCTAATGACTAAGGAACTGGTCAGTACTAATCTGAAACAGGGACCACCATGTGTTCAAATCCCAGTCCAGTGGATGTAGTTGGGCATAAAAAAAAAAGGGCTTGCAAACCACTTTTTTGATGGTTTCGGTGTTGAGGTCAGTTGAAGTCCTATCTAATTTAGTATTTAGGGATGATCACAAAGCTCAGAATGGAGCAAAAGAGTGACTGGGATGCCTCAATCAGTGAGATTATTTTCTCTTGTTCATAGGCCTGCGTTATCACTCATTCTCTGCGAACCTAATACCTCACTGCATTGGAAACATTAGGCACAAAAATATCATACCTTACGAAGCTCATGGTAACCATTTAGTTGGCATTTTGCGCTAGCTCTATAATACTCTAGGAATGCTGCTACAATCCCTTTTTCTCGGATCATTAAATATTAAAGAGCATAGAACACAGAAGAGCCCAAAGATACCACCGAAAGTTTTGGATTGAAAATATTTAACAGGGTCTTTCCTTTGCTGTGGTAAATATTTTAACCTTTTTTGAGCCACTTTAAGATCGAGGGATAGTTTGTGTAATGCTTGTCCTTTTGCGCATCATAGCTATAGGCTAACTTAGCTTTACAGTACTGGAGTAATGGTGCTATGTTGAAGTAAAAGGAAAGAAAGAGAAAAGAGAAAAGAGAAAATTGTGGCATGAACTAGATAGAGTATGGGACCAGGAAGGAAAGGAAGGAAAAAGGCCTACTAGTGATATACATAAATTCCAGGAGCCAAAGTCTACGGATATTGAGAAATGATTCTGTCTCTTTTTTTTCAGTCATTTTTTTGCGTGGGCGGCCGAGAACAGTAATATTATGACACTAGGCAAAACGGAACGGTCTTGAGTGTGCATTAATTGAATCCGTCGAGTGCGGATGCAGCATTACTCGAAGTTCAGCAATGTTAGTAGAGGATAAGGAGCTGAGGACGGCAAGGTATAAGGCAGTACTTTGGGTATAATATCATGATGAAGAGATAGGAAGAGCGAAGTAGACAAGCCCAGCTTCCGACGGTTGCTTGCATAATACACATGCTAGGGGATTATAAACACTGTTTCTTTGGATCGGAATTGCTTCCCGTCACCCACTGGAAGACTGCAAGAAAGAGGGACGGGGGGCTTCTATTCTATGATACTAGAAATAAATAAAGGGTACGTAATTAAGGCTCTAGTTTGACAGGAAAAATGTGAATAACACATGCCTTGAATTTAACGATGAGGAAAAACAGCTTGTAACGAAGAAAGAAAGAAAGGGAGGGGGCTATGATAAACCTGTAATGCTATGATGTAAAAGTTGATGGCCACGGGAATCAGTGAAACAGCCAGCAGGATTAATTAATCCCTGGTCACTCCCCCTGTCCACGGTCGGCAAGCAAGGATAACCAAATATGGATGCCCACGGCACGAAGAGTGTGTGGAAAATCGTCGCCCCACCCTGCAGTAGGACGACAGTGCAGCAAATAGACTAAATGGAGAAGAGACCTGAAAGAAAAGGGGAGAAATGGAAAGGAATGTAGGTGATATTGCGCAACAGATAGACAGAAAAAGGAAGGTGGAGGCCGCATAGTAGGTGTGTTAAAGGGCTTGGTAGCCGTTGGTCTTGGGTTGATCAGATGGAGGTTGATCAGATGGACGTTCGAAGAATAGGAGATATGCTGAGGTCTGGCCTTGGACATCAAGACCTGCGGAACCTTTTGGAGGGGCGCTGATCTGAATCGGACGGCTTGGGTAAGGAAAGTACTGTAAGTCCATCACCATCTGATGGAGGAACGAATTTTCTATGTTCAGATAGTAATTTCACAATGGCATGATTTCCACGGTTTAGACATTGAGAAAGTGCGGTTTCGCCGGCGAGATCTTTCATATCGGTGCTGACATCCACTCGTTCCAACAGCATCTTTACCATTCTCTCGCGCCCTTTCCTGGCCGCTATGAAGAGTGGGGTTTGGCCGGATAGATTAGCGGTGTTAGGGTTGACATCGTTCCGCTCTAGCAGTATCTTTACGACTCCCTCACGCCCTTTCCAGGTTGCTCCGAAGAGTGGTGTTTGGCCATCCTTATCTTGAGTATTGGGGTTGATATCATTCCGTTCTAGCAACATCTTCACGAGTCTCTCATTCCCATCCCAGGCGGCCCAAGAGAGTGGTGTTTCGCCATCACTACTCGTAGTATTGAGATTGACATCGTTCCGCTCTAACAGCATCTTCACGATCCCTTCATGGCCTATGCGGGTGGCTATCAAGAGCGGCGTTGGGCCATTTTTCTTCGCCGCGTTGGGGTTGATATCCACTCGTTCTAGCAGTATCTTCACTACCCTCTCATGTCCTTTCTGGATGGCTGTGGCGAGTGGCGTTAGGCTATTTTTCTCCACAGTGTTGGGGTTGATATCCACTCGTTCCAGCAGTATTTTCACGACTCCCTCATGCCCTTTCGAGGCGGCCCCGAAGAGTGGAGTTTGGCCATATTTATCGACAGTGTTAGGGTTGACGCCCCCTCGCTCTAGCAGTGCCTTCACGACTCCTTCAAACCCCTCCCAGGCAGCCCTAAAGAGCAGTGTCTGGCCACCGCGCTTCCAAGAGTTGAGGTCGATATCCACTCGTTCTAGCAGCATCTCCACGACTCTCCCATGTCCTTTCTGGGTGGCTATGGAGAGTGGCGTGTGGCCGTGTAGCCCCAACCAACCGATTTCCGCAGCGTTGGGGTTAACATCGTTCCGCTCCAGCAGCATCTTCACGACCTCCCCATGCCCTCCCGAGGCGGCCATAAAGAGTGGCGTTTTGCCACCACTATCCGTAGTATTGGGATCGACATCGTCCCGCCCCAACAGCATCTTCACGATCCCTTCATGGCCCTCGCTGGCGGCTATCAAGAGAGGCGTTAGGCCACCGTTCGTCGCAGTGTTGGGGTTGATATCCACTTGTTCTAGCAGCATCTTCACGACTCTCTCATGTCCTTTCCGGGCGGCTATGGAGAGTGGTGTCTGGCCACGTACCCCCCATCTACCGATTTCCGCAGTGTTGGGGTTAACATCGTTCCGCTCCAATAGCATCTTCACGATCCCTTCATGGCCCTCGCTGGCGGCTATCAAGAGAGGCGTTAGGCCATCGTTCGTCACAGTGTTGGAGTTGATATCCACTCGTTCTAGCAGCATCTTCACTATTCTCTCATGTCCTTTCTTGGCGGCTATGGAGAGTGGCGTTTTGCCACGGCTATCTGCAATGTTGGGGTTGACATTGTCCCGCTCTAGCAGCATCTTAACCACTGCCTCATGCCCACCCTCGGTAGCCCATGAAAGTGGTGTTAAGCCGCGCCTCATGTAGGGATTAACGCCTGCTAGCTCTCGCACCATCTTCGCGGTACTGAAAAAACGAATATCCGCCTTGCCACAGATGAAAGAAACAAGATTCGGCCTTTAAAAGTGACGGCGAGGTAAGCTAAAAACAAAATAGTGTCGTAAAGGGTCAAAACGGTGTTCGTGTCGGTTTTTGTGTCAAACGTTTAGAATAGGAGCGTATAGGAACAAGTTTGTGGTAGTTCACAGGGGCTCCCACAAGAAAGAAGGAATTAGGAAGCAATCGGTTCTTGTCGTGTTCGTCCCTTCTAGTCCAGAAGGTCATTAGAGTCACGGCGCCCCGCGTAAAAATCGAAGTTGGAAGTTGGAAGTTGGAACTCTTGGCGAATATTTGAGAGGGAAGAAAACTCCTTCACAGCAAGGAAGTTTGTGTCATTGCGTATTTCCTGCTTTTCTCAAGCGTTGCCTTGGGCATGGCTGCCAAGACCTAGGACTTCTAACTTCGAACTTTGAATTATGCACCGGGGCGCCGTGACTCTATTCCCGCACTCTAAGGCCGTGTAGTACAGTACACGTATGCATCAACGAGGTGATGCGCAAGGTATGAAAGGTTTTCACACCCGTCTTTCTTTCCTTCCTCACTTTTCTCTCTTCACTCCTTTCTTCCTATTCACAACTTTCCTCAAGTCTCCCCCACCCATCGACTTATTACAATCAATCATGATCTTCATCTCCGCTTAATATAAACTTTGTATTACCACTTAAGCCGTTCTACTCCGCTGCGTAAAGCCTCACTGTCTATCATTACCTCCGCATTGATTGTTTTCAACTACTAACCGAAAAAAAAAGTTTTATTGTGTTCTTAAGTAACCGACTCGTTTATGGCAACCCCCCATCCTTTTTTTTTTTAGGCAAGTATAGGCTAAACTCTGTGCCAACTTTCAGACAAAAAGTGTAATAATATTGCTGCGACAGCGAGTGTAACACCTGGGAAATTTGTTACCCTACCTCTTAAGCTAGCAAACCCTGACCTTTAAATTCACCAGATACATATCATTGTTGATAGAATATATAAGCAGCAAGAATCTGATGTGATATTTTGAGAATTTCGGAGCTAGGGTTTATTAACCTAAGAGGCAGGGTAATACTAGTAGACTCCCAGGTGTTAGACTCGGCGTCGCAGCATATTGTCACACTTTTTGTCTGAAGTTGGTATAGAGGCTAGTCTTCCGGAACCATACCCGTAAAGATTTTACCATTTTTTGGGCCAGTTTTAGATTAAGTGGTAACTTGTGTAATGTCTGTCCTTTTGTGTAGCTATTATACAGGCTAACTTAACTTACAAGGGTCAGATGGCTAGTATGTACAGTACGGCACAGTACTGGGGCAATAGTGTTACAGCAAGGAAAAAAAGGAAAGGAGAAAATCGTTCCATGAACCAGATAGAGTATGGGACCAGGAAGGAAAGGAAGGAAAAAGGCCTGCTAGCGATCCACATATATTCCTGGGGCTAGAATCTATGGATGTTGAGAAGTGGTTCGATCTCCTATGTATTTTTTCTGTTTGTTTTTTTTTTTTGCGTGGGCGGCCGAGTGCAGTGCCACTACTGAAATTACAGTCGCACCCCGTTGTCCCGGACCTCACTCTCCCGGATTATTCGTTGTCACGGATAATTTTTCAAGATTTGCGCGAGCTACATAGATATACCCTTCACTGTCCCGGATATTGGGGGGTTTTCGGACCGGATGCAAATTTAGATATTTCTGACCCCTGTTCACATACCAAATATATTCACTGTCCCGGATTTCCTCCCAATCCAGCCCTAAATTCTCACACCATAGCTGCTCAAAAATCAGATGAGTGGGAAACAAACTTCATAAGACACTTCTTTATTTTTTCTGCCTGGCTAACAAGCTTAGATACTACAAGTTTAGCTATCTTAGGGTCTGGATTTAGATGGGTGACAGGAAGAGATTGGTAAAAACGGTGAAGCTCAGTAATGTATCACTCGCTTTTCAGTTTCTTCAAGCATGATTTTTATCACTCACTTCACTGTCCCGGATGCTTCATTGTCCCGGACGGTCAGATCCTGATTTTGGCCATCCGGGACAACGGGGTGCGACTGTATAGCACTTGGTAGAACGGAAGTGTCTTAGTGTGCATTATTGAATCCGCCAAGCGCGGATGTGACATTACTCGATGTTCAGCGATGCCAGTACAGGATAAGGAGATGAGGACGACAAAGTATGCAGCAGTACATTGGGGTGTATGATAGAAAGATAAGGGAAGGAAAGCGAGTAAGCTCAATGTCCGACCGTTGCCAGCCTAATATCATATATATGTTTAGGAATTACAGACACTGGTTCTTTCGACTAGGATTGTTTTCCGTCTCCCCATTAGAGGCCGGCCTGGAACGTGGGGTGCGAGTTCTATTCTATGATGCTAAAAAAGAGAAGGGTAACAAAGCTAGTTTGATAGGAAAAATATGAATAACTGATGCCCTGGGGCAAACGGTGAGGAAAAACAGTCTATAGAAAAGAGGGAGAAAGATAAAGAAGGTATAATACAATGGTAATGCTATGATAATCAAATTTGATGATTGCGTAGATTAATGAAACAGCATGCTCTAATTTATTCCCGGTCACTCTCCCCGCCCACGGGGCGCGATTAGGGCCTGTGGGAATTTGTCCCACGTTTTGCGGGTGGGATGGCAGGGCCGTAAACAGACCAGGAGAAGGGATCGAAAAGAAAGGGGGGGAATGCAAATAAATGTGGGCGATATGGTAAGATGGGGCAACAGATTGAGCAAGAAGGCAGAAATCGCATGCCTGTGGTGGAGTCTCCATCTGGCTAACTGTAGACTGGCGGCTATTAATCCCTTTAACACTCGAGGAATAGGGAGGGATGCTGAGATTTGGCCCTGGACATCAGGACCTGCGGAGCCTTTTAGAGGGACGCTGATCCGGATCGGACGGCTCGGGTAAAGAAAGTGTTGTAAGTCCACCATCTAACGGAGGAATGGAGTTTCCGTGTCCAGATAGTAATCCCACAATGTCATGATGTCCACAGTTCAGAGCTTGTGAGAGTGCGGTTTCGCCGGCGAGATCTGCCATATTGGTGTTGACATCCACTCGTTCTAGCAACATCCTTACAACTCCCTCATGCCCTTTCCCGGCGGCTATAAAGAGTGGCGTTTGGCCATATTCATCCACTGTGTTGGTGATGATATCCACCCGTTCTAGCAGCATCTTCACGACTCCCTCATATCCCGCCCGGGCGGCTATGAAGAGTGGCGTTTGGCCACATTCATCTGCAGTGTTCGGGTTGACATCGTTCCGCTCCAGCAGCATACTCACGATTCCCTCACGCCCTTTCCTAGCGGCTATAAATAGTGGCGCTTGGTCATCAACGTCCTGAGTATTGGGGTTGATATCGTTCCGTTCTAGTAGCATCTTCACAACTCCTTCATGCCCCTGCCAGGCCGCTCTGAAGAGAGGCGTTTGGCCATATTTATTCGTAGTGTTAGGATTGAGATCATTCCGTTCTAGTAGCATCTTAACGAGCCTCTTAGATCCTCCCCAGGCGGCCCTCAAGAGTAGCGTTTCGCCATTATTATCCGCAATATCGGGGTTGACATCGTTGCGCTCCAGCAGCATCTTCACCACTCTCTCACGCCCTTTCTGGGCAGCTATGGAGAGTAGCGTTTGGCCATGTTCATCTCTGGTGTTGGGATTGACACCGGTCTGCTCCAACAATATCTTCACGACTCCTTCGTGTCCCCCGTGGGCGGCCATCAAGAGTGGCGTTAGACCATCCTTTCCCGCAGTGTTGGGGTCGATATCCACTCGTTCTAGCAGCATCTTCACGACTCTCTCATGCCCTTTCCGGGCAGCTATGGAGAGCGGCGTTTGGCCATGTTCATCTCTGGTGTTGGGATTGACATCGGTCTGCTCCAATAATATCTTCACAACTCCTTCATGGCCCCTGCAGGTGGCTATCAAGAGTGGCGTTGGGCTCTTTTTTTTGGCGGTGTTAGGGTTGATATCCACTCGTTCTAGCAGCATCCTCAAGACTCCCTCATGCCCCTCCCGGGCTGCTTCGGAGAGTGGTGCCTGACCCCATTTATTCGTAGTGTTGGGATTGATATCCTCTCGCTCTAACAGCATCTTCACGATTCCCTCACGTCCTTTCCGGGCGGCTTTGAAGAGTGGAGTACAATTATCTTGATCGACAGTGTTAGGGTTGACATCCCCTCGCTCTAGCAGCATCCTCACGACTCCTTCGTGTCCCTGGCAGGTGGCTATGAAGAGTGGAGTTTCGCCAGCATTATTCGCAGTATCGGGATCAACATCGTTCCGCTCCAATAGCATCTTCACGACCCCTTCACGTCCCCGGCGGGCGGCTATCAAGAGCGGCGTTAGGCCACCCTTCTCCGCAGTGTTGAGGTTGATATCCACCCGTTCCAACAGCATCTTCACGACTCCCTCGGATCCTTTCTGGGCGGCTATGGAGAGTGGCGTTTGGCGATGTTCGCCCGCGGTGTTGGGGTTGACATCGTTCCGTTCCAACAGCATCTTCACGATCCCTTCATGGCCCAGGCGGACGGCTATCAAGAGCGGCGTTGGGCTCTTTTTCTTCCCAGTGTTGGGGTTGATATCCACCCGTTCTAACAGCATCTTCACGACTCCCTCGTATCCTTTCTCGGCGGCTATAAAGAGTGGCGTTTTGCCTTGTTCATTCGCGTTAGGGTCGACATCGTTCCGCTCCAGCAACATCTTCACGACCCCTTCATGGCCCTTGCGGGTGGCTACCAAGAGCGGCGTTGGGATCTTTTTCTTCACAGGGTCGGGGGTGATATCCACCCGTTCTAGTAGCATCTTCACGACCCCCTCATATCCTTTTTGGGCAGCTAGGAAGAGTGCCGTTCGGTTATGTTGATCCGTGGTGTTGGGGTTAACATCGTTCCGCTTCAGCAGCATTTTCACGACGCATTCATGTCCTTCGCGAGCGGCTCCGAAGAGTGGCGTTAAGCCAAGTTTATCCGCCGCGTCAGGATTGACATCCGCTCGTTCTAACAACATCTTCACAGCTCTCTCACGTCCTTTCCAAGCGGCTATAGATAGTGGTGCTTGGCCATGTTCATCGGCAGCATTAGGGTTGACGTCGTTCCGGTCCAGTAGCATTTTCACGACTCCCTCGCACCCTGCAGAGGCGGCCATGAAGAGTGGTGTTTGGCCACCTTGATTCGCAGTGTTGGGGTTGACATCCCCTCGCTCCAGCAGCACCTTCACGACTCCCTCATGCCCCCCATAAGCAGCGCCACAGAGCAATGTTTCGCCATCATCATCAGCAGTATTAGGATTGATATCCGCCTTTTCCAGCAGCATCTTCACGACTCCCTCATGTCCTTCCCAGGCGGCCCGCAAAAGTGGTGTTAGGCCGTATGTATCCCTCGTGTTGGGCTCCATATCCCCACGCTCTAGGAGCATCTTTACCATGCCTTCATGCCCCTCTCTAGCAGCCCAGGCAAATGCTGTATGTCCCTCGAAATCAGTCGCATTAAGATCCCATTCCCTTGTCTCCAATAAAGCATGCGCTATTTCCACGATCCCAAGGTAAGTTGCGCCGTGAAGCCCTGTGAATCCCTCAAGGGCATTACCACCCTCTCGTTTAGGATGGCGCCACCGCCACTGGGGCCTCTTATGAATTAAGAGTAGTTTAGAGGATATATGTTTATCATAACCGTCAAGAAGTTCTAATGCCATTGATTTCACTCTTTGGCTGAGCTCCTTTCTCGCATGTGCTCCCCAATAACAAGAGGCATAGCCCACAAAGGGGGCCGCTATAGGTGGCGAACAAAGAGCAGTTGACAAGTCTCTGACCACTGGAAGTTGAGGAAGGTCAAACAAACTTCGGCCATCATCGAGTGGGGACTATCAAACAGGGAGGAATCATTGGATAGACGGTCTTGGAGAGTGAAGTGAACAAGGCGGACAGTAGATGATGATGGCTCAATCGTGATAAGCCCCAGCGAACAGCGTAGCACAGTTTCCATTTCAGGTATGTTCCCAGCATTCTGGTTCGTATCTCCCCGCTCTACCCCCAGTGCTTGACATAACTCAAGCACCATCAACGGCCGCTCGGAATGTGATATCCACATAAGGGCTTCCATTCCAAGCCTCGATTCTCTCCCACCTTGTGACCTTATCCGTGTGAGGGTTGCCGTGTACGCATCCCCCAGCTCCTTCCCTTCCGTCATCTCCTCGAGCTTTTTTCTTCTCTTGTAGGTCGTCACCTCTCCCAGGATTGCGTCAATATTTAGCGAAACCAAGAAGAGCCTAGCTACCAGTGTAAGTGAATTGCCCTTGCATGCGTCGTGGAGGTGCCCGATATTGCTACTCACGACTTGGAAATCGTTTCAGGAATCATTCTCATAATATCATTCCTCAAACCGGCGTCCATTGCATCGGGCTCCGTGTCCCTGTCCAGCCTAGCATCCAAATACACCCTAATGTCATCGTCTGTAGGGCTGACGGGTATTATAATAGCCTCAGTGAAGTATTTCTTCACTTCCCCCTCAACATGAGATCTCCCGGTAAATAACATCCGCGTACTCGGCGACTCCCGAATAACGTCTCGCAGTGACCCAAGCAGCTCTTGGCGACTCTCTGGTGTGCATTCATCCAATGCGTCAATGCATATATAAACTGAGGGCAACAGCGCGGTAGTCGTCTTTAGCATTCCTACTATATCGCGTAACCGTAGACCTCGATCAGAAAACCGCTCCCGAAAGGTTTGTCGCACATCCTCTGGCATCTCTCCTATGCTCACAAGCTGCTTTAGGATGGAGCCTAGCATGGCCGTTGCTGACTGCTCTTGACTAGCAAGGTAATCGCAATATAACCAAGCGACAGCCAAATCCTTCTCCCTAGCCTGGTTACACAGGTTGTCAATCATGAGGGAACTACAGTAACATCTGCCTGTCAGCGACACCTGCTTTTATTTCCTTTTGTAGAAGAGGGATGTTTTTACCTCAGATATGTCTTTCCCACACCAAGACCCCCCGAACAAAATAACACTCGCTCGCGGTATCCATCCTCTCCGTTACTCCATTTCCGAAACTCGCTAGTTTCTAGAACCCAATTCCCCACGCCATCGAGCCGACCGGCTCTCACGTCTCGGTGCCGCAGCTGAGGGTTTAGAGGCGATAGCCACTCCCGGATCCGATTATCTTCATCGGATATTCCTGTGTTGGCGTCGATAACATTATTGAGAGAGTTGACATTGTCGGTAATACCTATGTTTGGGGGTGGTTTTCGTGTCATGTTGCTTGGGATGCTTTCAGCACTGGTGGCGCGATCAGTGATGTTGTGTCAAGGAGCCTGGGGGCTTCGAGGATTTTACGATAAGACATAGGGTGGAATGAGGCTCAAGACGTTTCATATGCGCCCAATCACGCAGCAGCTACAATACCCGCAGTCTCCAGGAGCCACAACCACCTAACTATCATACCCTCAGCACTGATGCAGCACATCAGGACACTTGCGCGAGTTACAACCTTACTTGCTCAAAAGGGCGGCTTCTAAATACACCGACTACTTGTGAAAGAATCAGTAAGTCGTGTACCGTAATGCCGTCAGCTCTATAGACGTGTCTCTGGAACCGCAGGAGAGTGCCTAGGCGTCTCTATTTAATGGCGCCCCTTGCAATACCTGCAAGAAAGGTTTCATATATCTCATGAGCGACAGAACCGCCTAGAAAAGATAGCAAAGCCTACACCTTAACGAACCCCAGTGATCACACATAGATCCGCAAACGATTCCAACTCCAGGGGAATTACGATCCCATAAACAAGACAAAGCCTCCAGCAATCCACAGTCTACGCCCCCAATCGAAGTTAGCAATCCGTAGGAGCTAAGTTAGTACAAACAATGTACTGTAAACCTTAACTCAACAGCCCAGAAACAAATAAAATATGATAGTATGATAGGATGAACACCTTAACAGACCCACACGTAAAAGCGTTCCCATTAAGGTAGACTTTAGGTAACATCAACAATAACCCAAGTCTTGTCACTAAAAGTGAAAATTCATATCAAGGTATTTTAAATATAGTGAAAAAGGACCCACTAATTAAGGAATATGTACTCGTAGAGGGTGAGAAAGTACCACGCTTGCTCGCATTCTTGGACGCTCTCCCAGAGAGTGCCCTACAGCTCAACGCCAGATTCGGCTCAACGCCAGTTTCACGCTTGATTCAAACCAAAGCCCACCAAGCGAAAATAAAAGTTGTAAAAGAGAGGGAAAAAAATGTATGACTTATTTGGAAAGACTTAAAACAATGTCTAAGAAAGCCAGAAGGACATTTCAAGCATCAAAGAATGTTTGGTAGTGGTTCATAATTCTTAAATTCACATACAAAAAAAAACTGGCGTTGAATCTAGCGTTGAGCTGCAGGGCACTCTCTAGGGGTACCCAGGATTGCGAGCAAGCTAGCAAGCGCGGGCCGTGACTCTGTCACAACCTTGGCACGGTTAGGTGGCTGCATCCTTTGAGCCTAGATGACTGTAGTTCACGCAAAATCTAGTAGGAGTAGTGCACCGGTTATTCTATAACTGAATCACCTATCTGAGCCCCCATTCCGGAGACTTGAAAAAACGGCGACTTGAAAAAACGGCTATGATAGTACGTATAATACACTCGAGTAACGGGCAGGGTTCTCACTGTTGAGCCGCGGCCCCAACAATTTAGTCTAGCATTTTCCCTCTCAAAATACAACCTCTCCATCACCACCTTTCACAACAGGCAAATATGGAGCGCTCCAAGGCCCGTCGACCTTTCAAGGATCAATAGTAATCCTTTCTTCTTTACTTTTACGTGGTGGAAGGGGAATCGTCGCTAACAATTGAATCAGTCTAATCGCCTACAATACTGTCTCCGCGGTGCTCTGGTTTGGTGTCGCCGGCCGCACACTTCTCCTACTCCCGCTTGTCGGGCACGAAAACGTCTACGCCGGTGTAGGAAACTACACAAAATGGGCGCAGACACTGGCGATCCTAGAAGTCTTCCACATTCTTCTTGGTAATCCCCCATCCTCTCCAATTCTGCCAGGAATCTATAGCTAACTTGATTCGTGATGTCCAGGTCTCCTCCGAAGCTCCTTCGCAACCACCCTCCTCCAAGTCTCCTCCCGAATTCTCCTAGTATGGGGTGTCTGCAACCCCTTCGAAGGACCCAAGGGCTCGCTCTTTTATTCGACTATGCTACTCGCCTGGGGGGTCACCGAGATCTGCCGCTATAGCTACTATGTAACCAGCATTGTTGGCCGAACACCAGCGTTCCTGACCTGGCTGAGATACAACACCTTTTACATCCTGTATCCTATGGGCGCTGGCAGTGAAGCGCTTTGCATCTACCGTGCTCTTAGTGAGGCGAGGTCTTACAATGAAATTTTGTACTGGGTCTTCGTGGGGATTCTGGTTACGTATCCTCCCGGTAAATTTTTCCACTATGAGATTGAAGGATCGGAGTGGACAATGGGCTAACGATGGGGCCAGGATTATATAACCAATACACTCATATGATTAGGCAGCGAAGAAAGAACATTCGCGGAAAAAAGAGGGAGAAATAAACGGTGGGTGCAGGGATGTATGGCTTATTTGGAGTTGGAAGGCTTTTGGACAAGGAAAAAGTTCTATGTGATGACAATTAGCAGGTGTCTCCGCCTATATTTATGCCCAAAATTATGATATGATAGGTTCTCAGCGGGTATCTCATTTGTGGTCTACCATATTTCAAACAAGACGACAGCTACCCTTGTTATCATATCACGAAACGGTGACATGTCCAACTCATCTTGGTTGATTACAATTTGTTGGCTGATGCCTGCACTCTTCGTCAGAATTGCACTTACCGGTAGACTCGGGTACATTGTGCAATTCGTGCACGGCATTTCCCATCGCAAACACTACCGTAAAAACTCAAATAAATGAGAGGTGTGCTATGTAGTTGGGAATTCCTTACTCTGGAAGAGGGGCGAAAAACACAGCAAAAAAAGAGCTGCTCAGCCCCTCTGACAGACATAAAAAAACAAAAAAGCACCAGACCTTACCAGAGAAGGCAACCCCAACGACATGGCAGTGATGGCACACCTCTCGTTTATTTGAGTTTTTACGGTAGGCCCCCGCTGCCAATGCCAACTAGAGGATTGGAACGAAGATGGTAAATTCCCCACCAAAAAAAAAGGGTTACCCAGACCATATACCGTTATATCCGAAGGCAAAACAATGTAGACCACGTTCTCTTCACCAACCCAACCCACGCCCACCCCGTCGAAAGCCGGTATTAGAATTATTCCACTAGAGATGTTGTACTCGAGTATATACAGTACCATATGTTAAAAGAGAAGAAACCCAGTGAACTCTTTAAAGATAATAATTGGTAGCTTTTGATTTTTCCAAGGCGCTAACTGGCTAAGCTCGAATATTTGGTTATCGAGTTTGTTGCCAATCACCGCCTCAGTGTCCACGGATTTTATCACTGCTCCGTGTAGTAGATGGTGATCCGCTTCGTACGTTGATGACGATTGAGTCGTCATCCTCTTAATGTCCTATAGCCGCATGTATAAATATACCGGCCAATGCCTTTCACAATCATCTTCCTGGTGGACCTCTTGAATAACCATCTCATCCACCCAAGCACACAGCTATTCCTTGCTGTCTCTTGGATACATCTCCTGCTCCCCGCTGGAGAGAATCCAACCCTAACACCGACCCCTCCCCACACTTCACGGCTGATCGCTGGGTCAGCAGAGCAAGCAAAACATGATATCCTACAAAACACTCACGGCCTCGGGTAGTCCGCCATGTTGCATGTACGACTAGGGCCCAAGTATCATGTGTAAAGCCGTATTTGAGGCCTGATACTGAGGTTGAGGTGGTCGGGATGTGCTGGAAAAGGATGGTCGGTGAAGCTGAGGCGGGGTAGATGTTTGAGGCCGGATAGGGGTTGATTATGTTTGCTGATTTGGGGGCCTTGTTTGGGAAGGGTTGAATGCTATGGTAAGAAAATTGGGCCTTTTCATAGCCATGAGCTTACTTGGGCGAGTAAGTAGCAGAGGGGTGCTATCGAGAGCCTCAAGCCTCATCCTTGTGATACCGCTCAGGTCACATTCTTTAGAGGCATAATAATCGCAGTCTGATATCGCTGCCAAATGCTCTTGAGAAGTACTAATGTTTGTGTACCCTATAGCGAACGGAACAGATAGATTATACGAACCATCAAACCCGGAAACACACTTATCATACTACTCTGATCCCCCCAATCTATCTACCTACTGCTGTTCCTGCGTTCACCCGTGGTTTGCTCGAACCGACAAGCGAATCTCTCACCATGCCCCTTCCCAGTCTAGAAGCACCCCACGATCTATCGCATCCCAAGACAGCCTTTTCCAGCCCACTACCCCTCATATAAACCAAAGGCCGTCCCACAATGGCCAGAACCTACCCCCTAATTCCAAGACCACCCGACCACCAATGCCAAAATCCAAGCCAAAGAAGGCCTCTCCCAAGCACTTTCCGTCAAAACCATACATGCGAGCCCTCCACTCGGCCCCGCCAACCACCCCACCCACCGCAGCCTGGTCAACAACCGACGACGAGCTCCTCCTGACATCTAAAACCTCAGGCAAAAAATGGGTGGAAATCAGCCCTCTTTTCCCGGGGAAAACCAGTAACGCCTGTAGGAAACGCCACGCAAGGCTAGTCACAAATGCGCAGCTGGAATGGAATGCCGAGCGCGAGAAGGATCTCGCAATGGAGTTTGTCAGTGCCAAAGTCGGGTTTTTCAAGAGTCTGGCAGGGAATTTGGGGTTGGAATGGCAGCAGGTTGAAAAAAAGGTGAGCTTTCTTTCTTTCTTTCTTTCTTTCTTCCAGTGGTATCAAGCAAGTCCTTCTCCTGGGAGTGTTAATTCGCCACTAGTGCGTCGAGATGGGTTTCCGTGCTCTATTAGAGAAAGGCAAGAAATGCGCCCCCGGGGGACCTCCCCCCGCGAGAACATATAGTTCCCAAGTAGATAGGAAGAGAAGGGCAATGGATGACCCTGGCGAAGAGTCCCCCGGGAGCGAGATTATCCAACCGTCACCACAACCATCAGTAGTAGTAGCCAGGCCGAAAGTGAAGAGGAATTGGAGGGCTGCGAAGAGCAAAAAGCCTGCGGGAGGAATCTATGGTGAAATCAGGGTAGCGGGATTAAAAGGGGCAGAGTTCGAGGCGGAAGTGCCAGTAGGGATGGGATTAGAAGTCAGGGAGGATCCTGCAGACGCTGAGGATGAATTGGAGGACGATGAAGAGGAGAAAGTTGACATTATGCGGGAATAAATGTTTTGGGGGGATGTCTCATACTGATGAAGGGTCTGTTTTTTCTCTTGGTTCGTTATTAAATTTTATTAATTCAATTCAACGAACGGTCAAGTTGTCTAGTCGCATAGTGCATCACTCGGCTGTGGAGTAACGATGAATTCGACGGTCTATGATAGTTAAGGGATTAGTATCAGAAGTTACAGTTTTTTATTGTATGACAAGATCAGAGCATTAACACATTCGAGTCCAAGGTCGCTCGTTAGCTTTCTCTCTCTCTAGTTTGTGGAATTGGTGTCCGTATCCCGCACAATTTTAGATGCCCGATTATGATCCCCTTGCACACACTCGCACTTGGACCGACTCCAAAGTAGGCGCAGCACCGAAGAATCAATTGCTGCCATCCGCACAAGTACAGTAGATATAATCCATTGAATTACCGTACTCCGGAATTATGAGACCCAACATGTGCGTACAGTACATGATACAAGTAAAAGAAAAGGTATGATAAACATGATAAACGAGTTCGTCGCGGTCGTGAAAAAGCCGTAAATGTATGTATACTCCAAGTTTCTATCTATCATATCCGCTCATCCGTCCCCCGCCCCCACCAGGTCGAACAAATTCGATCATAATATTATCATATCAAACGCCTACCACCAGCCCAACATCAAACCCCGCCTCATCCTCTCCAAAATACCCCCTCTGATTCGCAACAAGCCTAACCCTACCACGCTTCCACTTTACCCAAAAGTCTACGGAAAAATGAGTATGCCCAAACACCCAAGTCCCCACGCCCTCCCCACCACCAGCAGTGAGCACCTCCCCAACAACATCCGTAGCAAAAGCCGAAGCGACCGAACTCCCCTCGAACACGCTCTTACTCGTGCCCCCAACGACAGGCGCATGATGAGTGACAATAACCGCCTTCCTTCCCCGCCGCAAACCCGCCACAGCAGTCTTCAACCACTCCACATCCTCACGAAAAGCCCTATTATGCGCATCCACACTCCAGCCCTTTATCATTCTAAAATCCTGTACCCGCGCCGCAACCTCTGCTGCCGCTTCCTCCGGTACGTGAGTATTTAACGTGGCGCCGAGTATACAGACCACCTCTTCTTCTTCCCCTCCCCCCACGCGGACCGATACCTCCACTACACGCCTATACAGCACCTGAACGCGCCCCTCCAGCGCCCGCTCGCTCTCCAACCGCGCCGCGGCACGGAGCGCCTCGTCGCGGGATTGGTGGTAGAATTCGTGGTTGCCGAGGATTAGGAAGATTTGGCGGAACTTGTGGACGTGTGCTGTTAGGAAGTGCAGGTAGCGGGGGTAGTGGGATGGGGTTAGGAGACCGATGTCCCCAGCTAGGAGGAGGTAGGGCGCCCGGGGAGGGATGTGGAAGGTTTCGTAGGTGTTTGGTGGGGTTTGGGAGGCTTCGAGGTGGAGGTCTGAGAGGATTTGGAAGGAGGTTGTTGGCGGGGTTGTACAGGTTGGGGGGCCGGTAGTGGAGGTGGCGGTGGAGGGGGAGGGGAGGAAGGAGGTTAGGGTTGGGGAGAAGAGGTGGGTTGAGAGGGATTTGGGGATTGTGGAGAGTTTTAGGCGGGGCATTTTGATTGCTGTATTGATTGATTGATTGACCCGATTAATAGAGCGATGGGTGAGGGGGGGAGGGAGGGTGTGATTGACTGACTGACTGCAGGGATTAATCGAGTACCGTACAGTAAGCCAAAAGTGGTCACTTGAGCAGTTTGGTACCGGTAGGGTAGGTAAGTTTCTTTCCATCGTTTCACAAAGATCTAGTTAGATTTATGCATTCTCTTCTCTCGATCACTTGGCAAGGTATGCAAGGCACCAACCTAACCTACCGGTATTATGATACAATACACTCATCAAAAGGATGGAAGCGAGATTTATGCTTTTACGGTATGTCACATATTGTTCTAGCATTGTGCGACAGAAGCAACTCTAAGATAATATTTGCATCAGTATTTGTATTCATCCCTTTCTTCCTCTCGATTATTATATTTGTGGTGATTATTATAGTTGTGATAGAAAAAAACTTGAAAAAATAAATGAAAAATACATAATCTAAACATACTTTATCACTCAGTTTGACAGACAGCCCAGCCGACGGCTTATAGACTGTTGTCCGGTATTACATACTCCTCTGATCTCATAAGATCAGTTCAGTATCCAAATGTCAGGCTCCTTTCTTTTTTTTTGGGGTAATATCCCTCTAATGAATGGATGAGAAGAAAAAGACCAACGCTATGCATCGCTAAACAAGATGTGAAAAAGCAGAAATGAGAAATGGAGATGAGGAAAAAAAAAAAAAGAACCAAAACCAAAAAACCAATGCACCTTTTTCAAAATGAAACGAACGAATAACCCACACCATTACCCCTCCCTATTTCTTCCCATCCCCTCATCATCAGTACGCAGGAAAAAAAAAAGAAAAAAAAAAACTCCACCCCATCCCACCCCATCCCAATTCCAAACCCATCATCAGTGGCCATGACAAAAAAAAAAAATCAAGAAAATAAAAAAAAAATCGGATGAACGAATGCCTTAGACACACTCAAGCCCCAACCCCCGATGCACATCCCACATCTGAGGCACAGCCGGAGCCTCAATCTTCGCCTTCCTAACCCCCCAAACAGCACCACGGGTACCAACTCCCAACTCGGCCAGAACCTTCCTAAGTTCTGGATGCCTCCTGACAGCCAATCCCACAGTCCTCTTATCCAAACTCTTCGCAACGACCTTCAACCTCTCTCCATACGTCGCAACCAGGTAGTCAACATCTTGGGCATCGCTCCTCTTCCCCCTACTCGCGCAGGCATTCAACTTGCCCCGGAAGAGCACATCCTCATTGGCAATGGGGACGTAGCTGGTCCCCATCTTGCAACCCTTGAGCACCGTATTCCGACTCTCAGGGAAGTGGGCCTTGTCGTGCTGTCCCACGAACATCTCCACCAGCACCATGTGCTTCGGCTCGAGCGGGGATGTGCTGAAGGAACTGGAGTTCCAGAAGTAAGCTACGTAGTCCTCCCGTGCGTGGGGAATTTCTAACCAGTCGCGACGGTCGGAGAGGATGTGGGTTATTGTCGACTTTGGGGCCGAGACGAGGACGTCTAGGTCTTTTGACTCGCGGTGGTCCGCGCCTGTGGCTAGGATTGCGAAGCCGCCGAAGAAGGTGTGGTGAATTCGGTGGAAGGTTAGGACTCGTGAGAGGGCGAGGGCGGCATCGTTTAGTGTTGTTTGGTGCATTTTTATTATTATTATTATAGATGGTTGGTTGGCTGGTTGTTGAATGAATGAATGAATAAATGAATGTAGGCCGTCGAGAACACGAGGAGAGAATGGATGAGTGAATGAGTGAATGAGTGTGTGTGTGGGCAAGTATTAAAGTTATATATCAATCAATCGATCCACTTTTAAAGAAAAGAAAAGAAAAAAAGGCTGAAGACAGTAGCGCGGGTAAGGAACGGACGGAAGAAAGGTAGGACCGAAGGGAAAGAAAAAGAAAAAAGTGCTGAAGAGCGGTGAAGTTCGGAGTATCAAACTCTAGATCTAGAGGGTATTTCCCTGTATGTATGTATGTATCGTGGGATGGACTAGTAGTTTGCTCGTGACGAAGGTAAGCACTGTACTGTACCGACGGCGTCCTCACCGCACTAACATACAAAGTTTATAAAATAAAAAAAGGAGAGTGATGGTAGTTTGTCAAAGAAAAGCGGGTGCAGGCACGACCGTTTTTAACAAAACTCGAAGAAGAAAAAAAGGAAGGGGAAAAAAGTAAAGGGTACCCGCCGTCTGATATAAGAATGAATGAAGGAATGAATGAATGAAAAAAGAAAGGAAAACAATGCAGATGAGCAAGAATGCAGATGATGAACAAATAGGCAACAACAAGAATTTGGTGGAAATGAAATAGCTCTATATAATAAAACTCCCGAATCACGAGGCTGTATAGTTTGAGTACTGTGCAGTTAACGGACCGTTACATTTCCTCACCTCGAATATCTTAATTTGGATATCCCCCCCAATGATAAAAACATGGGAAGTAAAATAATAATAAAAAAACCCCCTCGGGAACCTGGAGAGGTGAGTTCGTTTCAAAAAAATTAACCGCCGGCCCGCAAGGGACAAAAAAACAACACCTAACCAATGAGGGGTCGTGCATCGGGAAATAAATAAATAAATAAACAAATACCGAGAAATCACCAACAAATAAGTAGAGCCATGATGGGCCATGTTTCAAGAACAGGCCAACCAGAGCCGACAACCCCTGATCAACGTCGCCAAGCGAAACTCTAAAATCTCCGAAAAGGGAGATAGTTTTTGGACATGGGGGGATAAATATGGTGTCTCAGAGGCTATGAAAAATAATTATTATTATTATTGTTGTCGTTATTGTTACCGTATTCTCCACGTTTATTCGCGCTGTCACTGGATCTGAAGGGGCGATCAGGAACTCTTGACGGACCGTTTGGTTTTAGTTTTTTTTTCTTCTGAAGCGGCGGTAAACGAAAGCAAGGCAGGCATTGCGTAGACAACCGTACCTGTCCTTTCCCTCTGCTCGAATACCGTACCGTGGAGTACCGGCACTGTACCATCCTGGGGGCGAGGAAAAACAATCGCTCCAGTTTCAACCAGGCAAGCTCCACTAATCTCCGACTCCGCATACCATTCCGGTATCATCGCAATTTTCAACCCCCCCCAAATTTCCAAATTGCGCAATAACCCCAACCCCACCTCTCCCTCCGTGCATCATCTCCTCAGCGATTGATGGACCAATCACGCCTTCAGCCCCGCCCGTCACCGTAAATTCACGGGTATTGTATCATACCAGGAGCCACAGTGAGCTGAATAATGTGGTTTTGTTTTTGTTTCGTTTCGCGTTTGTGCTGGCGCTGCGAGGGCCTATTACCTTATGACTTTTCACTGCGGAAGAAGGGGCGATGGATGGCCAATCAAGATGTCGGGCTGCCAACAGTGGTTGTGCTTGCTCTTTGAGGGAGGTTGTTGCGGGGGCTGGAGGGATGGAAGGCTGGGCTGAAGAAGGGATGAGGTGGAGGTTCGGTTGGCTACGATTGTTCGAAAACCAGTAGACTATGACTTATGAATGCTGGCGGATTTGCCGGAATGTCAGGTAACAGCCTGAACCGGGCCTGACTTTGCTTGTTGAGTGCCATTACGGAGGTACAGCGCCTAAGTTTTGTACATTTTACTAGCAGGGGGGTCTTCGGCTAGTAGGGTTGAGGTGCGAATGAGGAATAGTGGCTTGGGGGTTCTTGAGTAAAATTAAAAAATTTTCAACGTTGAACTTGTTAGATATACTTCACCGCAGGATTGACGAAAATGCCACCGATAAACCATTCACACTTGACTCGAGACCAGAGGCGGGATTGTCAACTATTGTGATCTATAGGATGGAAGTATCGCCAAATTCAAGAAAAGACTGGGTTTTCATGAAGGCAAATCGGGTATGCCTGTACTTCTCCAGCTACTCCAATAAAGCGATCTGGCTGTTCCCCAGTGCTCACCCAAGCACAAATCGAGGACCTAGTAGGATATGTCTGTATGTCCTCTCGGAATAGGCGGCTCTCCTATGAGCAACTAGCTGAAGGTATGTTATATTAGAGCCTGTTCAGTTTGATTACCCCATACAAATGACTGTTTCCCTTCTGTTCTAAAAAGAGGAAAAGCTTTTATCTATTGAAATCGTTAATATAGGGCTAATTATGAGTATAGAGTTAGACCTTGGCGTAGGGAAAAAGTCAGTACGAGCGGCCCTAATGAGGGAGGGTTTTCACCAGCGGTTAGCGATGAGGAAACCCCCAATTACCGAAACAAATCGAGTAATACGGCTGGAATGGGCCCGTGCACATGTCAACTGGACTCAGGAACAATAGTACTCAATCTTATGGACAGATGAGACTTGGATCACTGGTGGAAGGCACACTAGAACTTGGGTAACTAGAAGGGCTGGGAAAGAATGGGACCCTACTTGTATAGTGGAAAAATATCAAAGAAAGCGGGGATGGATGTTTTGGGGCTGCTTTCATGGAGATATACAAGGGCCAGGAATCTTTTGGGAGAAGGATTGGGGTTCAATCAATTCTGAGAGCTACTGTGCGCACACGGTACCTATTATTCATGGGTATATTGAATTATGTCGTCGCAATGGCATTAATTTAAAACTTATGCAAGATGGAGCACCTGGGCATGCAGCTGGGGATACCAGGACTGAGCTTCAAGAAAGAGGTATTGAAGTCATTCACTGGCCTGCTTTCTCACCTGATCTAAATCCCATTGAAAAAGTATGGCATACTATGAAGAATTATCTACAAGATAATTTTCCAGAAAATATGTCATATGATAGGCTACGGGATGCAGTAAAGGAGGCTTGGGCAAATGTTGGACCCCATGAATTTAGGGAACTTGTAGGTAGCATGCCAGCAAGATGTCAAGCAGTCATTGATGCAAATGGGCTTTTCACGAGGTATTAGATAGAATACTTCAATTTATAAGTACTCGCGCCAATTGTGCCAGCGCCCGTTGTCTTCAGACTTATTCTCACCGTGAGTACGGACACACAAAATCTCCGTAGATCAGAATTATATTTTTAAGTTACTCACTTTCTGAATTCAATTCTAAACCTTCCTTATACAGCAAGTATCGTACCAAGCTGCTTAACTCAATTCACTCCTCAACCCCTGTGAGCCGAGCACCCCTGCTAGCAAAATGTACAAAACTTAGGCGCTGTACCTCCGTAGACCACATCGTACCTGCAGCAGTCCTCTGCGACCGTAACCTTGACTACCATAAAAATGGTTTAGTTCGCCTGTCAGGTACGGTACCGCTTGCCGTAGGCACCGTAGCACAATGCCTTCGGCCTCCTCAACCTTTCGTCGGATGGAAGTTTTTTTTTTTCTCCCTCATAACCAGGCTACGGCAATGCACAATTTCTCACCCTCATTAGCCTAAGCCTCAATCGTGTCAAAAACCGCCCCACCGTCGTCATCAGCTTGTCCAGTCCAAGGGGCACTTTAGGCCCAGCTTACAACACTAGTGTATTCAGACGCACGGAATTATCCCTTTTTGTGGGATGCTCAACCCCGACAAGTCATTCTCATCACCGACAAGATCGATCCAAGACTGATAGGTCCGGGGCATCCTTGTGAGGGATAGCAAAAAGCTCTTTTAGCTTTACGGTATTGCCTCATGATATCAATGCGTATGGTATGAGCAATACAATATTGTAGGAGCCGAGGGATGTCCTGACAAAGTGCCAGTGTGAAACTGAGGTTCTGACTTATTTCAAGTCATAAGAATTGCCCTATCCTTGACATTGCGGATCTCTCTCCTGGTTAAGTTGGGTTGAGCCCGGCCCTTACGTTGTCCAACGCATGTATTTTCCCAAACCGGCACCAGTGCAATCATGGATCCCAAAGTACTGAGGGGCGAATGAGAATTTTCTTGGTTTCTTTCTTCTCCTTCTTTGCCATCGGGTTGGGAAAGGTCATTAGAGCTGGAATTTCTCTAAGATTGTTTTTTCTCGAGCCCTACTCCCTAGAGTCCGCCTTCCACCTCTTACCTCTCTCAGTTAGGAAACCTAAACTCCCACTGACATCTAGAGAAAGAAATAGAAAAGAAAAGAAAAGAAAAGTCGAGAAAGTCAAGAAAGTCGGGGGACTGGGAAAACGATAATAATATGGTACCCCACGTCATGTCATCCCAAGACGTGCAATTGCCGGGGTACCAGAAGCTAAAGCCCTACGAGTAATAGCGCTACTCGCGCCTGCGAAATGGTATCTTCCGTCCTCATCGCACAAGCAAGTACTAGTACATGTACGTGTACATGTTCAAGTACCACCTCGGCGTCTAACAGCGCAACAGCGCTCATGTCATAGGCCGGCTTTCGCGAGGCAGCTGCATTTCGAGATATCGTAACACATAAGCACCGGTAAGCATACAAATTCACCGGAGTGCAATGTCAACCCACGCCGTATTGGGGTGGTTTGCTTGCTTCTTTCATCGGCTTGGAATATTCTCTGCATGAAGCGCTCGGACCGGGTCTCGTTGTTTGTCTCGGGTCGGAGCATAACTAATATCTTGGACTGTGGTGTTGGTGGCATCGGCATTGGGATGAGGTGAGGGGACTGCAGTAGGGTTAGGTAAGGGGGTGCGCAACAGTGTATGGCGAGGACTGGTGCAGCGCAGTTACAGTATCACGGGTAAGGGGGAAGACGAAAAAAGGAATGCTGGGTTTAGGGTGGCTGTATAGAGTGTTATTGCTACTTGGGTTCTTGACGCTTGTTCTTGCATTAGAAGTGAGAGTTTGCCGGTTTCCAATCGGCTACGTAAGCCACCATATGTATAGAGGTGCAGTATGGTTTAATTCGATATATTGCGTTGACTGTTTAGTGCGACACTTGTATGATATTGTAGAAATAACTATCAGTAGTATATAACGGCCGCCGCAAACGGAGACAAAAACGGGTCGTAGTTCATGAAGGACGTCCAGAGTTCACCATCCTCACCGACGACTAAACAGTGCTCGAGTGACTTGCTAGAGCATGATGACACGCAGTTGTGAACATTATTCACCTCTCTTAGATGTCGCATCTTCCATTACCCTAAAAGTTCCCTCCCTCCCTAGTTCTCCTTCCTGGCGTCTTGACCCCTAGCCTAAGGCTCATCCTAAAATCCTGGAATATCACCAAATACCATCCAAACCCCTATAATGCGATCGAAAAAAGTATGATACTATCAAAAATTGTAAACAGTAGGACTGGTATGATATTAATATCCCAGCCGTCGAGGCTGTGCACGTGAGAACCAAGGGCGGCTCTTTGTTCGGTCTTGGCGCGGCTCAACCACCAACTCACCATCCCCCAATTTTCCATCGTTTTTAGCAGTTTAGGGAGATTATACTTGACAGCAAAAACCGGCTCCTCTTGCCTGCCTAATAATACATGCGAGAATAGTAGCGCCTTGGCATAGATTTGTAAGCGTATTCACTACTTTTTTCTCAAAACTCCCCTCTCGCCTTTTCCGACCAATGCTCACTTTATAAAAAAATTGGGTTCATAGGATTAAAGAGGAGCCAATTTTAAGTAGCTCTACAGAGAGTTTTTCCTATAAAAAAAAAGCTTGTCCCTGGGGCTAGTTCGTTGCTAGGCTTGATCGTGGTATCGTAAGGGCTGGTCTCGGACACCCCGGACCGTACCCATTCCACCATCATGTCAACACTCCTCACTTCCCGAACCTTTCGCTTCGCCCGGCAATTACAGAGCATGGTACAAGCCCGCCGGTTTACGGTCCTCGCCATAGAGACTTCTTGGTGCTCCTCCCGCCTTCTTCTTTCCAAGGCCATAAAAATCGTGGGCTAATTAATATACCAACCCAGCGATGATACCTCAGTGGCCCTTCTCCACAGCCCTCCCCATTCACCAAGTATAGCAACTCTCCTGGCTCATAAGATCCTCACATGCCCAAACCGAATCTATGGTGGCATCCATCCTCTCGCGTCCCTACAATTTCATCGGCGGAACCTAATGCCCCTCCTACAATCCCTAGAGATATCACAGAAGCCGGATTTAATAGCAGTGACTCGAGGTCCGGGTATGCTCGCTGCACTAGCAACAGGAATTGATACGGCCAAGGGATTGAGCGTCGCATGGGGCATTCCATTGATCGGGGTACATCATATGCAAGCACACGCTCTAACACCTCGACTGGTTGCTGCGCTGAACGGTGGCGAGGACGGTGTTGAATTTCCATTTATGACCTTGCTAGTCTCTGGTGGACATACCATCTTATTGGAAAGTCGTGGTTTAACCAGTCATAAAATACTCGCTGAGACAATAGATATTGCGTTGGGTGATATGGTGGACAAGTGCGCGCGGAGGTTATTGCCTGAAGAGGTCATGGATAGCTACCCTGAGGCGGTATCTTATGGGGCAGCGCTCGAGAAGTTTTGCTTTCCCGAGAAGGAGCCAGAGTATGCCTACCATCCGGGCAAGACTCCTGAAAGGAAGCAGGAAGACGAGGAGAAAGTGAAAAGATGGGGGGAATGGAAACTCTGTCGCCCCCTGACCAAGAATGAAAAGGTGCGCTTTTCGGATGCCTTTTCATTTTGTGGACTAGGGAGCACTCTGGATAGATACTTTAGCATGAAAGATGGTGGTCCGGAGAGTATTTCAGTAGAGGAACGGAAGGCCCTAGGAAGGGAAGTTATGATGGTCGCATTCGAACACGTTGCGAGCCGAATTGTCACTGCTCTTGAAGCTTCCCAAACTCCGCCGAGTGCCTTGGTGATAAGCGGTGGTGTCGCGGCGAATAAATTTCTGAAAAACATGTTTGCTCTCCATATCACCTCCCCTGCACGGGCTAACGTCCTGTGGCTTAGATTGTCAAACTACCTTTCTCACAACGGCCACAATATCCGCATCGCTATTCCTCCACAAAAGTATTGCACCGATAACGCTGCCATGGTAGCTTGGGCAGGATTGGAAATGTACCGATCAGGGTACATATCCGCACCAACTGTCACTCCTGTACGAAAATGGAGTTTGGACAATGATACCTACTACGGGGTCAGTGACATTGACTGCGAAGCCGGTGACAAAAACGGCCCCGGTGGAGTATTGGGCATTTCGGGTTGGGTGAAAAGAGAGGTAGAAGGACGGTAGCAGTATCTTGATCCTTGCATTATAGCAACTGTTGTCCGCCAGCATCTGAGATGTTGCTTGAGGTAACGCACCTCACGGCATCTCGAGAGGGGGAAGCCCGGGATGCCGAAAAAGCAATAAATTTTCCTTCTGATTTGGGCTACGGGCAGCGGAAAATCGTCCTACCCGAGCTCAACCGAATGCTATTATGTTTCAGGAGGTATATTAGTACAAGATCCGATATGAGGTACTCGGGCACTTTTTCATGGTAAATTGCCTACGCGGACCTTAACACCCACGCTAAATTTAGACTTAAATGACAATTTATTTTCGTCCCACTCGGCTGTTCGGATACCCAGAGCAGGCAAGAAGTGCCCGTACACGCACTAGAACAGCACCCAGAAACAGGGATTGGCAGAATTTATGGCAAAAAACCCATGCGTTTCTGAGCACCCATACGAATCCACGACCCTTGCGTTCGGGTAAGTACTTCTTGCCCGCTACGAGCTTGTGCCCGCGATCCACCGGTGCGCGGGGGAATTGTTTACGATACAGTATTCCCATTTCGCTTGTGGAATTGCCCTTCATTTTCCACTGTGATCCATGGAGATTGATAGTGAAAAAGGGACATGATAGACATTTACCCTAGGCAACATCTACATCTCTTCATGAAATATCACTCGTACCGGCACCCAGCCCCCCCCCACCCTTCACCTCATGTATAATATCGTAGTTCCTGAGTTAAATATCCTATACCTTTACGCAGACTCTGAGTGATCAGTGAGGTCACGTGCCGTATCCGAGACCCCCGGGACTTCCTAGGGAAAGTATTTCAGATCAATCGCAAGATTGTAGCATCGCCAAAGCCCAAATTTGCTCACACAAAAGCTGTGTTATAACCCCACGCAATGGGCACTCAGCGAGGGAGTTAAGTGCCAATTAGCTAGGCGAGCGGAATAGGTTTTCCCAATAGCGAGTTGTGCTCTAGCTAGCATGCGAAAGGGCCCATGACTTAGGGCTTCCTCTGTAAAAAAAGAAATGTATGATAATATTATTATGATAAAAAAAAAGATCGCGACCTACAAGCGATGGGAGTAGAGCTGATTGCAATGTACAGTGCTCTGCGGTAACAAACAGATACCGATAAATACCCTGGGTGACTGATGTCGTCTACGCCGAATTATGGGCGAATCAAGCAGTGTACAAAAGGAGCTCTATAAATATCGACCATATAGCGCGCCTTTGGTGGTAGCGCTGCCCCAAGAATCCTATAGTGCAATGGCTGTAGATAAGATAAAGTTATTTCCAGAGAAATTTGGGAGGGATGCACCACTTTGATCCCAATATCGGGAAACAAACAGTGGTATTTATGATCTCCAGCGGGGCGGGGTGGTTCCTTCACTTGGGCAATCCCAAGAGTAATGTAGGACCGCCGGCACAGTACAGGCTACTGGTGGTTAAGATTTCATTCCCTGATGGTGTTGACATATTATTACGATAGGAGCCCTGGTAGGTGATATATAGTGTGAAAGGCAAAAGGCAAGAGGAAGTAAGTGTCTGAATTGAGGTTGGAGGTTTCTTTATGGTGTAATATGGGAATCCTTTGGTGGTCTAGAGATACGAGGGTGGTCCGATATTAAGGTCTTCGTTTGTTTGTTTGGCTCCGCATCGGATTCCTCATTACTATATACTACTCCCCGGGAGTGGAGGCATTGGAAGGAAGGGGACTCTGGGCTCCCGACGTCCATGGCTTCGCCGTGGGATGCCATGTTCTGGTGAAGCTGATTCGGCCTGAGTTTTGGGGTGGGAAAGCAAAAGTGTGGTGTTGCCGAAAAATGTACAATTTTCAACGGGGGGTAGAAATAGAGAGGAAGAGGCATGGACTTTACGATCAATTTCGAAAATTTTGTCAGTGCTGGAATTTCCCATGCCCACTTTCCTCCTACTTTCCGCTGTGAACCTTACCTCTCTCGACCTTTCTGAAATTGATAATGATGGTATTATTATGTTGTCAAGTTTTTTTTTGTTGAATCTGTTAGATTGATTTAGGTACAGTACACGGCCAGGGCTCACCTGCGATGACGGGTAATGACATAAAAGTCCAAAGTCCTAACGAAGAAAAAAACATAATAGTGTGGGGTAAGTGCTCCTTTGACAAAATGGCGGGTGACGCATTACACGATACACTCGGCAACCTCAGCAGGGGTTCCCCACAAGGAAACGCATTGGCGCGGTGTGTATTATAAATGCCAAGCCTCACAGAAACATTTCTTATCATACCTCTCCCGCACTACATGCTATTACTGGCTGGGCAACGTCATGGCTTCAATAAAGCACATAGAAAAGCCCGAAACTAGCAGTCGCCCGGCCTACCGATGCTTGTACTCGTGCTTGTCAGGTTAGATTAGGTCACGTGATTGAACGGTGGCGATAAGTGGGTAGCGTGGTGTTGAGGTGGCAACGACTTGAAATTCCTCTCCAAATCCATACACAAGTACGGAACTATCGTGAAACCATGACCAAAGGCGCACCAATACCACAAGAATTGCATATCGTCATTCTGACTCTCCATTCCATTGCACATATGCAATGGGATGAGATTTCGACACAGCTCAAAGTTCATTCTGAGAGTGCTCGGTGGATTATTCAGCGCTCCAAAGATCGTGTTGGTAATGAGTTCTTCGCGCTACTCAATGACGTCGGTCATGATGAGCCCATATATCCTGCGGGCCCCTCTCAGAAGTATCCAGAAGGGTCAAATGAATCTGAACAATTGAAGGAAGTTGCACTTAATCCAGAAAACTTTGGGCAAAATCCGGTCCAGCTTGCCCGTCTTGCCTACCTTGATGTCTTCCCTTCGACCGCCTATAGGTATATACACCAACACCACAACTTTGCTCCATACAAACCACGCCGTAAGCCAAAACTGAGCCAGAATGATATCTTATCCTGCATCCAATTCGCTAAGTGGGCCTTAACACAACCTCAAGAAAACTTCATTTTCACCGATGAGACATGGATTGAAATTGGATCCCTATGAGGAAAACCCAATGTTTGGAGGCCTATTGGATCTGATCTATATGACTTTGTGATTCCTACTGATTCTGGACCAGAGTTTACTCTAATGCTTTCCGGTCACTTTGCACACGGGTATAGAGGTGAGCCCTATATTTGGGTAAAAGAGACATTAAAGGAACAAGATGAGCATGAGCAGGAGCTGCAGGAGGAAAACCTACAAAAGCAAAAGCACCAAGAAGAAATGTGTGCCAATGCCCGTACACTTGGGACCGAAGAGTACAAAATTCTGGAAGCAATCAATGCCGATATTCGCAACTACAATGAGAATAGGCTACCAAATGAGCCACGGCGAATGCCCAGATGCCCTGAATGGGTTTTTAAGTAGGAGAGAGGCGAGAGAAGTAAGGGGGGTTGAATGGATTGGTGGCTGTATCAAAAGGAGGTGCTTCATAAATGCCTCTATTCATTTGTTCAACATCTCCAAGAGGAGACTGGGAGGAATACGATGTGGCTCTATGAGGACAATGTGGGAAATCACACAAAGGCTGCCCGAATAGATTAAGAGGAGGCTGATCTGAATGGAGTTCGCCATTGTAATGCTCCTCCAAATTCCCCAGACTACAACATGTCAGAGCAAGCATGGAGATATATTAAGGATGCGATGGCCAGGCATCATGATATTTTGAGAGGGAGTACTAGTCATGTTGTACTAGAGAGAGCAAAGAAGCTCCTGGTTGAAGAATGGTATCGCATCCCTCAAGACCTCATAGATAGGTGGTGCGACAACTTTCACTGTAATCTTAGACTCAGCTTGGAGAGAGGTAGTGGTAATAACTATAATGGCTGAGCTTAATTCAAGTTGATTTCCGTCGTTTTGCATGATACCGCCTCTCAACACCACGCTTGCCACTTATCGCCACCGTTCAATCACGTGACCTAATCTAACCTGACAAGCACGAGTACAAGTCCTAGGGGGTATGTCTTCGTACATCCTCCGTCTCTCTTACAACCCCAGTTTTTGAAAAAGCGACTCCTTGTGACGTGTCATTTTGGACTAGCTGACGAGTAGGATCCTTGGATTCATGCCCACGATGAACTTCAAGTCTTTAGTTCTCTGGACGTTGAGAACGATTTTGTCTTTTGGTTTGATGATTTCATCTATTCCATCAGGTATTTTTGGATTTCCATCTAATCTTTAGTGGAAAGGTTAACTGGCGTAGACTTGGTCACGACAGATCTAGCCTGTGCTATTGAATTTGGTTTTACCTTTTACCTTGCGATCACTGTGGTGCCGTGAGGCGGGGGGGAGGTGGGTGGAGGAAAAAGGAGGCGAGGAAGATGGTGAGGAGGTGGCGGCCATGGTCCGATCTGTGGCTGTGGTTAGCCTGAGTCATGCGTGGCTGAGCCCTTGCTTACTAATCAGGGTCGGGGATGGGTGGTGTGACCCATTGCAAGTTACACAACCCATGGCGCCGGTCCGGGTAGAAAAGAGGAAGGGGAGGGGAGGAGGTGGCCTACTTCGCGGCCGTGAATTCCTAGGGGTTGTCTCGGAGCAAGAGAGTGGTAGCGGCGGAGGTTGTTTATTTCTTGGGGGTTACGTTTTCATTGGGTTAGGAAAAGGACTGGAAAGTGGCCAGATGTTGCGGAGATCGTAAGACTTTCCTTGTGCCAGGAGGTTAGGCTGGGTTGGTTTCCATTGCAGTGGTATTGTGCCGCAGATGGAGGTTCTTACCTGTTTGATTGGACGGGCATAGGTTGTGGCAGCTTGGGTTCAATCCCCGAGGAAAGCGAGCACTAGTAGGGATACCGTAGACATCCCTGTGGATACAGAAAACGGTTTAGTTATCTTGCTAGTAGAGTGTAGCATGAATATAAAAAGTTTACAAAAAAAAAAAAAATGTCTTCGTACACTCCAACAAATACAGGGGTGCCTAAGACATGAATTTTCTTGGGTAGAAAAACACCGGAGAACAAGCAGCAAACAAAATGAATGGTAAGAACACTAAGAAAATTTTTAAAAAATAAGAGAAAGAGAGATAAACATATAAGGATAAGTTGTGAATATATATAAATGTAAAAAAAAAATGAACTCCTGTTCAGCCTTTAATATCCATAATCAATTGTTGTGTTTCTAAGTTTTACTGTTCGGTATTTTGTCTTCTCTTGCTCTCATTCAGTTAATTGCTTGGCGTTGGCTGTACGAAAACAACCCCCCTGTGCCTTGTAGGGAGATTTCAACCCGCGTTACCAGGCAGTTTATAATATTATTATGTGTCCTTTTATTTAACTTGAACCGTTGTTTGCTCCCTAGGCCGAAAGCAAGGTTGACTTCCGAGTCGGATGCCAGCCTCGTGTAGCGCCCTCCTAACCGGATGACCGAACTTGCCGGAATTCGACCGGCGTGCGCGTCCGTCTTCTCGGGCTTGTGGCAATGCTCAAGGCGGCAAAGACCACCACCTGACCTTCACTTCGCGATGCTCATGGGGGGGACTAGGCCTCTGCCCCGCTTACCTCCGCGTCTATGCAGACCGGAAGCCTACCGAACTTACCAGACTCCCTATCAAGTTACTCTTCGCACGGGATATGATCTAAAGCCAAGCCCGGGGCTGACCTACTCAGATTTCAGCGATCACACTTACTCGGGTATGGATGTAAAAATCGAGTTCTGTAAGTAACCCTGTCGTTGGAATGAGGACTTGGGGTATTCAAAGTTAAAAAAGTCGGGGATTCTAAGTTTACCGGAGAGTTCTGGGTAAGCTTGGCGTGGACAGAAGAGGTTAATTTACCACTAATGTACCATACAAGATGATACTTTTTATTCAGATGGTTACCAAGGTTGAGAGGTCCATAGCTGATGACAGTATAGAGGTATAGAGTGTAAGAAAGCTAAGCGAGAGGCCCATCAGTGAACTTCAAACCAACTACCAAGATGCCGCGCACATCAGAGAAAGCAAAAATTACCACCCAGTTGAGTCACGCATGGCTTGCCAATATGATTTCAACAGTTTTAATTGGCGAAAATGACCTTTCTTTCCTTTTCTACTCTGTTATTGGTGGGGGAGATCGACAACAAAGGGTGTCCAGCCAAGAGGGGTTGGCTAGATACAAGTTGATTGAGGGAATGGAGGTCTTAAATCAGCATTTACTGGACTTTGGTTGGGGAGATTTGAAAATTGAGGGAGGGGATACAATGCTGGGTATAGGCGGAATTGAAGATAGTGAAGAGAAGAGGTTGATGGAAGAGGTTGAGCTGTTGTGGTTATTTGTTTCTTCTCTCCGGTATCTGGCTCCAAGAGAACCTTTGCTGTTAAGCCCCATCCCGATTGGCTATTCAGCTTTACTGTCTCGCGATATGATTTGAGTAGATTGTCATATTTATATCCCACCTTGATTGTGGGTTTCGTAGGAATTCTGGCTGCGATTTCGTTAATAATCTGCTTTTTTGACACTCCAGAGCCTTTTTTGGTCTTCCGCAAATTTTCTGGCTCCTCTAGCCACTGTACCAGCTGCTCTGTCTCCTCTCTTGTCCAGATAGCATGCTCCGTCATAGCTTTTGGTGAATGATTATTCGTCTTGTGGATTTCTGCAAAAGAGGTAGGTTTTCACAATCTCATGATGTTTTTTATTAAGGTGCCTATATATTTTTATTTTAATGTCTACTAATCTATCTCTCCATAGTAATTAACTACATATTTTTATTTTTTTGTTCTCATTGATGGGGTACTCAAATACGTCACCTTCTGTAAGCTCATACTATGGCTAATTTGGTCAAGTACACTAATGCAAGGATCGACCGTTGCATTCACTAAAGACTCTTACTTTTAACTTTGAATACCCCAACTGAATTGGCCAGAATAAAAGAAAAGATCGGCAAGTCAGGATCACCAAGTACCCGGACCAAGGCTGGGCAGACGCAACATGGCAGTGATGATCCTTTCTTTTTCTTTTTTCTGCTTTCTATATCTGGGTCTGGAAGTTTGATAGGGAATTGAGCTATTAGGGATTTGGAATTTAGAAGACTTTCAATAAGAGCAGTAACAACTACAAGTAGCTTCCGTAATGATTAAGATGCAACCACTCCGTGTTTTTAGCTTCTTTCAGGGTCTAGCTTTTTCCATGACGCCAATTTCACGATTCCCGAGATTCCTTGTTCATATCCCTGCTTTGCTCGATTTTTACATCTATACCCGAGTACTGGCTTGGTCCCTCAACGACTTGGGTGCATCCAGCTCGCGACCTTCCTATATCTTACCATGGGTTCGGGGTCATGGTTTAACGCAACAGAAAATTTCGCACATGGCTGCGGTAACCCCCGACCGGGTGTCTACTCCGTACTATAGGCTCCACGACTTGAACGCGGTCGATCCTGCTATGGACGACCAGGGGGGAGGAATTGAATCCCCATAAGATCAGGTCGGCTGGTAATTGGGGAAATAGAGGGCTTACTTGCCTTGTTAGTGGGTCGCTATTACTAACTCCACCTACTCTCTGCCTTGCGATATCTCAACCCTGCCCAATGCCCTCCGATCCCACAGTCCCCCGAAATAGGAAAGGTAGGCAAAAAAGGGAAGGCCAGTAGAGCCAGAAAGAAACTGTAGCAACAAAAAATCTCAATTTTTCATTAGCCTTGTTAGAGTAATCAGGTTCGCAGGTCAACCCAGTCTTGTTTTTAGGACAAGAAACCTTAGTACGAGTATCGGCAGTCTCTAAGGCGGCACAGCCTGAGCATGCCGGCTCCTGGAGGGGAAGTGCCAGCCGGCCAGACAGGGCAGGAGGTTATGTCAAGCGGTCGGGTGAGAAGTGTCAAGTGGGCCGGAGGTAGAAGGTCTTTCGCTTCCCATAGCTGTAGGAGCGGGGATGTCTATAGAAGGAGGTGATTCAGTACTCGAGTAGCAGTAGGGTGCTAACCAAGGCATCTTTATCTCATGATGATATCCTTTCCACAAGCCTATGAGGCTCTAAGTTCGGTCTTGTGGTGTAGGATCACGAGGGTTCATTCGTTGTTTTACCCCGTAATCCCTTTCCTAAATAGGAAGGTGAGAAGCGGCCGAGCAAAATTGTGGAGAAGGAGTTTGGGCCTTATGTTGTGAGATTGTTGCTATCTACCGATATACCGGTACACATTCTGTTATTCTGCTTAATATTACTTGAGTCAGGTTCATTAGGGGGTTGTCTGGGGTTATCCCCATCTCATTTTACCGTTATGCAAATTCACACTTATTCTCCCTAGCCGAGTGACTAACCATGAACCTCTTCCCTAATATTATATGACACTTATATATCAGCGGAACATCAACCACCAGGAAATGTTCGAACTGAATTGTGATATATGAGTCGCTCGAGTAGGCCATGAGAGGGTTTAGCGAACAGAAGCCATAGGAAACCAAGGCAACAAGGCACTCTACAGGGCTCGTTTATGCACTGTCGTTCATTTCCCTCTCCCCGCACTGCCCATACCCTCTCACAATCCATCCTATCATACTGCGGTCATTCCGGTAGAAAGTCCCCGGCGGGCCCACGACCCTACACTAAGTCACTTCGATGCAGTACCCCCCGATGTTCTTCCTTCCAATCTGCACTCCCAAAATTTAAATTACGCTCGGCTAACATCATTGGAACCTAGCTCCTGCAAGATATTTACCGTGATTAGCCATCTTCCAAATATTTTATATCATAAGTAACCCCATAATATGACGGTTAGATAATGGAATATCAAGGTCTTCGAGTATGAAAAATTCGTTGGATTCCATATGGTGGAGGTGGAGGACTAGGGAGGAAGGAAGATTAGTTCGGCAGAATCATCGCTGCAATCATGGCGGAGTTGCGCATGTATTATAGGATCAGGGTCAATGTGGAGAAGCCAACTTGAATAGCGAGCTCTTATTATTCCTCCGGAACGCGAGTTCCGCTGCTTTATTATTGATTGTCAATTTGATGAGGATCCTGCACGGTATGATGAGCCTATTGTGCTCGTAGGTTTTCTATGAAATTCAGTCGCGCACACTTGCTCGAGTGGCTCCAGACAGACGCAACCGCAGAGCTCGGAGAGATTCCGAGAGGTGAGTTGTTTGTTGGGGGTGATCGTCGGGGGGAGGATCATCTTGGCGTGTACAGTAGACAACTGGGAGATTGAGATATTATACCGATTCTGATAGTGGGTCCGATTGGCACCTTGACTTACTTACTCGTTGAATGGTTCCTTGGTATTATAATATAGTATGTTGAACCCGTCGTTGAATAACCGGTGACACAGCAGTTTTCCGGGTGTGCAACGATCGTTGGTTGCTTCAGTACGGCACGGGATGGATACCCCACAAACAACGAAAACCCACCCCGATGATGCTCCAAGACTAAACCAGTAGGAAAGTCCACGGGCGATATTATACCAACTGAGTTATGTATCATAGGATACTGCATAGTAGGGATATCACAATCAGGCCACATATATATTATATTAAAAAAAAGAAAAAGAAAAACATACCCCCTACCACCACCACCACTCATAGACAAGTATCACTCCCGCAGGCACAAGCTCATCACCGCCGCCACTACGAGTTAAATTCCAAACTTAGAGTGATATACAGTGACTGAAGGTATCCCCCAGCAAGAGAAGACCCAATGCCTCAAGCTCGCCTGGGGACATCCATCATCTCGCCCAATCACTCGTATATCCTCCCCGCCAAAAACAGCAACTCTTACATTCCGAAGAGTACAGTAAACTTTAAAAGGATGAACAAGCGCCAGAATTTCCAGAATATTTGCTCAATCTCCCCTGAGATAACCCGCTGCCCGACCCCTTCCCCCACCCACCTCATCCAATCCAACCCCCCAATCCAACCCCTCAAGTTCGCTAATCGCAACAACAACCCTAACCCACATCATTCCAAAGCACGGACACAACCAACCAGCGCCACAGCAGCGGGGAAAGAAAAAAAGGCATTCCGACAAAAGCTCGAAAGGGGGGACCATCGTTCCTCCGGTCGGTGGAGAAAACGGACTAAACAAGAGGATTGTCTACCTGGTTTCATTTATTTGTTTTCCTCTCCGGTCACGCTATGATTGATTGCTTGATTGATTAATTACGATTTTTTCTTTAATTACTATTCTTGCTGTCGGTTGACCGGTCGGACCGCCGTTGCCAATGGAGAGTCCCACCACGCCGGTTCAGCGCGATTCAGATACAATAAGAGATTCGTGTTCTCAGCCGTAAACTGGGGAATGGACTGCGGTGCTATGAGTAGCACCGGTATCGGCTCTGGGTAGTTAGCATAGCGAGGTAGTTTAGTATCATACCGTAGTTCAGGGACGGTCAATAGGGGTATTCAAAGTTAAAAAGCTGATTTTTCGGTAACAAGTAAACACGGGAAGTCGCATTAGGTTACTTCCTGGTGTTAGCCAATAGTATTCACACGTTTTGGGTAGCATCTTTGAATGTCCAAGGGTAATCAAAGGTAAAGTGTTGAGGTTAAGACAGATCTTACTCATATCACAAAAATTTGAGAATAAGAGATTTTTGCTAGAGAGTGTGGATAATTATTTTTCAAGTGTTCCATAATATTTTAGAACTTGTTTTAATTTTTTTTTTAATTTTCTTTATGCTTCATGTATCATTTCTGAGTTCTAGTATGATTCAGTTCAACAGAATTCTGTGGTAGATACAAACCTCTAGACCTCCGTATCTACTAGAAAAAAAGTATGGTATGGTAAGGTAAAGTAATGGTAAGTTAACTGTTTCTGGGTGTGCCAAGATTACATGAAACAGCAAAGTAAGCTAAGTTTTTTCCGCATTTTTAACTTTGAATACCCCTAATACAGTATCGAACTCGATGAAATACAATACTGTACCGGTATCGTACTCGAGCACTCGAGTACCGGTACGAGTACACGTACATCAAGGGATGGTGCAATCACCGGTGCCGAAATTTTTTCAAGCTAACAGCACACCCCACACAAATCCCCCCCCCCACGGGCCCCACCACCTTGCCCCTCGCAGCACTAGTCTCTCTATGGATTTTGTCAAACCAGTCCTGGTAGCGAAATCACATCATGAGCTAAGACGTCTCCCCACGTAGATTACCGTACAAGTACTAGGCGAACCTATTGCACTATAGATTTGAGTTAGCGTGGTGATGATGCTCCCTACTGCGTATTCGATAATTAAATTCGTTTTATCCTGCTGACGGTACGTGGTTTGAGGAAGGGTTCATTTTGGGGTAGTGGGGGAAATGATTTGCGGGCTTGTTTGGTACTGTACGTAATGTGCGGGTACTCGTAATGTCGAAGCGGGGGGGGGGTTTTAAAAAAGATGCTATTGCCGTAGAGCGATAATTTTTATAAGTTGGATTGTTTAGGTAGAATGAAAATTGGGTTTCTTGCATGCCACCCGGATTCAAGCAAAATGACCAAATTCGGGTGGTGGTGCGCAATGGCGGCCCTTTCTCTCTCTCTCTCTCTCTCTTTCTTTTTTTGGAAAAAAATAAATAAATCAAAAAACAAAATACACTTTGACATTATGAGGGCGATATCATGGCAATAATTGGGGTGAGGGAGGCGTTTTTTTGCGGACGCGGTACGGTAGAAATGATGGGATGGGGGGAAGGGGGAGAGAAGAAGGAGGAGGAGGAGGAGGGAAAGTGCGCTTTTGTTGGTTGCACGAGGAGAGGCGGAGGAGGGAAAGGTGACAAAGTAACAGTGCTATGGCGCAGGTATGGAATCATGCGGGTTGGGAAAAGGCTACAGTATTCTTTTCTTTTCCCTTATTGTGCGCGAACAGTCTAGGGCACAAAGTGCTTGTACTTTTAGAGGAAGAAGTGTTCTTATGCGCAGCGTTCTATTGCTGGTGTTGTGCTATTGTATGACGCCGCGCTGCACTAGTGATATGGTAAGACGGGCGGAGACGGAGAATCCCTTTCCCCTACGGCATTCCAATGTCATTTTTCAGGAGCTCGGCTACTTGGCAAATGCTAGCGCTTGTAAGAAACAGAAATATGGCGCCGGCATCGTGGCCTAGCTGCTCACCCGCTACGTGCTAGAGTATGATACTTACAGAATGGGAGGGCAGGAGGCAGAATGATAGAGTAATAACTGCACAGTCTTAAGCAGCCTCAATTCATTCCAGGAATGTAATGATCTGTGCCGCATATGATTCATGCAACCGAAGGATAAGCAATCAATCAACCAATCAACCAATCAACAAAATCGATCCTCCGCCAAGACGTGGGCCCCCAACGGTCGAGTTGCTCAAAGGAGAAAGAATTTTGCCATTCCTCTCCCCCAAGGGAGAGGAGGCCGAAAAGCGTGAACGGTAGTTATTTAGGGAAAGGCTTGTGTCGTGGAACGGAGAATCAATTGCCCCACTCACTCAGGCTGGAGTTTTTTATATTTTTATATATTTACGAACCATTTTGCTCTTGCTACGGTACCGGTATGCGAGCAAACTACATACGATAAACCCTTGGGATAGTGGGTAAGATCCTTGTGAATACCGGGTAGGAGTAACGGTTTTTGTGGTGATTTCCTGCTCGAACCTGCTTCTTCGGTTATTAGACCGGTGGGTTGGCGCATGAGATGAGAATTGGATAGCGTACCGTAGGCTTTTCTTTTGTTTTCTGTTCTAAGGACAATTGAAAGGAAGTGATATGATTTTGATTTGATGTGATGTCGGTTTCCTCCATTTTTGGGGGCGATTGGGTTGGATTGGTGGTAGTGGGGGAGGGGGGTAACGGCGTTGAGCTGGCGTTTTATTCGTCTATCAAGCCTTCCTTCGCGCCACATAATTGCGGGCTGCCACACCTGCATCATGCAGCCAAATACATGCATGCCCCTGCACACCCGTACTGTACAGTACTCTTGACCTTGCACAGTTTATTCAAAGACGCTCAGCTTCATCAAGCTGCCATTTCATTAGCAAGTCGTCCCCCCCTCATACTGTTTCATATTCCTCTCTCTTTCTCTCTCTTCCTCTCTCTTCTCCTTCCATCTAACTCGATTTTTCTCTGCTATTATCTCCCCCTCCCCTCTCTTCAGCCTTCCCGCTTGTGTTTATATTTTTCCCTTTTTGATTGTTTGTTGCGAGATGATCTTCGATTGAAATCTGCATCGTAAAACGGTGTGCGGTAGCAGGCGGACCCTTAGTTTTATCGTGAAGTGGGTCAGATTTTCTAGCATCGTCGCATTTCCATTCGGCCCGGTGCTCGCAGGAGAAGCCTGCCAAGCGGATACTCTTCTTGGTGTGAGTTTTCCACTTCGTCTCTTTAGTTGGTCTCCTCTACCGGTATTTACCAGTGTTTGTGGTTGCTTCGGCTGTGTTGGAAAGGCAGTGGGCAGGGGAGCTGTGCTCGCCCTGCGCAACGGACTGCTCCTGCTTGCCCAGCGCTAAGAAGGTGATGGAAGTTTAGAAGACCACGGACTGATACGTCGACGCAGTGCCGTACAAATTTTTTGTCCGTTGTCGAGAAGGAGGCCGAGAAGTGAGAGAAAGAGGAAGAGTACGGGAAAAAAAAAAAAAATTAATCAATAGCTTTAGGCCGCCGACAATTCCTTTTCCTTTCTTATCTCATCACTTTCTGCTTCAAGCAGGCTCCGCTCTTTTTCACTTCTGATTATAACTTCTTCTTTTTAATCATTTCTTCCTATCCATATCCCCTGTTTTAAGCCCTTTGTTTGTTTTCTCCTCCTCTATTTCTATTTGCCGTTTCCCATTTATTTCTTTTCCGGTTGGCCTATTTTTGGATCCAGCTCGTTTAAGGATTGGCGGAGAAAGATTGACCCTCGAGATTTAAGTGCTGGGGTGAGAAGCCGTTGAAAGGGAGGGCACAGGGCCCGAGTGAGGAAGCTGAGAGCGAGGAAGAGAAAAAAAAGGTACGGGTGAGAACAGCACTGTCGGTTGGACGAAAAGTAAGAGAAGGTTTTTGAAGAAAGAGAGAAGAAAGGGAGTGAGGAGGAGTGTGAAAAATACAAGCTTGGGTCGGATTTGGACTGGCTTCCTTGAGGTAAGCGGATCTTGACAGGAGGGAGACGGTTGGCCGTCTCACATGTCTGCTATCTATCTCCGCTGCTGCCGTCTCCATCGAAATTCCTCGTCCCCCTCCCAACCCCAGCCCTGCCAGCCACTCAGAGTCATCATCACAGAAGCTGTTCCGAGGAAGAGAAGGAAAGCCCCCGATTTCACATAAGGAGGCTGTGGCAGTGAAGCCCGCAGAGGAGGTGGGGAGTGGTTCTAGTGGCCTAGAAGCTTTTTTTTTTACCCCCACCATCTCCGTCATTATCATCACTTTTATTTCACCACATTCGCGAGCAGATAGAAAGTGGTAGAAAAGGGAAATCACAAGAATAGCAGAGATACAAACCGCCGGACGGATCAGCTAATTAATGCAGCGACCGTCTAAGCAGGACTCCTTGACAAGGACAAAACCGCCGTCACCGTCTCGCGTCATCCCGCAGCCGCGACCGCCGCCTGGTGTCGCCTTCATCAACCTCCTTCCCTATTTCGTTTCTACAGCGTCGGTCACCGTCGCCACAAACTTACTTCAGCCTTAAGCTTTACTATAGATACCGTTTCTCGGAATGTTGCCTTCACCCGCTTTCCATCGGCGTCAGAGCGATCAGACGGGAGCTCGGGCTGTCGCTGAACCTACACTTTTGTCCAAACTTTTCCATCCTTCTAACCCTAACACTCCTGGTCTGCACCATTTTCAACACCACCAACCAAATCTTCAACGCCCGAATATTTCACAAGAAGGCCTACCCACTCGACCAATGTACCGAGCCCAGCCCTTCTCGGCAGCCGTGCCTACCCCTTCCCAACACACGTACCAGGAGAACTTACTTCGACGGAAGACGCCGTCTGGGACTCTCCCCGCTGCGTATGACGCGGCCCCGATGGAGTGGTCCACAAGGCCGACTAAACATATTCTCCTTCCCACACCTCAATCAAATAGCCCACAAGTCCATTCAGATCCCCAGCTTACAAGACATTTATCCTGGGATAATAGCATCGGTCAAGGAGTGAGGCCTTGGGATGGGGGAGGGGAATTGAGAAGCGCGGATATGGCGGGTGGTGGTGGAGGGAATATTGCCCCAACGGTGTGGGTTACCCAGCCAAGTAGTCAGCCATCGTTGGACGACAACTTGGACCCGTATGTTCGACAGTTTTTACTTCAACAAAATCAGATGGTCCCGCCAATATCTGATAATATATACATGGGGGGAAGGCCCTGTGGGTTTCAACCTTTCTACAACCCTATAACAGCACCGACCGCTTCCTGCGAGGATCTTAATGATTTAATGGGCTGCGGCAACTACAATCCCGTGCCAAGGGATAGCAATTGGTATGCCCATTATGGTGCATGGGGAAATGGAAACACGACTCCTACGCAGCTACCACAAGCTCCTATATACTATGTGAACTCGGTTTATACTCCATCGCCACATCAAATGAATGGTGCCCCGCTGTGGACATCTCAACAACCTTCGGCGATAGATTCTGTTTCTGTATCGACATTTCCGCCACACATCACGTCGCCCTATCCGCTGAATTCACCCTCGGTTAATACTCCGGAGGTTCAACTTCAGCATCTTCAGCTTGATGGGCCAAGCCCTAATCTTGCTCACCATGATACTACAAGCCCTCAGTTTCGGGATAAGGTCTTAGCGTGGGCCCATGGAGTCTATGTTGACCTCCTTGCTGCTCTGCAAGCGCAGCAAAGACAGTCAGAGGGTAATCCTCAGGAAGCTAATAGGTCGCGGACACAGTTGAAGGTTGGGTTGTTTCCCCGGCCTCCGGTACAGCCTCCTGCGAATAACCGGCGATCTGACAATACCCGCGCTCAGCAGCTAATTTCTACCCCAAGCCCCATGCCATCGCCCCAAAATATTATGCCTGGGGGATTTATTGTGAACAGAGAAGCTACAGACCGAAGGAAACGGATGAGGCCTGGTGTCGGCCAGGAACAAAACCACCCAGAAATTGGCACATCTTCGTCCCATTCAAGTGCACTAGTATTTGAAAATAATGATGGGTATAATTTTAGCAGAGTTGATGGAGTACACGCTCATGACGGCAACGACAATCCCTCTGAGCACAATGCTCATGGTATTTGGCCTAGCGGCGAGCAATCTTACGGGGGGAAGCAGCCGAGGGATTGCTACTCTGCTGGCTCATTACATCGAGCTTCTAGTGGTATTGGTAATAATGCGGCACATATGCTCAATATCACACCCCCTGGTGGCTTTGGTGTAATCAATCAGAGACCATCACCTGCGACCGCTTCGGCCGTGGCAGCGCTGGATATGTTAAACGAGTTATGTGCGAATAGTAATTGGATTTGGCTTGACGGGATGCTTTTAGGAGGATGTTTAGCATATGTTTGTGCCTTTTTCACCGAGTTTTTATCCCTAGACAAAAGGGGCTAGTCTAATGCTTCAAGCAGGGTTTGGGTGATCTAACTAGAGCGATTGAGTGGTATTCTAAAATTTTGGAGGTGGATCACGGGTACAACCTCTCACGGTGTCCGGTTTTCGTTTCATCTAAAGGTGCTGACATCTATCATGTACATAGTCACGTGGAAGCATTATCAAATTTAGCTGCGACACTTCTTTCTTTAAATCGACGTCAGGAAGCAGAGCAATATTGGATTCGTGCAGTTAAGAGACGCCCCAGTTATTTCGAAGCAGTTGAGCATTTAGTTGGTCTGCTTTGTGGCGAGCACCGTGGGAAAGAGGCTGTCGATATCATCAATTTCGTCCAGTCTAAACTTCGCCGCCCAAGTCGCTTGAATGGGAGAAATCCTAGCCTTAGCAGCAGCGGGTCTAGCGATGAATCAGCTTCAACGTCCCTTTCAGCGTCACCAGAATTAAAGTTTGATCACGACATGGAGGAAAGCCATGCCAAATTCCCTTCAGCTAAAAGTATCGTATACCATGGATCGAGCGAATTTCTTATTCCTTCTTCCGACAACGGTCGTATGCTAGCTTTGATACACGCAAAGGGAAACATGCTCTACACACTGGGGGATAATGCTGGCGCAGCTAAAGCCTTTGAAGATGCTGTATTGCTTGGTGCTGGTATGCAACGTGGTGGAATAAGGGGGCTAATAAACAAGATCCTTGCTGTCCTTAGATCGGCCGCTGACAGTGTCTGTATTTCGGAAAAATTATCTACGGCTGATCCAGGTCCAGTCCTGCTTACTCCGGAGAAGGCCGTTCTCACTACCAAGTTTGTCTTCCCACCCACTGGAGAACTTCCAGGACTACGCGATATTCCGAGTACGGCAGCCAAGCGAGCCGCCATATCCACCGCAAGTAATTCCTTGCTTTCACTCGCAAAAATATTCCAAGACGGTATGTCGTCCGGACATGGGGCAGGTGCTGGAGGGCCAAAGTCCGGTGCCGACGTCAAAGATATCCTAGCCCTGTACTATCTTTCCCTTTCGTTGCATCCAAGCCCCTCGACAGCCAATAATGTCGGTATTTTGCTGGCCAGCGTTCAACAAGTGTCTGCGTTGACAACAGCACCAGCACCTATAATCCAGCGGCCACCAGGTGTTGGGCAGGGATCTGGCATCAATCTCGCATTACAGTACTATTACTACGGGCTCAGCCTCGATCCACGTCACGCACATTTATATACCAATTTAGGCAGTCTGCTCAAGGATATCAACCAATTGAATGCGGCAATCAAGATGTATGAACAGGCTGTTGTCTGCGATCCTACCTTCGATATTGCGCTTGCGAATCTAGCCAATGCGGTCAAGGATCAGGGTCGCATCGGTGACGCCATCGGGTTTTACCGCAGGGCCGTGAAAGCTAGCCCGGAGTTTGCGGAAGCTGTATGTGGATTGGCAAATGCCCTCAATAGCGTTTGCGATTGGAAGGGAAGAGGTGGTATTGTGAGAGATAGGGGGAATAGAGATCGATGGCATGTTGATGACAATGGGAGATTGATAGATGCTAAGGGAGTTGGAATAGAGTCTAGTGGGTGGATGAAAAGAGTTGTGGAGATTGTAGAGAAACAATTGGTAGATGGGGAACATTGGGGAAAAGGCGTCCTGGCTGTTTCGGAGGTCGCGGACACGTTATTGAGGGAACTTGAGAAGGCGGACGGGGCAAGATGGTCAGAGGAAAGGAGGCGTTCGTTAAGAAGAAGGGTTGAAGGTTGGGTTGGGAAGCAGTTTGAAGGAGCAAAGGTCATCCGGCTTATTGAGAGGGCATCTCGGAGGACTGTCTGGAGGTGGTATCAGGAAAAATATGTCCAAGGTGTTGAGAAACCCTTGAGTGAATATTCTAGGCCCACAGTTCCATTAAGCCTATCAACCCCTAGCGCTCCAACAGTTCTTCCATTCCACACGTTCACCTGTCCGCTTTCGGCCAAGCAAGTCAGGATGGTTTCTCAGAGGAATGGTTTGCGAATATCATGTTCTACATTACGAGCGCCATGGCTTCCCCCCCATGTTTTCCCGCCACCAGCACCACCAGCACCCTATCTGAAAATTGGCTACGTCTCATCAGACTTCAATAATCACCCTCTAGCCCATCTAATGCAGTCCGTGTTTGGTCTCCATGATCCAGCTCGTGCCAAGGCTTACTGCTATGCTACCACTGCGAGTGATAACTCAGAGCATAGGAAGCAGATCGAGAGGGAATCGCCTGTATTCCATGATGCCCACAGCTGGGGGCCAGATCGTCTAGTCCAGCAGATTGTCAACGACGGTATCCATATTCTAATTAATCTTAATGGTTTTACACGAGGCGCCCGGAATGAGATATTCGCTGCTAGGCCAGCACCAATTCAGATGAGCTTTATGGGATTTGCAGGCACTTTAGGGGCTGAATGGTGTGATTATCTTTATGCCGACTCGACAGCGATTCCTGCGGAAACTCTACGACCCTGTAGACGAAACGTCGATCTTGAGGATGAAGGGCATGAGGACACAACAAATGATAACGGGGAGTGGGTTTATTCGGAGAATATTATATTTGCCAAGTACAGCTTTTTCTGTTGCGACCATAGGCAGAGTGCCCCAGATTCGAAATCAAGACAATTAAGCTGGGAGGAAGAGCAGACACGCCGGTGGGCTAAAAGGAAGGAGCTGTTCCCTCAACTCAAACCGGATAATGTAATCCTTGGAAACTTTAACCAGCTATATAAGGTATGAACCTCCCGTCTCCCATATCACCACTTTCATTTAATATCGCCACTAATCACTACCACAGATCGAGCCAACAACCTTTAGAACCTGGCTTCGAATCCTCTCCCGCGTTCCTAAGGCTATCCTCTGGCTCCTCCGTTTTCCCGACCTCGGCGAGGGCAACCTAAAAGCCCTCGCAGTAGCCTGGGCAGGGGAAGAAGTCGCCTCCCGCATAATCTTTACAGATGTGGCTCCAAAGCTCCAACACATATCCCGCGCGCAAGTCTGCGACATCTTCCTCGACACGCCGGAGTGCAACGCACACACTACCGCTGCAGACGTCCTTTGGTCCGGAACACCATTACTAACCTTCCCACGACACAAGCACAAAATGTGTTCCCGCATCGCCGCTTCCATTCTTCGCGCTGCAGTCCCGCAGACCCTGGAGGGGAAGAGGATGGCCAATAGTCTTATTGTTGGCAGCGAGGAGGGGTATGAAGACCGGGCGGTGGCGCTGGTATCTAATCTTGTTTATGATAATGATGAGGGGAGGGGAATTGGGGAATTAGGAGCTATCAGGCAGGTGCTGTTTGAGCATCGGTGGAGGTCGGCGCTTTTCGACACTAAGCGCTGGGTGCGCGATTTGGAAGATGCCTATCATGAAGCGTGGAGAAGATGGGTTAGCGGTAAGGGGGGGATATCTATCTCGAGGAGGTTCAGAAGATGAAGTGATATGATACCTTGCTTTGTTTTGTTTTTATCTTGCATTTAGTATTTTAGGAGAACTGTTATTACACTATGCCACCACACCATACACATCACCATAGCGTGCCTTGTCCCTAACAAGCGGAAAATACCCCCTTTCCCACATAGTATACGTCCTTTACCTATATTCTGCTTTCATTTTTCATATTTTCTATCCTTTATTCCTTTTGCAGGCGAACTGGGTGGTGTCTTTTATCATTATTTCATTCATTCTTAAGAATCGGCATGGCGAGGTAGATTTCGCGATTGCTTTATTACTTGCTCATTTGTTTACAGCTTTGTTTTACAGTAAATTGAACGATGGCTTAGCTTAGCGGGTTGGTTTGGTTTAGTTTATTTATTTGTCGAACGCTACGAGTTGCGTGGGTGTGGTGGCTGGGCGAGCTGGTTTATTAAACTTATACTTATTGCCTCTTCGACGGATCTGCGACGAGTGGCGGGCTATTTGGTGTTGGGGCGGGAGTCTTCGAGGGAAAAGAGAAGGATTGTCTTTTTTTTTTTCCTTTTCACTATTTATGATGGGTTTTTTTTGGGTTGGTTTGGTGTTTATACGATGGGTCTATCGTACCGGTTGGGATGTGCATAAGTTACTGCAGCCTACAAGTCCAACGGAACCGGTATCGCGTCACGCTGTGCCTTTTGGAGATAGTATTATATGATGTTCAGTTGGGTAGTTGGGCTGAAAGGGAATTCGGTATATTATGGTATTATAACTCTGGTGTTATTTGGGGGTGCTAGTAGATTAGGCCGTGGTGGTGGTGGTGGTGGTGGTGATTTGGCTGTATTAGCTAAATAAAGATTGGGGATGGTACAAGTACGTGGGTGTTTGTGCGGTTAGTAGCCCGCCAAAGTTAGTATCATAATATCTAGTTAAACTCAACTACTTAGAATTAAACGGTCTCGGGTATGTATTTCAGTGATTTTCTGTATCTAGGCCCTGTCTATAATTAGTTTGGTCGAGTAGGCAGGCTATTTTGTGGTACCTACTGTAGCAGAATGTGGATTTGAGGCTGGGTTGGTTTATCGCTGCATTGTTTCCTACATCAGGGTATCTACCGTGAAATGTTGGGTATCCCCGTAATATCATAGGAATGCATACTTTGTGGACTACCTATGAATTCCTGCACGCGGATGTTTTCTTTCCATTTTCCTCAAGTAGTGCTTTGCTTCTTTTTATTTCTGATTTGTTCTCTCCCTCTTCTTTGGTTCGACAAGCCAATACAAACACGTCTTGCGTCTGCGACTCAATTTGTCACGGTACCGCATCCTCCAGGGGTGGACTCTTGGCATTGGAGGGTGGCGGAGTGAGTGAGTACCCATGATTGTAGAGTGATACTTGGTGACGAGGTTAAATAGTGACTGGATCTCGCACCGAGCGGATATTCCTGAAGATATATCTCTTGAGACCCTAAGGACTGGGGGCTGATGAGTGGATGGGGGTGGTGAGCACGGGAGAAAAAGGAGTTTACTGTGGGGAGGTTGTAACTTAGGAGGTTTATATAGTTTGTTTTTTGTTCAAAGAAAACTATGAATTTTAAGCTCTGCTGGGGGTTGCTATTGTGGTCACTAAACACTCGGAGCTAGAACACAACAGGTAGCCAAAGACAGAGCTTCTAGTTTTTTTTCTTTTCTTTCCGCAGTCAAAGGATCCAAGGGAAATTGGTAAGGTAGGGAAGGGAGGAGGTCTAAATTAGGGATATCAACTTGAAAATTATAGGGCGTCAAGTAGACACTGTGGCTATAGGAGAATGGCGGGGCACTGTAAATCGTTACTCAAATTATGATACTAAATTGGTGTTTAGGACGCTCACCCATTCTTCCAAAAATTTAATAAAAAATAAAAATAAAAAAAAACGGGAGAAACTACGGGGAAATAGAAATCTTCGCCTTAGTTTAAGGTCACAAGTATAGTAGAGCATTTGTACTGGGAAGAAAAACTACGGTAGGCGTTCGGATTCATACTCGATCACCTACCGGCAAAACAACCTTCCAACCATGCGGCTCCGCCTCGCTTTCTCCCTGCTCACAACACCACGCCCGAAGTGACCCCTCGCCTACCGCCTGTAGTATTTTGTCTCAGATGCCGACGTTCTATCTGTTATTACGATGATAGTACCGGATAGTGTAGAGACTATTGGTAATCAGCCCCGCTTAAAGGGTTGTCGGAAATGAGCTTTTTTCTCGATTATAACCTCGAGAGTGGAGCCTTCTCATAGCCGTCACTGGTAAGTAGATGACGGTTAGTGATAGGAACAAACGGGGAAGTTGGGATCGAAGGATGATGGTGATTGATTGAGTTTCCTCCGCTTCCTCCTCTTCTCTTCTAAGCTATCGCTGTAGTGTGTTCAGCACCACACCAGCCCTAACACCTATTCTCTATGGAACCCTAGGTTCCCTCTAGTTACATAGAATATCACTAAAGTTAGCGCTGCCCCGGTTTCGCCTGGTGAGAAGATTTTGAAGAATTCGAAATCTAGTCGCGTTTAAGCTGCTGAGAAAATGCCGAATGGACAGTGCGGTCTGCGCACGGTATATCTATTGGATAGCTATAATGCCGGTATCATACCCAAATTACTGGTTCCTAACTACGGTAGTTAGTGCATTTAGAAGCCGCCCTTTTGAGCATAGCCAAGTAGGGTTGTAACTCGCGTATGAGCGCTGAGGGTATGATAGTTAGGTAGTTGTAGGTCTGGGAAACTGCGGCGTGATAGGGCTCTTGCGAAACGCCGGAGCTTCTTCCCATCCCATGTCTTGAAATCCTTCGAACCACCCAAGCTCCTTGATACCACATCACTGATAACACCACCATTGCCGACTGAAAGCATCCAAGGCAACATGGCACAAAAATCGCCCCCAAACATGGGAATCACCGACAATATTAGCTCTCTCAATAATTTTATCAGCGCTAATACAGGAATATCCGATGAAGATAATCGGATCCAGGAGTGGCTATCGCCTCTGAATCCGCAGCATCGGCACCAAGAGGTACGAGCCGATCGGCTCGATGGCGTGGGGAATTGGCTTCTAGAAACTAGTGAGTTTCGGAAATGGAGTAACGGAGAGGATGGATACCGCGAGCGAGTTTTATTTTGTTCAGGAGGTCCTGGTGTTGGAAAGACATATCTGAGGTAACAATGCCCTTCCACAAAGGGAAATGAAAGTAGGTGTTGCTGACAGGTAGAGGATGTTAGTTCCCTCATGATTGACAGCCTGTATGACAAGGCCGGGGAAAAGGATTTGGCTGTCGCTTGGCTATATTGCGATTACCTTGCCCATCAAGAGCAGTCAGCAACGGCCATGCTAGGCGCCATCCTAAAGCAGCTTGTGAGCATAGGAGAGATGCCAGAGGATGTACGACAAACTTTCCGAAAGCGGTTTTCTGACCGAGATTTGCGATTACCCGATATAGTGAGAATGCTAAAGAGGACTATCGCGCTGTTGTCATCAGTTTATATATGCATTGACGCATTGGATGAATCTACGCCGGAGAGTCGCAAAGAGCTGCTTGGGTCACTGCGAGACGTTATTCGGGAGTCACCGAGTACGCGGATGTTATTTACCGGGAGATCTCATGTTCAGGAGGAAGTGAAGAAATACTTCACTCAGGCCATTATAATATCTGTCAGCCCTACAGACGATGACATTAGGGTGTATTTGGGCGCCAGGCTGGACAGGGACACGAAACCCGATGAAATGGACGACGATTTAAGGAATGATATTATGAGAATGATTCCTGAAAAGCTTTCCGAGGTGTGAGTAGCAATATAGGGCACTTCCGCAACACATGCAAGAGCAATTCACTGACACTGGTAGCTAGGTTCCTCCTGGTTTCGCTAAATATTGACGCAATCTTGGGAGAGGTGACTATCTATAAGAGAAGAAAAAAGCTTGAGGAGATGATAGAAGGGAAGGCGCTGGCGGATGCGTACACGCCAACCCTCACACGGATAAGGTCACAAGGTGGAGGCAAATCGAGGCTTGGAATGGAAGCCCTTATGTGGATATCACATTCCGAGCGGCCGTTGATGGTGCTTGAGTTATGTCAAGCGCTGGGGGTAGAGCGGGGATATACGGGCCAGAATGCTGGGAGCATACCTGCAATTGAAACTGTGCTACGCTGTTCGCAGGGGCTTATCACGGTTGAGCCATCATCATCTACTGTCCGCCTTGTTCATTTCACTCTCCGAGACCATCTATCCAATGATTCCTCTCTGTTCCGTAGTCCCCACTCGATGATGGCCGAAGTTTGTTTGACCTTCCTCAACTTCCAGTGGGTCAGGGACCTGTCAACTGCTCTTTTTTCGCCACATATAGCAGCTCCCTTTGTGGGCTATGCCTCTTGTTATTGGGGAGCACATGCAAGAAAGGAGCTTAGTCAAAGTGTGAAATTACTAGCATTAAAACATCTCGACGGTTATGATAAGCATATCTCCTCTAAGCTGCTCTTAATTCATAAACAACCTCAGTTGAAGCTGCGCCATCCTAAACGAGAGGGTGGTAATGCCCTTGAGGGATTCACAGGGCTTCACTGCGCGGCTTACCTTGGGATCGTGGAAATAGCGCATACTTTATTGGAGGCGAGGGAATGGGATCTTAATGCAACCGATTTCGCGGGAAATACAGCATTAGCCTGGGCTGCAAGAGAGGGGCATGAAGGTATAGTGATGATGCTCCTAGAACGAGTGGGTGTCAATCCCGACATGCCGGATGAAAATGGCCGAACGCCACTCTCCATAGCTGCCCGGAAAGGATATGAGGGAGTCGTGAAGATACTGCTAGAACGGGTGGATATCAACCCTAACGCCGCGGAGAGGGATGGTCTAACGCCACTCCTTATAGCTGCCCGTGAGGGACATGAAAGTGTCGTAAAGACGTTGTTAGAGCGAGGGGACATCAACTCTAACACTGTCAGTAAACATGGCCAAACTCCACTCTTCAGAGCGGCCTGCTGGGGGCATGAAGGGGTCGTGAGGATGCTACTAGAACGGAACAATATCAACCCCAATGCTCAGGACGATTATGGCCAAACGCCACTCTTCAGAGCCGCCCAGGAGGGACATGAGGGGGTCGTGAAGATACTGCTAGAACGGGTGGATATCAACACTAACATCATCAATAAACATGGCCGGACGCCACTCTTTATGGCCGCCCATAATGGACATGAGAGAGTCGTGGATATGCTGCTAAAACAGGTGGATATCAACACTAACATCGTCGATAAACATGGTCGGACGCCACTCTTTATAGCTGTCCAGGAGGGACATGAGAGAGTCGTGGAGATGCTGCTAGAACGGGTGGATATCAACACTAACATCGTCGGTGACCGTGGCCGGACGCCACTCTTCATAGCCGCTCAGAAAGGGCGTGAGGGGGTCGTAAAGATGCTGTTGGAGCGGAGCGATGTCAACCCGAACACCGCGGATCAACATGGCCAAACGCCACTCTTTATAGCTGCCAGGAAAGGACGCGAGAGAATCGTAAGGATTCTGCTGGAACGAGTGGATGTCAACATCAATATGAAAGATCTCGCTGGTGAAACCGCATTTTCGCTGGCTCGGAGTTATGGACATCACGACATTATGGAATTACTGTCTAAACATAAAAGTTTCATTCCTCTGTTAGATGGTGATGGACTTGCAACACTTTCCTTGCTCGAGCCATCCGATCTAGATCAACGCCCCTTCAAAAAGCCCCGCAGGGTTTGATGGTCAAGACAGGACCTTGGCACATCTCCCTGTTCCTCGAACTTCTATATAGCCAACCGCAAACTAGCGGCCACTAAGTCCTTTAATACTCCTACCACACGACCTCTACTTTCTTGCTCCGCCTGCTGTTTTATCCCTTAATATCACCCACATTTATTTTCATTTTTCCCTCCTGATCTATTTGTGGCCCTGCCATCCCACCTGAAGGCTGGTGACATTTTTCTATAGACTCTAATCGTTCCCCGTGTGTGGAGAGAGGGGCTGGAGATAAATTAGAGCATGCTGTTTCATTAATCTACGCAATTATCAAATTTGATTATGATGGCATTATCACTGTATTATAAGTTCTTTATCTTCACCTCTCTTCTCTATAGACTGTTTTTCCTCACCGTTAGCTCCGGGGAATCGGTTATTCATATTTTTCCTATGAAACCAGGGCTTTCTTACCCTTCTCTTGTTTAGCATCATAAAATAGAATCCTCACCCACAGTTCCTGGCGGATTTCTAGTGGGGGACGGGAAACAATCATGGTCGAAAGACCAAGTCTCTGTAATTCCTAAACATATGTATCAGGCCAGCAACTGCCGGAAGTTGAACTTACTCACTTTCCTTTCCTCAACTTTCTATCATGACACCATACCTCAAAGTACTGCTGCATACCTTATCATCCTCGTCCCCTCATCTCGTACCAGCATCGCCGAACTTCGAGCAATGTCACACTCGCACTTGGCGGATTCAATAATGCACACTTAAGTCACTTCCCCCGCGCCGAGTGCCGTAATATCTGTCGGTAATGGCGCTGCACTCGGCCACCCAAGCAAAATAAAAGAAAAAGAAATAAAAAGATTGGAAATTGAATCATTTGTTAACATTCATAGATACTAGCTCCCAGAATTTGCGTAGATCGCTAGCAAGTTGTTTTTTCCCTTTTCCTTCTCAGTCCAATATTCCATCTAGTTCACGAGACGATTTTCTCTTTTCCTTTTGTTTTTGCTTTAACACAGCACTATTGCGCTATTACTGTGCCTTAATGTACTGTGCATGATAGTAAGCTAAGTTAACTTGTATAATAGCTACACAAAAACACAAAAGGACAGGCGTACACACAGACTATCACTCGATTTAAAACTGGCCCAAAAAAATGTTAACGTCTTTACCATAGCAAAGCAAAGCCACCTCTTTCTGAAAGGTCAAGACGATTTTCCCCCCCCATTATCAGCTACGAGCATTGACAGAACCCCCCGGCGTCTAACTCGCTCCCCTACACTCAGGGCCCATCCTTAAAGCATTAAGAGAGCACTAGCATTCGCTATAACATCAGCCTTTGCAGATGAAATAGTCTGAAGCTATGACTGCAGGCATAGAGCTGATATGGCTCATAGGAGATGTGTTGTTATTACTGAAATGGCTTGGCCAAGTATTGAGATATTCAACTTCCATAGTGTATACCTCATGACTGATGTTATTGGAAATGTTATTCTGGATCTGGGTTTAGGATTGGGGGTGCTGATGTTCTCATTCATATCGAGAAAGCAATTATTGTAGATGTAGCAAGTACCAAAGTAGAGGGAGAGTACCGTATTATCTCGTATTATCCGGTTTTCCGCCAAGACCGGGCGTTACTTAAGGTTGGACGGTGCATGGAGTCAGGAATCGGTCCTTTCAATATGCCCACTTAATGTAGTAACTAGAGGGTGGTTTTAGGTGTCTACAACACTGCGGCTGAGTGTGCCGCAATCATTCTTTTACAGGGGTTGAGATGGTGATCAAACAAGATCCACATGCTTAGTGTTGGATTGCTGGACACCTATAACCGGCCAGTGATTGCCATGTTAATTTGGTGTATTGAAAGGGCCGATTTCTGACCCTATGCACCGTTCAACCTTAAGTGACGCACTGTCTTGGCGGAAAACCGGATAATACGAGATAATACGGTACGGGTACAAATCCGGATTTTGGAAACTTAGATTTTATTAAAAATCTGCTATGGCGAGAACGGCGGGCGATGAACAAGAAGCTGGAACAAAGGTAACACTAAGTACGGATCACACAACGACAGCGCAATGCTTGAGAGAATTTCCACGATGCTTGATTATTTCTATTACTTGTGAGAGCGGAGTCTAATATACTGCAAAATAGCAGTCACAACAGAAGTGTACCCATGTCCTCTACTACAAAGCAGCAGCCACAGCGGAGTGTGCTCATGTCCTTTCCTTGGCTTCCATATACCAAAAGTATATGATGAGGTCAACCAGTGGTAACTAGGTCCCGAGAAACCACGTCTTCCAACAGAGGTCTAATATGGTGAGCGTGCCGAGCAGCTTCAAGGATTCCAACAGATTTTTGGTTATTTTTGGTTGTTTTCAGTGGTATTGGAGCTGCCACAATGACTATTGTCTAAGAAATATGTGAAGAGCTAGAGTTCAATTTTGCCACTTCGAATTTTTTTAATACTCTTTGCTGCCTCTAGATTCCATAATATGGAGTTCTGAACTATCAAATCTGGGAATATTGGGTATCTGCTAATGGGGTCATGGTGGCATATCATAACAATGTTATTTACGCCCCAGCTTCATATGACAAGCCTGTAAATAGGAAATGCAAATCTCACAGACGAGTAAACTCGTACAATAATTAAGGATGTGTTTTGCCGTTACTGATAGGTTGAAATACAAGGTTTAGAATCAGGATTGCGACAGCGCGCTACCATCAAGGAGAATTGGAAATTTTTTTCAAGCTTGTAGTGTATTCTTCACAACTTGAACGTTGCAACCACAAAGCCTCATGATCGCATATCTCCCAAATTCAAAAAAAAAGGGACTCTCTCGGTAGTGAAAACTATGGTTTCTGGGAAAGCGAAATGGATGGACGAGATGGTGCATGCTATGCTAAGCTCCCTATTAGAGTCAGTTAAGGAAGGAAAGCGTGGAGAGAGTGGTTTCAAGAAGGAAGCCTGGTAGAAGGCTTGCATCTCTGCCAATGCTATTTATGGAACCAAGTTCAATCATACTCAATATAAGATAAAGTATGCTTCAGTGAGTTTTGTTCAATCAGGCATCTGTAATAGCGGAATAGTTAATAGTATTTAAATTAAAAAGCTTAAGACAGACTATAGCACGTTTCAGAGGTAGAAAGAGAACTCGGGCTTTGAGTGGGATGGGGAGAGGGGTTTGCCAACTGCAGGGGAAGGAGTTTGGGACAAGTATATCACCAAACACCCGAAAGTAGCAAAAATCCGCCCAAAAGCCTTGTCCTTCTATACTGTGATGAATCAGATTTGCTCTGGTCATACAGCAAACGGCCATTATGCTTCTACAATGATGGAGGCTATTATAGAAGGGGTGGAGCAGCAGACTGGGTCTGATTATTCGGGTGGTAGAGATACTCCGCATGATGTGGATTTTATGTTTAGAGGAGAGGGGGGAGGGGAGAGTAGTGAGATAGAGATGAAAATCATGTCTGGGGGGTCTATACAGGGAAAAGGCAAAGGAAAGCGCATCTCAGAGGAGAAACTCGAGAATTAATCTGTTATACAAACGAGAATAGCTCACCAGTATTATTAGTAGAGGCTGCACCACCGTAATGGAGGTGCGTATGTCCAACCTCAACTCACCGTGGTAGGAGCAACTAGAGGCATCTATGTTGACTACTCAGGATACCAGAAGAGCTCACATTCCATGAAGCTGATTACTGATTGGAAAGATAAAGTGAGAATACTTTATTTCTTATCTGGTGCATATGCATATTATGCATTTTGTGTTATTATCTGGCTATTCGAACTGATCACTCGATAGTTCACGATAAAAGACTATTGGTATATTGGCATTACGACTGCATATATGAACTTAGTCTATTAGGAGGAAGAGATCGAAGACTATCTACTGGTGGAGTGGGGACATCCTCAGATAAAATAGATGTCGGAAGTTGTCTGAGTTTGAGTAGGGGCAATTATTCAAGGTCAAACAATGTTCACACTTCCTTTGACGAAGCTGAAATCTTAGAAAGATACATGTTAGTTAGGAAACAGGACATCAGCAAAAAAATACCTTGCGTCAGATGCGTCGGCGTTGCGCCCTGACTTGCATTGCAACGCACGCACGCATCCTGTGCTTCCTGGGTTGCCTGGCAACACTCTCTCTCTCCTGACGCCACCTCACGTCGTACTGATGCCCTATCTAAACCTTAGCTCTGGTTCACTCTCATGACGGCGCCGGCTTCACATTGCCTCTTCCGCGCGTCCTGACGTATTTTCTCATGTCATCTCCATCATCGACCCGCGCCACAGTTCAGAATCTCACGTGTACAGGGCAAACTAGCTAGTATGGTGGCGGACGTCCAAAAGAGGGACCAGTGGGGGATTCAAAATGTAATGCCTTACATAATCAGGGTAAGGGGTAATATAAAGGAAATGGATAATGCATTGTGTGTCTACATCTATTTATGCATGTTTTGATATTTAAAATACAAAATAGAACTAGGAATAACTTTGTAATTGATTTAATATGATAAAAAAAACTTTTATTGATGAATTTAATCATGGTATGGTGCCGGGCATTTGAAATCAGCCCTCATGGGTAATTCAAGAAAATGCTTAGTAATATGCCAAGACTAAAAGGGTTAGGGTTATGTGGTCTAAAATGTGTACCTCTGCGGGGAGACCTTCCCCACTTTTCTTCTCATTCATATATTATAGCTTCTCATCTAACTACACATCAACTCCTCCTCCAGTCACTTCTCCTGCAGTCACTCCTTCTTCTCTGATTACTCCTCCTCCCTGGGTCAGTCTTCCACTCGTTATTGCTCCTCCCTCTATTACTCCTCCCCAGTCACCTCTCCTCCCGTAGTCACTCCTCCTCCTCCCGCAGTTGCTCCCCCTCCTCCAGTCGTCGCTCCTCCCCCAGTCACATCTCCTCCTTTGGTCTCCCCTCCTCCCCCTCCCCTAGTCATTCCTGCCCCTCCGGTCGCCCCTCCTGCGGTCGCCCCTCCTGCGGTCGCCCCTCCTGCGGTCGCCCCTCCTGCGGTCGCCCCTCCTGCGGTCGCCCCTCCTGCGGTCGCCCCTCCTGCGGTCGCCCCTCCTGCGGTCGCCCCTCCTGCGGTCGCTCCTCCTGCGGTCGCCCCTCCGCCTGTCGTCCCTCTTCCGATCGCCCCTCCTCTCTTAGTCTCCCTCTCCACCCCCAGTCACTTCTTTCCTCAGTCACTCCTGACAGGTTTCTCCTTGGTTTCGATCAAGACTATATGCCCTCTCTACATGTCCCCAGTTTTGAAGTAGATTCGTCGATGCGATTTGTAATTCTCAGTCCATTTGCCAAATTCCGGTGACCCATATCCAAGGCCTGCCCGATAGGCTTGTATTCTGCGCATGCATCTGTGATAGTGCCCATGAATTGTTGAGTTTTTAACAGTTGCTAGGGCTTGTGGAATAGCTGAACGTAGATCATCAATCGTATATCGGCAATTATCTCTTGTATATCGTTTTCCCTCCCCCCAATAATACTCAATCCAATTCAATTCACAATGGAATTTAGGAAGAAATAAGATAAGATGACCGCTTCTTTCAATCTCTTCTTGCAGCATACCTTTCTGAGCAAGAAAATCTTCTTCTCTGCTTAGAATTTCAGCTGCGCAACAGCCTACTCAAGAAGTATCACCAGTAATGTTAATAATGCAGTATTATAGATGTAGGCAGTAGAGATCTTACTATTCCCGGAACAACTAGGTGGTTGCTCTTTACAGTCTTTACAGTCCCGACTGGAAAAGTGTTCATGAAGAATGCAGCGAACTTTAGGTTGACATTTGCTGCATATACGTCTCTGTTCACAAGAGTCACACTTTCGTCGTTGTGTGCATATTCCACTATGCCTCTTAGGTTGCTTACAATCCTCACACTTTGAACCAGACTTGCAGTCTTTGCATCGCTGATAGAGCTTGCAATTCTGACATAGGTTTTTAGGGCAATGCATACTTAATCCATCCTTCCACAAGCCTCTTTCCTGTAAGACTACTTTCATACCCTTAGCTAGAGTAGTCTCAGTTCCCGTATGCGAGTCGATAGCCTGATAGGTCATTTCCTGAACCTGTGCTGGGTCTCCATTCATGTAGCCTCGGCGTAAAAGCTTCTGACTTAGCCCACCAGATTTGAGTGACATGGACTGAACCCGGAGTGCATTATCGGCATAAGTACCATGATTGGAGGAGTTGTCAAAGAGAAAAAGAAACTGATATCCAGGATAAATCTTCCTTAGCATAGGTAGAGCGACCTCCAGCACATGAGCTACAAGGTCTTTTCCGTCCCAATAACCTTCCGTCTTTCCATACTCTAAATATTTAGTTGCATATAATGGTAATTGTCTATCTGAGTTTGTTCTCTCCTCTTCACTTAGAGACTCTGTAGATAACCGACTCCATGGTAGGAGGAAATCAGAAACCATGATTCCTTGTCCTCTCCCTTTAGGACGTAGAAAATGTCGAGCGGGGCCAATCCAAGCTTGTCGCCGTCCATCGTTGCTTGAAAAGGTTGACTCATCATGGGTGACTAGAATAATTGGCCGCTGTCCTGGTCCTCCCACAATACAATCTTGTGGATATGCTTTCTTTACCATTGTTCCATCATCTTCAAATTCCACAATATAAGGCCAAAGCTTTTCTAGCCTTTCAATAAATATCTTTCTATATTCCACCACATCTTGTCGTTCATACCCATCCACATATACTTCCTTCTTGACATCTCGCCAATTTAGTCCCTGTTTGCATAACCAACGGCGTACAGTTGAGGCCACTATCGCTTTCCGCTTCCATATATCAAGACTCCCGGTGTCAACATCATTTTCTACACCAGTACGCTGTAGTGAATAATTTATTCTCTCCTCTATATCCTATAAAATTTATTAATTCAAAGAGCTTTTCAGTATAAATTCAAGCTTTTTTTATTTGGGAAACCCACCCAGACTCCTAAGTCAATGCCACCATCTATACTCAAATCAGAGTTGGAAGCAGCGCGGTTCTTAACATAACAGTTAATTACCTCTGCTAACTTTCTTGAAGTAAGTCCTGTCAGATAAATATAAAAATTAATAAATTTCAACTAAAGTATACTAGTATAGAGTATCTTACCCTCTCCGCTCTTTTCCATATACTCTCGAACAGCAAGTAAGATATCCTCATCTTCAAAAATAGATCTCACTTGGTTACCATTTGAACCTATGCGATGAGCAGGAATTATTCTCTTTTCTCTCCAACTGCGTTCCCAATGAATAATCATTCGGGCTGTATGGTAGCCACGGCCACAAGAGTTTGCCACCTGTAGGGCCATTGCTCGCCGTCCAGCTTTACATTTTTTTTGAATCAAGTAAAAACTATGAACCAGTTGGTGACGAAGGAGGAGATGGCCGGTAAGCTCTCCACCATAGCGCCTAACTTGCTCACTCTTTCTAGTTAAAAGATGTCCTAACTCTTTTGTAGCTTCTTCCAAATTCTTCTTATCCTTCTCCTCAGCAATTACCGCTTCTCCAGGCCCACCTCTGGGCAATTCTTCCATCGCAATTTGCCTAAATGGACGATTGGCAATCTCTTCTGCTGCCACTTCTCTACCCCCCTCTGACTCAGCTGCAAGACTGATCCCAAGATCAATTTGGTGTTGAAATACAGCCTTAATATTATAGGAAGTACCTGCAGCAAAGGCAAGTTCACGCTTATTCTTCCGGTGGTTGTACAAAGTTTTTCTAGATCCGAGGCCATATGACTGACGCATACTCTCTCCGGCTCCCTCGTCCCAGATTAAATCATTTAAAGTTTTTCTATATATTTAAAGGGTTAGTGATTCTGCTTTTAAAATTATTTGATTATGTTTTCTTACACTTTCTTTCGATAACTGCCGGACTCATTTTCATCCTCACTCTCAATTTCCGTTTCCTCCAATGGATCTGACTCATTGTCTGATACATCGCAGTCTGTATCGCTCCCCTCTCCATCACAGCTATCTTCCTCGCTTATACCGGTAGTTTGAGGATCATTCTCGTGAAACTCTTTCAGCCGCTGCTGTGCTATTGCTCGTAGGTGTTGACGTCTTTTCAATGAAACTGGCATTCTGAAATGGCTAACGAGAGTCTTAAAGAGGTGATTGTCGATGAAGCTTGTTCGCTCCTTCCTGCTTTTATTCTCAATGTTTGCTTCCTGTCTCCGGCATGACAGGTTCTCACTCGGTCTCGGGTAGGTGCATATTGCGGCTAATTTGTGGGTAATTCGCTTTGATCCCCATACAAAATGCCCCATCTTGAATGTCATTTTTCTTACTAACCAAAAGGCTAAGAGAGAATTTCTTAACATAGATTTATTCAGAGCTGGTTAATTTATAAGTCTATGTTTTTATTTTTACGACATAATGTTGTGATAAGGTGTTGGCGTCATTGGAGTTTTTCACTTTTCCATGCCTTATTGTGGTTGATTTCAAGCGCCCGGCACCATATCAGTACAAATACTAAGTAGATACACGACGATAAGAGGCATAGCGTCTATGTACAATCTTCTCATATTCGGGACTGGCATATATAATGCCAGACCGATATGCTTCCATTATTCTATCTGTACGCGCCCAGTACTTCCAAATTAACTGCTTTGGTACACTGGCTAAGGCCTCTGGTACTAAACGCTTCAATGACTCAAAGTCATACTCACATCTCTCACGCGTATAATGCTTGGCAGCACCCCAGAAATATTCTATAAAGTTAATTTCGCAATGGAATGCAGGATAATAAATTACCTCATGGCCAGAATTGATAATTGCCTCTTCGATTTGATTTTTCTGACTTCGGAAATCTGGCTGGGCTGCAAGAAGTGCATGGGCACAGCAGTTTCCTCCATTCAGATACTGAGGATTCAAATTTGCTGATTTACCAGTCGTTGATTTGATTGTACATTGGGTAAGAAAGCGTTGATTTGCTGGCCACAAGCCACGTTCGACCAATACCTGCCGTAGTCCTTTTGGTGTTCCATCTGGGAATTTGAGCGACTGTATATAGCCCCCATTAGTATGATTGGCATCAACAACATATGTGTCTCTCATTGCCTTTACATTCTTTCCACCAGGCTCTAGATTCATTTCTGATACTCGGAGAGCATCAGAAGCGAATTTGCAATGATTGCGTGAATTGTCGAAAGCGAAAAGGGCTTTACACCCAGGAAATTGTGCCTCAAAGGTTGGAATAGCTTTACCAACCACCTGTTCAAGTAGCCGATCCCCAGTCCACCAAGAATCACCACCGCATTTCATAATCTCGCAAGCATCACCATCCCCCAAACGGCCGATTGGAGTCAGAAAGTCAGACACATGCAATCCTTGGCCTCTGCCCTTCTTTCGTAATGGTTGGTGCTCAGGGTGGATCCAGATAAAGTGTCTTCTATCATTCGAATTGAAGGTACACTCATCTTGAGTAACCAGGATTAGAGGTTGTATTTGGCCATTAAGATGGAGAGGCTGTGGTACTTCCTGAAGGTTCTCATCCCAGCGAAGAAACTGATGGGAATAGGCTTGCATCCGAGGAAGGAACTGCTTATCATGATAGTCCTTGATATCTTGCCGCTCGTGACCATCATTGTAGACTCCCTTTCTATACTCCTTATATTTAAATCCCAATTTGCGCAGCCACCTTCTCGCAGTTCTGGATCCGATGGTTTTCTCAACCTCTCTTGTAACAACATTCGCAGACCGGTTGGTGATATCGTCATCAGTTCGTGATTCTTGCCAGTGGGCTACAACTGCCTTGGCTAAACCATGGGATGTTAATTCTGTAATATCATATCTTGTTAGCTATGTTGCCTTAATGAATATAATCTAAAAGTGTACAATAGAATAGAAATAACTTACTCTCTCCTACTTGGAGGATATGTTGGCGTACTGCCAAAATTGTTTCTGGATCTTCCAATAAGGTCACCACCTTTCTTTGTCTCCCTCTATTTGGTTCTGGTATTAGCCTCTTCCGCACCCAGGAGACCTCATGTGTCATGATTCGCTCTCGAACTTTGCTTCCCCATCCACCCCCATCCACTACTCTTTGTGCCAGCTGCTTGCGTGTTAGTAATTTGCTTACTACACCAGAAAACATATCAGGGCCTCGTAGAGCCTTTTCCTCATTCTGCAATTGCAGTTTGAGAAACAATGACACTTGAAAGTGATATTTGTAATAGAGACTATGAGGCTGTTTGTCGATTTGGGCCCTCCGTTTGGAAACCTTACGCTGCATCGCTCGATATGCTCGCTTCAGGATAGATAAACGTCGTGGACATGGCTTGTCAAGAAACATTCGTCGTCGAGGCCAACTCTCATGATCAAGTTGCAATTCTTTGTTGAGTAGGCTTTCATCGCTTTCTTGTGGCAAATAAGGAACTGGCTGACTTTGGGGTACTGCTTGTGGTTCAGGAGCGGTTGCTAATTGTATGTTTTTGGCTGCCTGCTTTTCACGATGTTTATGAACACGAAGGGCATTTGCGGTTGGTTCCTTTTATTTTATCTCTCCATTCTGTCACTCTCGGTATTAGTTTCTTTCATTTCATGATGCTTCCAATTTACCAGTTGAGTCAAATTACTAACCTCCAATTTAGCTAGTTTTATCTTTTCTCTACGGGCTCTTAATTTAAGAGTATGAGGATTTGTTGTGATAGGAAGAGAGCGAGAATTTGTGATTGAAGCGTTTTGTTCATGCTGGTCGAGAGAGTCTAGCGAAGACATATTGGGTGCATTCAGCAAGAATCAAAGGAGTTGATTGGGGGTAATCTAGGCTTCAAAGATGTAAACAAACACTCTATACTTTTACTCTCTCTGCAATAATAGGAAATATATGATGACAAATGCAAAAATAATTAAAAAAAATAACTAAATCACCACTGTGACTCGAACTTCAGGCCTTTCTGTATCCATTTCTTAGCAATCAGCCCTGACCCTGATTATATAAGGCATTACATTTTGAATCCCCCACTGGTCCCTCTTTTGGACGTCCGCCACCATAGTATAATAGTTTTTTACTCTTATTTTCTAGACAATTGGTTTCTATAAACATATACAGCTTGATGATGTGCTCGCGCCTGCAAAACGCCGTCTAGCGAATTGTGGTGAGGTTCCCCCAACTTCCTCACCACAATTCGCTAGACGGCGTTTTTCGTCCTGGCAGCGCCGCGCGATATGACACTACGTACAGCCAGCGCCCCCCCCCCGCCAGTATCCTGATTCCTTAATATACTTCATTGAATGTTCTCAAATCAATCCGGCTATTAACCAGCCAGCGCCCTTCCCACTCGGGGATCAGGTGCGCCAGGCCGAGGATTGCCCCTACATCAACTATCGTAAACCTCGAGCGTCCCCTCTCATCTGCACTGTAACAAGGCCATGAATGTCCGAGAGGTATCCTGAGTTGACTGCACTCAACATCCGAACAGCCGCCACCCGATGCACAGCATTCTCACTGGTGAGGTCCCTGATTTTGAAGAGCGCCACGAGCCCTGCCGGCAGACGGCCCCTCAGCGCACCATACATCTCTTCAGTACCAGCCTGGACCCAAACCCAATTATTGCGACTCCTCTGGTTCCTGAAGGGTAGGGTGCCCGTGCATCGTGCAAGGTGGATGTCGTAAACGTCGCTTTCTTAGAACGCTAGAACCGGGATTTCGAGTTGCGTTAGTAGTTCAACCGGGAGTGATTGAAGTGTCGCATGATCTTCAGGAAGCCGGTGCTCTGTAGGTAGGTTACGCCGGCTATATCTGATCAATTCGTGACATATACTGTCGAGGGAGAATGCCGACACCTTGCTAAAATCCAAGACGTTGGACACATCGTCCCGACGTCCTTTCAGGATCCTCCTATGGTCGACCGGCGTTGTTACGGCACTTGTCGTACTCTCTAAATATCGCAGGACATCTGCAGAGAGATCGGCTCCCCGGCGTCGAAGAGATTCGAGGTTTAATAAGCTCATCCCGATGCTGTGCTGGCGACCGTAGCTGTGCACGATCTGGCGCACGGCATTATTTTTATTCGATCGTCGCCATCCGTCCTTGATGTGTTCCTTGTGCACGAGCTCTCCAAACTCCATAGAATACATCGGTATATTGCCAAACTGGCGTATATGATCACTAAAATGACTTAGTAGATGTATCTTGATAAAGTTGAAATGCGATTCGCTATAGAGTAAGTCCATACGTCGCTCGTACTCTACTTCACGATCGTTGTCATGGATACGGCGCCATTTAGAGGGGGCCATGTGCTGGCTCATCTGCGTTCTCTGATATCGTATTTCCTTCCATTGCTCGTCAACCTTGGCCAGTGTACGCTTAGTTACTCGAAACTCCAAAAAGATACCTTTTGTCTTGTGAAATCCGTCCAGATAATCATCCATATAAGCTATGGTGTCAGATGTGTGGCTTCGGTATTGTGCTATCATACCGAAGTCGACGAGCGCTCTGACGCATCCGAGAGCATGTTTGAAAGGTATCGCTTGTGAACTCTGTGGCTGGCGCAGTGCCAGCGCGAGAACTCCCAAAATCAGCAAAAAAACAGCCTGTCCCCTGTGCCTCATATCGTTGAGTTTTACGTTTTGGCATATCATGAGTCCTATGATCGTGATATTAAAAATCCTGTTAGTTTAACTAAAGCAGATGATATGAATTCTGTTTTCTGCAAAATATGAGCAATTTTTATTAAGAACTCACGGACCTTTTACATACCGAAGTTGAGAAATTTGAGTTCATAACATGCAACTTTGTAATGTAAAATGTCTATGAGATATTGATAAAAATAGCTCATATTTTGCTAAAATTAAGATTTGTATCTGATTGGTAGGGGATACAATCGGAAGCATCATGATTAACTGGGGTCACTCGCGATTAGCCAAAACGTAAAACTCAACGACATGGCTCACCGTGGAGCACAAAAGACAGATTTTTTTTTTGCTGATGAAAATACAGCACCCTAGATTCCTCATCTCCTTCCCCTGCCACTGCGCTATCTCGCGGTAGGCCTTCTTGGGTACCAAAAATCCTGGGTACGGCGGTAATGTCTTCCAAGCGTCGTTAAAAGCCTGCAGTCGCCCGTGTTTCTTGAGAAAGCCTTGGATCCAGTCCATCATGTGCTTAAATAATCCGAGATAAACCGTATGGAGCATGTCCGGGACGTGTAAGTCAGGCACCGAGATCCGATGAAGTCCATGAAAAATGTTTTGGCCTAAATTGATACCAAGGCCGTGGAACTTGACGTGGGTGCCGTCTGACTTTTCATACGCATATCGTTTGTATCTTGTGTAATCTCGTGCTCGATAGTTCTTGATGTTGGTTCCTAATTCCCCGGCAGGTACCTCACATGTAGGACAAGCGTTGGATTTTAACCCGTGCAGAGTCACGTTTTCCATATAGTCTGCAGTCCATGCAGACAAGATTGGGAAGCACCTCCGAACCTTCCCATCGGCACAATCAATTGGGACACCATCAAGCGCCGCGTGCTGCAGCAGCGCAAAAATGAATTCGAATAAGTCTTGCAGTGTGTCGGCGTTCACTTGTCTCTGGTATTGATCTACTTTGGTGGACTTTGAGAATTTGGGGGGAACAGGCAATAGTGTGAGAAGTAGAACAGCCATTGATCCAGGGCTGTTACGCCGGGCTGACGGAAGATTTCCGAGCATAATATAGACAGGCCACGCTTTGTTGTCACCTGAGTAGTTGCTGAGATGGGTCTGATCGGACGTCCCAATAATGGGAATTACAGTCGCACCAGGTGGAAGTGTTTTCTATAACTAGTCAGCTAACGTTAACGTAAAGGAGGTTGGGGCGCTGTACTTGAACGTCCCACTACCAGTCCGCAGTGTGCATTTCCGCATAGATCCTTTCACTATTAGGATCGAATTCACGCCGCGGCGTGTAGACAAAGTCATCTCGGTATGCGATCTGACGAAGGAGATATCTGACACAATCTAGGATGTTACAATAGAAGAATGGCAGAGTTCTCTTGCTATCCTCAACCTGTCCTTTGAACTATTGCAGATACGGGCCGTACGGGTCCAAAGAGCGGAGGTGGCTCTCCAGCGTATGCATAGAGCTATATCCGGCTAATGTAGAATTACCGAGGCCACTTGAGAAGTATTCATTGATTCGTGATTTAGATACTTTAGTCTGAATGAACCAAGACGCCAGTTTGAAACCGTACGCACTACTGAATGGTGCCTATGGGTCCTCGCGGAGATCACTGTGTTCTTGCTCAAATCCGTCGACGTCTCTAATTGGTTCTCCGGCGCGTGGGTAATCCTCCTGTCTGCTGAGTAATGAAGACGTAGGGTCGTCCGGTATCTCAGTGTCAGACTCGTAAGCAGTAAATGCGTCGAGGTCGTGTCGGGTGGGATCCGGAGAGGATTCATAGTCGGAATCCAGGAGCTCGCTCGCCTCTCCATAGTGCAATATGCTTGTTTCTGCGTCGTTGATAATAGCCACGGATGAAGTATATCGTACGGTGGATGTGAGAACAATGTCTAGATTTGCGTGCACAGTTCGCAGGTATTTCTCGTATGCGCCTGACCGGATGTATTTTCGTCGGCAGAATGGATATTTGCTAGGCATGGTGGGAGTCAGCTTAGTCTATATCATGGGCTTTGTGTAGATTGTAGGGTACGTGTACCGCAGTATTTAGTCTTGAGCCCAACGTGTGTGGATGTTACGGAGGTTAGATGCTCTGAAGAGGAACTAGTCGTTCATGGGGTTTAGTGCAGACATCACGTGGCGTCAGCTATAGTTTCTTTCAAGATCAGCGAAGTTTCATGATTAGCGGAGTTTCAAGATCAGAGAAGCTCCAAGATCAGAGACGCTCCCGAGCAAACGTGCGTATCATGGTTTATCCAAGTTGAATCAGACAATGTCCTTGAGCGTCTGATTTGCCTATTCTTAGCCAATCTTGAAAACACAGTGTGATTCTTTCAAACACTCTAGAACGTTTGGGAGTTGTATATATAAAGTCAATTGGATATAGAAGGGACTTCATACCAAAATCATCCACATTCAGAACATCCATATTCCGCTCTATTTCCAATACTCTTATCTATATACACCAATAATCATCCAATATGGCCCACAATATCATCCATGTACGATACGTCTATATCCAGAATCCAGGAGCACTGCAGGCTCCAGCGGGGCAGACGTACCAACTTCCGCCTAATTCTCTTGTCGGAGAGATCAGCACAGTACGCCCTAATCCTGGGATTCGGTTGATTAACCTCGATAAAGCATCCATGAGCATCCCAAATAATAATAATGGCAGGGCGTTGTATAAGCAATGGCGGCAAATTGTGAAACATCAGCAAAAAAAAAATTCTGTCTTTTGTGCTCCATGGTGAGCCATGTCGTTGAGTTTTACGTTTTGGCTAATCGCGAGTGACCCCAGTTAATCATGATGCTTCCGATTGTGTCCCCTAATAATCAGATACAAATCTTAATTTTAGCAAAATATGAGCTATTTTTATCAATATCTCATAGACATTTTGCATTACAAAGTTGTATGTTATGAACTCAAATTTCTCAACTTTGGTATGTAAAAGGTCCGTGAGTTCTTAATCAAAATTGCTCATATTTTGCAGAAAATAGAATTAATATCATCTTCTTTAGTCAAACTAACGGGATTTTTAATATCACGATCATAGGACTCACGATGCGCCAAAACGTAAAACTCAACGACATGAGGCACAGGGGGCAGGCTGTTTTTTTGCTGATGAAGATCAGCTGGTAGCAAGGAACTATACGCCACTCGCTAATTTCCCTATCGGAGAATTCCAGCAAATCGTCGCAGGAATGAGGAGATTGCGCCCTGCGTGTGATCAGCTCACCACAACATCAGCTGCCAATAATGTGGCTCGTATGCAGGAGGCCGATGAGGCAGTCGTTCAACTTGTTAAGGACTGTATTAGTAAGTTGACAACCACGATGAACAACCGGACTCAGGCTATGGCTAAGGGCCAGCCTCTCGGTCCACTAGGCCAGCCAGGAGACCCCACTGCGCAGATAATTGTTTCGGCGATGCTACTACCTACAGGCGCCCCAGTTCAATGGGGTCCTGCTACAGCTGATCCGAACCCAGCTCCCGCTCTCCAAAATGCTCTCTCGGTGGTTAACCAACCGCAAGCGCAAGGACAAGTCATTCCGGGTATTGTTCCGGTGCAAGGACAAGTCATGCCGGGTGTTGTTCCGGCGGAAGCACGAGTCATTCCGGGTGTTTTTCCGGCACAAGCACAAGTCGTTCCGGGTGTTGTTCCGGCGCAAGGACAAGTCATTCCAGGTGTTGTTCCGGTGCAAGGACAAGTTGAGCTGGGTGTTGTTCCGGTGCAAGGACAAGTCACTCCAGGAGTCGCTCCGGCGCAAGGAATGGTGGTACCCCCCCCTCCACCGCCGATTAACCAACCACAAGCGCAAGGACAAGCCGCCCCGGATGTTTTTCGGGTGCAAAAATGGGGAATACCTTATTCGACTCGAGTAGGATTAGTGTCTGGCTCACCTCCATCGCCCTTTGACCAACCACAAGCGCAAGGACAAGTTGATCCGGGTATTGTTCCGGCGCAAGGACACTCGCCCCAAGCACCAATCATACTCTATACCCCACCCGATGGCTCGGCCGGCAGCTCAAGCAGTAGCTCAGCCAGCAGCCCAGCAAACAGCCCTGTGCCGGCACTGATCCCACCTGATCCCCCAGTAAATTGGCGGGCGCCAACAGGTGAGTCCTTTTCAAAATAATCCGCCTGTTTGGGTTTTTCACTTACTGACTATAGAGTTGTAGATTGGAGCGCTCTGCTTGGACGTCCACGTGCAGTGCGTATTGTTTGGATCCGCCACGTGGCTGATAGCGACGCAGGCTTCCTAAATTATCGCCTACTCAATTGGCGCCGTGTCAACGGGGTACGGTTTGCTGAGTTGGATTCCTATGACATCCGTAGACTGTCAGCAATGATTGCGAGATCTGTACTACATGACACAATTCGGTACATAATTGGCGCTACCAGTGAAGGACACCGACGACTACGAGACTATCCCCACATGCCGCTCTCTTGGGTCAATTATGTCTTCATCGATGATGATGAAATGGTAAGGGTCTGGCTCCTATCGAATCCAGTTCTTGAAGACCCACTTGATCTCTTGATCTATTGCCATCGTCTGAATAACGCAAGTAGGGAACCCACACCGGCGTTGAGGGGGCACAACTATCTTCCTCAAGGTGCCGTCTCCAATTGGGCTCGTGAAGCACCAGCACGTATTCGTGAAGCGCCAGCACGTAGGTTTGTAATGCATGGCGCACGACAACTGGAGGCCAGAGCTGATCCCGGGCCGGTTAATGAAGCAGGTGAACCGCAAGAGGGAGATGGCTCTGACACTTTACTTGCAGCATTATCCAGCGTGTCATCAGATGTCTCCGGCGCCGGGGATGGAGGCGAGGGCAGCGTTGGGATGTTGACATCCCCCATTGGAGAGAGAAGAGAATCTCCCACGAAACGTATACCCCTCGCCCTCAAGTCGTTGAGCAGGTTGAATATACAACAGTGGGCGGAAGGACGGCGTGCTACTCAAGATGAGATGGGACAGAGGCGCAGGGGTCTGTTTGACGACAAAAATTGTGATGAGCGCAAGTCAAAGAGATTTCGTTTGGTTTCTATAGCTAGGGAATTTTTGGAAAGCGAGGAGGTATGGAAGCGCAGCCTGAGTGCCTCTATTGATGATGATGCGAGTGAAGAGCGTAAGCCCAAGAGATTCCATTCGAGTTTTGCCCCCGAGAGTTTGATAGATATGACGGCGCGTCTATCGTTTGCTGAGTCTACCTAGACGTATAGAGTATTAGTGATATTATTTAACATTAGAGTTCTTAGAGTGTTGGAATAAATTTGTTATAGCCTGCCTGTCGATCTTCATCAGATCAGGTTATGTTGTCTGGCTTCGCTCACGTTAGCAATCATACCGGTAGTTGTGCTCTTGCGCCTGATGGATTCATTTTGTGATGTCGATGGGGTCTTGGCAGATGCCAAGAGACGTTGCAACTCAGATCTCTTGGCATCTGCATTCTCGTGAGGCTTAAAACCTTATTTCTTTCATCACACATGGTGGAAATCTCAATTGACACTCAGACTGTTCACGATCATTGGATTGTCTATTTTCTACATCTTTATCCGTTGCAATTTGTCGAACTGCCATGTGGCTAGTTCATATCTTCCACACGACACCGGTATCCCACTTCAGTGTGCGATGTTGTTGTACTAGCACACCCTACATCGCGTTCTTTGCTCGTACGATACACCCCCCTAGGGCTAACTATCAGGAAACGCACACCCAGCGTCGACGAGGTGTATATAAGGACTCCTCCTGCCCCTCCTTTCACTTTTGCGCTCCCGCTCTCCATACATTCCTCTTCGCTCTTCTACCACGTCCCCATGTCTGGTGCCGGGCTCCGACCCACCTACGTCAACCTCCGTCCGAGATCCTCGTCTCTTGGTTGACGTATCGGTAGACTTTTTTTTCTTTTTTCTTTTTCATTGTTTGCATTCTATTCGATCCAAAGATTGCACACGCCCCCAGGCGCCTACAGGCTCACGGAAACAGCAGTTGCAGAAGGGAAAGTAAGTAAACTACGTCTATATATATCTGTGAACAATTTTAATGTTTCCATTCGCCCTAGGCGTCCCGCTACGCAGGACCAGAGGATTGGCGCTTAGAGCGCAAAATAAAGAAAGACTCTGCCGTGTACAGCCGCCCGTCGCCTGGCTGAGGAGAGAGCGTAAGTAATCACAGCAAACAACAGATTCGCAGTTGCAGGATATAGCGCTCACAAGCAACTTTCTTGTGAACAGAGACCTGGCAGAGTGCCCACACTTTGAGCCAGACGTTGAAGACCCGGATACTGGGTAACTCGAAAGAAATCTCCACCTAGCTATCAGAATTAGTCACGCTAACAATCGAGCACAAATTAGAAGAGGTATGGCGACGTTGCATACGCCAAATCGTGGTGTGGGCTCCTAGATCCCGGCATCAAATCAGACGTCTACTCCAATTGGCGTAACGAGCTCAAGGCCTATATGACAGTCCGCAAACAGGACCCCGGCCACTTGACAGACTCCCAATTGGATACAATCACTACCTTCGCTCGCTCAATTTCACCCGTGAGAGCTCGGGTCATACTGATTAAAAAAAAGTACGACGTTGATGACGTCGGGGAACTCACTCGTCAACTGAGGATCCTAGTTAAAGACTCGGCCAGGAAACTCCACACGTCTAACCTGCGTCGAATAGCGGCGCGCGCCAGTGGTGGAGACGTCGCAGAATCTCCGAGTAAGTGATCATTTCCATCTATCTTCCGTCAGCCTCGCACTAACTCATTTTGATAGAGTCTCAGTCCGATTTGGCCTCAACCTATTGCCCACGGGCAGTAAGAATCCATATCGTTCGCCGAACGGGTGCCCCAGAAGCGGGGCATTCGTGCCTAGGCCATCCCTGGTGTGCTAGCAACACTGACCGGGGAATCGCCTGGGGTGTCCTGGCAACACCGAGTATAAAATATCTGCTCAAGGTGGTTAGAGGGCAGCGTGTGGAGGAGGGTATCGGATACCCACGATATCTGATCAGGGCGACTGGTGAGAGTGCCGTCAGCTTACATCAAGAACCCGAAAAACCTCTCCCCCTCTGACAGCTCATCTTTCTCCATAGCAATAATGACATTCTAGCGTGGCTACTTGCTAACCATGGCCAAGATCCCCTCGATCTCTTGGTCGTCGAGTCACGTGAGGATGGAGCCCAGACGCCCGAGCCTACAAACGGGAGATATCCATTTCTCAGTCGCAAGGTTTGGGACGTACCGTGGGGGCCACGCAAGCGGATGAGGAGGAGGAGGAGGAGGAGGAGTAGGAGGAGGAGGAATGGCCAGAGTCTGAGAGCGAGAGGAACAGCAGACGCCTCCAGATAGGGGAACGATTGTTTTAGACGACGTAAGTATCAACACCTAACGGGTGTCAGTTAACATGAAGATCAAAACACAATAGCTAATTGACGACGTAGAAAGAGGAATCGGGAGCTCCGGGCCCCTCGACACAACGGAGGGCTATCTCATTGGAAATAGAGGAAGTCGTGAGCTCTAATCCGCCTGCCCCACGCTCACAGGAATCGACCTCTAGACCTTCTGCGCCATCTACGCAAGCGCAATACCGTGACGTCCGGAAGGTTCTACAGGAGATGCCCTGGCTTTTAGATTACATGACAGATAACGGGTTAGCAGCTGCGCTACGTTCGGGATTCGATGGTGCCCAGGACACCTCTCCTTCTCGCCTACCTGTAATCCGCGACGAATACCCAGTCTCCCCCACCATTGTACCGATTGATGCGCAGGTTCAGACAACTCCAGAGAGAGGGACCGAACAAGCAGATCCCACTACTGAACCGGCAGCTCCCGTGATATATCTGACGCCCAGGCCTTCTACGATGCCTGGTGCCAGTAGTGCTCCAAGCAACACCCAATCACCATCGCCCCAACTGCGCCACTCAAAAAGACGCGGGGCTGGACGGAAATAATTTGGGATTTTCCTAGTTTCTCGGGGGGGTTTTTTTCTTTTTCTTTTTTCCCAAACTCTAGTACCTTTCGCTAGATCTTCAAGTTAATTTCACTTTAGTTAGAATTTTCTGTTTGTGATTCGTTAGCTGGTATGTGATAGTAAAGATATTATTGGGCGCCCTTGCTTCAGCTTCTTGCTAGCAGTCCCGATCTGCTATGATAGTGGTAGTCCTTACGCCTCCTTGCGTTAACATCCGAGTTTTTTTTTCCTCGATCAGTCACGCCGCGCATTCTGTCCTTAACTGGGCTGGTGTCGGCGAACTAAACTAGTCAAACTCATGAGTGCATGGCGTGAATCTAGATTTCTAGACATTCAGTGGTGTTGATTCGACATCGGGAGATGAGGTTTGATATCCTAATCCGTTTTAGGGGTGGTGAGTGTCTTGCTAGAATTAGTGTTGCTAACCAATACTCGTTCTGGCTAGATTTTGCTTAGCCTCCTACACTAGCGACGCCCATCTCGTCGAACCTTTTCATCCAGAGTCAGGACGATCATGATACCTGAGAGCGTCGAAATTACCATCATAATGTTAAACAAGCAGAAAACCCCTTTTTACAGGCGAATATTCTCTTTCAATACCGAGTAATAGTATGTGATTCTACCAGCCCCCCCCCTAAGTCCTAGTGTATAAGACCTGATGCATCCTTTGAACATAACCACAGATTACTCATCTTCACGATACAAAAGATACATTCCATTGTTCTATCTCCTAATTCCTATTTTGCCTAACGTTGATCTACCGTTCAGCATTCCACCATGTCTAGACAACCGCAAGTCAATTCACGCAGTCAGCCAACTCCCCAAGTAGGAAATCTCAGCGGACGTAGACGCGAAGCCGTATTCGATGGCGTACGATCAGCGAGGTCGAGGTCGGGAACGCAACAAAACCAATCCAGGAACTCGCCGAGTACACTGCTGAACGGGCAGTCATCGCATTTGCACCATGCACCGCCAAACGCAACCGGAGCACTCGAAAGACCAACAAAGCGTGCCCGGAGAAGGACTATTCAGAGCACGACGTATGCCGATATTGAAACGGAACATGATGGACAAGCACCAACAGAAACAGTATGGCTAGGCAATGAAAGCAGTGATAAGTACCAAAACTCCCACAGATCGGATCAGACTGAATCGGACACTGAGCCAGATGCAGAAGACAATGATATTCCAGAAGCTACTGGAGCATGGCTGAGTTATCGGTCACAAACAGCGGACGGACAAGCAAATAATCACGTATCGACTGTGCAGGTTTCGACCACCTCCGGATCACAGGAGGCAGCACTCGTTACATCAGCAAAAAGAAAATCTGTCTTTTATGCTCAACGGTGAGCCATGTTGTTGAGTTTTACGTTTTGGCTATTCACGAGTGACCCCAGATAATCATGATGCTTCCGATTGTGTCCCCTAATAATCAGATACAAATCTTTATTTTAGCAAAATATGAGCTATTTTTATCAATATCTTATAGACATTTTACATTACAAAGTTGTATGTTATAAACTCAAATTTCTCAATTTCGGTATGTAAAAGGTCCATGAGTTTTTAATAAAAATTGTTCATATTTTGGAGAAAACAGAATTAATATCATCTTCTTTAGTCAAACTAACGGGATTTTTAATATTGCGATCATAGGACTCACGATGTGCCAAAACGTAAAACTCAATGACATGAGGCACAGGGGGCAGGCTGTTTTTTTGCTGATGTAGGCGGACCCTAGCAGCTCGAGGACGTATAATGCCCGGTAGAGCATATACTCTGCCAGTGCTCCTGTCATCCAGTGTAGCGCGATATTCGTCTCCACTGGCCACTCACAGTGCCACTACGTCGGGAGTTAGAAGTTCGAGTCCAGCCGGCGAATCGAGCATGCTATAACCATGAGGGCATCTGGCCAAATACTCTGTCACGGCGAAATACAGCGAGAGGCACTGAGGCAGCTATAGTATCGTACGCCAAAGCTCTCATTCTCTTGTATACCCTGTTTGTTGACCCACTGCCAGACCCAGTTACTTTGACGTCTCAGGTGCACCGTGCTTGGCTTGAGGCGCTCTATCATATATCCGATGCAGGGAATATGGAAGCATCGGAGGAAAATATAAAAATAGTAAGTGAACACAGATACACAGGGATGACACCCCCCTGACGTCGGGTGTAGTACTAATTCTGAAAGATACGCAGTAGACACTTTGGGGTAAGATCCCAGTTTGTTTCCCATGCAAAAGATGACATTGGAAAATTATACGACCTCCCAGAAGATCCCACGGCTATTGCGCGCAGGGTGGACTACCTGCTGGAAAAGGATAGATTTATATGCTCCCCAAACGGATATGAGGTTGGTGTGCGCTAGTTGGCGAGCCTTCTTCGAATAACTAACAAGTATTAAACTCCGCCCAGAAATTGACCTTTCGATTCGCAGCGCCCCAGATTCCCAACGCCATATGGGGTAAGTATTTCAGAGGTAAGAAAATGCGTGGGATTGTCGAACCAGAATTTCTTGGGTGTATCAACGGCACGATGATTTGCTTAACGTGTGCAATTCTCTATCATACCCTATGAGCATGGAAGACAGGAGTATATAAGGAAACGTGCGATTTCAAGCCTGATGCGGTTGGAGGTCAGCCAGAACCCGAACCCACCTCGTGTTCTCCAGACGCTAACATGATCTGAACCACTAAAGACCTTTTTACCCGGTAAACTGAGATGTGAGCCCATTGCCCAGAGTGGATACAGGCGATAATTCTGGAAAATATTCGTGGGACCATCCGAGCAAAGATACAGAAGGAGTATGGCGTGCGACAAGATCGCTATAAAGGGTATACCGACGATTGGGCAGCGGTAGCCGCCGAGCTGCAGAGTCAGGCATCCCAGCAAACTACGCGACGGCCAGCTCACCAAAGTCAAACTCCCAACGATTGGGCAGTGGGAGCCGCTGAGCTGCAGAGTCAGCTATCCAGCCAGGCTATGCGAGGGCCAGCCCACCGAATTCAAACTCCCAGCCGCCTGTCTGTTGGGACACTAGTGGAGCAGCAGGATAGTCAAAACGATTCGCAGGACACTGACTTGTCGTTTGGACTCCGTTAGACGTCAGCTGCCCGGGTTCTCAGATTTCTAGATTCTGATCCGCCAAGTCCAGTTGGTTCACGGGAGGTGACGGGGGGACTATCGTTAGACAGAACTGTGAGTCTTACTCCATCGCGACGCCTCTCGCTGAGCCTTGACGGAATAGAGCCAGCGCGAGAGGGGAGAAGTCATGGTGAACAGGGAGATGAAGAAGAGGGGCGCGATAGGAGTGCTAGTGAGGGTAACTAAGAAAAGAAGTATGTGTCGAGTAGCTTAATTAATTAATACTATTTGTTTGACATTTGATATGAGAACGTAAAGCAAAATTTGGAGTAGAATCAGTGAAGGGTAGGCGTCACGGGGGTGTCTGGGCGATGTAGATAGTGTAAACATCACGGCGTCACGTCGGAGAAGAAGAGAGTATGTGCGAGTTGGAGAAGTATCACGATATCACACAGGAGCGTCCAGATAGAAAGGAAAAGATCTAGCTACGACCAGGACGCAGAGCACGTAGAGGGTGAAATCAGGATAATGGAGCGCCGCCAGGACGAGAGAGAACAGAATTGTGGGATCCTAATGTGAGGCGTGGGAACGAGCGAAGCCCAGACGCCGAAGGTAGGGATCATGATATGAGGCGTTGGAACAAGTGGAGCCCAGACGCTGAAGATAAATATCGGACATCAAGATAGAAGACGCCAGGATCAGAAGTGATCAGGATGGAGTGGTGGATGATCAGGCGTCACCCTGATGCGGCAGCAGAGATAAGAGGTGTTCGAGGGGCAATAGCAGAGAACGAGACGCTGTCAGGGCGCAAGAGCAGAGCACCAGACGCTGTCAGGGCGCAAGAGCAGAGCACCAGGCGCTGTCAGGGCGCAAGAGCAGAGCACTACTGGCAGGCGCTGTCAGGGCACAAGAGCAGAGCACCAGATACTGTCAGGGCGCAGAGGGCGTAGGGGTCTGTGTCAGGATGGCGTCAGGGCGTGGGACGTTAAGCGACGCAAAGTCAGGACGCAATGTCAGATCGACGTTGCATCCTGATTCGCAGTTGACGTTATGTGCGCCAGGTGCGCCAGATGCACGGGGCGCAAGGGGCGCAGAGTATTATTTTTGCTGATGTTCCTGATGCCAGCACCTGAACTCACTTCATCCGGACACAACCCTTTTGCATC
>NESQ01000819.1:0-10765 GCA_003070745.1 Tuber borchii | reverse complement strand
AAAAGGAAACAAACATCCTATGAATGTCAGAACAAACTGCTAACCCACTGCTTATCTAGTTTGAATCGGCGAACAATCTAGGCTTGGATCAAAGTCTTGTATCGCACTTCAAACCTTCCCTCATGAGGGAATCCTCTCGCAACCTCTTTCGCTTAAGCTCCTCCGAAGTTTTGTTATCGAACTGAGCCTAGTGCTTCCGTACCTCCTTGGCTTTCAAAAACTCATTGATAGAACTAAAGCGCAGTCTCTTGGGCGTTTCATCGTTGCAATTTTCGGTATGGAAATGAGCCCCGCGCTTACAATCTTTGCTGACTTGAGCTGGACGATGAAGCAAGTCCAATGGCAGCTGTCGATTCAGCAAACTCGATGATTTGACGGCAAACAGGATACAGATCGCCCGCGATTCAGCGCGTTCCCCGACGGGGGATGGCAATATTCCAGTGATGTCCTCCGATTCATGCGCCGATTCCGAGGACGAAATATTAGACGTATGATCCCCGGGCGCTTCTTCTTCCTCAGGCTCATCACCCTACCCACGACCATGTCCGGCGTCTAGTTCCAGTTCTTGAAAATGCGGCCGGCCTATTCGCGCCCCCTGGATGTCACGAGCCTAATGGCGGACAGCTTGTCGATCGAGATATGGGAGGCTCCTCGGCTCTACCGTGTCTGGTCTCTCATTATTCCGATCACGGAGGCAATACACCAAAAGGTCCAGGGGGTCTTCGAGACCTGAATTAGACAGAAGCCAGGTGCGTACGTCTTTATCGCGCCCGATAAAGATATACTCTATGAAGGTTAATGGCTGATTGGGAGATCTGCGCAGCCTTCTACGACCTTCGCCAGTAGCGCCAACGATGTAGCGAATCCGGCGGTGAGCTATAGTTCTGTAAATCATTGCTGACAGTCCACGAATGTCATAGGAGTCTAGCTCGGAGAACTCTACACCAGCGATGTGGGGGGGACGCCAATGGAGTACTCGTAGGTTTGCAGGGATGTTTACCTTTGCCCTTTGTTCAACTGACAGCCCAAGGCCACGTCTCGAAGGCAGGACATAAGCTATACGCACGGCACCTGGGCGCCCAAGTAGAGCGCTCCAATCTGTATTCTCTTCGTTAGTAAGTGAAATCATGAAACACGCAGATAATTGAGAAAAGAACTAACCTGTTGGTATAATGTTGGCCATAGCGCGATTTGCCGGGGGGGGCGGTACAATTGGTGGTGGAGCAGGGTCGTCAACTGGTAATGCAGGGTCGTCAACTGGTAACCCAGGGTCATCAACGGGTAACCCAGGGTTGTCAACTGGTAATGCAGGGTCTTCAACTGGTAACACAGGGTCGTCAACTGGTAACGCAGGGTATCAACTGGAAACGAGGGTTATCAACTAGAGGGGCAGGGTCAGCAACCGGTCAGGAAGGTAGGGGGTGGTCCTGGCGCTTGGTTGTTCCCGGGTGGATCAGGAGGAGCGTTGGCCGGGGAGCGTTTTGCCTGTGGGGAAATAGGGCTACGTGAGGTACGGGGGTGGTCCTTACGCTTGGTTGTTGTAGGTGGAGCGGGAGGAGCGTTGGCTGGGGGAGCGTTTTGCCAGTGGGAAATAGGGCTACGTGAGGTACGGGGGTGTCCTTGCGCTTGGTTGTTCGCAGGTGGAGTGGGAGGAGCATTGGCCGGGGAGCTTTTGCCAGTGGGGAAATAGGGCTACGTGAGGTGCGGGGGTGGTACTGGCGCTTGGTTGTTCCGGGTGGATTAGGAGGAGCGTTGCCTGGGGGAGCGTTTTGGAGAACTGGGGCTATGTTCGGCACAGCCGTTGCAAGACCCCACTGAGCTGGGACGTTTGTTGATAGTAAATTCGCCGGAACAATCACCTGCGCAAAGGGGACTCCCGGCTGACCCTGGGCGGCACCAGCTCCCTGAGTCTTTACTGTGGTAAACAACTTCCTCACACAGTCCTTAACGAGTTGAACGACTGCCTCATCGATCTCCTGCATACGAGCCAGATTATTCGCAGCCGATGCTGTGGCGAGTTCATCACATGCAGGGCGCAATCTCCTCATACCTGCGACGATTGGCTGGAAGTCGGCGTCAGGATAAATACTGGCCCTGACTCCCAGCACATAGTTCCTTGCTATCATCAGATCTTTCGCAAGGTCCGCCATGCTGTATACACCAGGTCCTTTGGAATAGCAGTGAACCCCATGTTCGATTTATGAGCCGTAATTGATGTACTGTCAGGATTCGAGCGACTCATACTAATTTGCCCTGCGAGAGAGTTCGGCGGAAGTTGATAGGTCTGCCCCGGCGGAGGCGCCTGGCCCACTCCCGGATTCGCCATGTGGACGTACTGTACATTGTTGATATTTTGCGCCATGTCGATTGAATTTTGGTCTATATAGATAGTCTTCTGAAAGATACGAGTCTTATGTTGTGAAGATGGTGGATGCTGTGGATATTGGTGGATATTGTGGCGTTGTGAGATTATTCTTGGTATGAACTCCCTTCCGCCGGGATCAACCCACATTCTATATACAACACGCAGACTTCAAGAGAGGTTGAAACCATCATGAATTGTTTGAGTTGATTTCAAGATGAATCAAGAATTGACAGTTCAGGCGCATTAGTGTTTCGGTCATTATCTGTTTCAAGTCGAACGCAAGTGATAAACAGCTGAACCACGTGATGGCGCGACAAACAACGCTAAACCGATTCCACTGTGATTGTTCAAAGCGTGCGCGGCGCCGGCCCAGCTTCTCACCCTTACGCGTTAAGATCACGATCGCCATAACCTTCAAGTTACGCTGACCCTCAGAATATACACACGACTCCTGAAATCAACAGAGCTGAAATCTACCATGCCGGTCAAATGTTCATTTTGTCGTCGAAGATACATGCGTGCAGGCCCATACAGGCACACCTCCGAAAAGCGCATGCAGATCTCGATATCATACTTGCTTCTACCCTACGAAATCCGCCTCCGAATCGCATTGACGACCCCGGAACGACATAATTCATCAGAACTTGAATGAACCGAGCGAGCGCCCCATTCAGACTACGAATCAGATCCTGCCAGTGATCCGGCCGGATATGAACGCGACGCAATTAATGACCTTCGTACGACTCCGATACTGACGCACTTAGCGACAATAGTCTTGTCTGCTGCTGAACAGATGCATTATGAACGCGCCGGAGAAGCAATTGGAGACATCAACGGATATGAGCAAGAACATATCAACTGTGCGAGGACCCATGGGCTCCATTCACCAGTGAAGGGGTTCAAACTTGCATCTTGGTTCATTGAGAGTAAATCCTCGAAGTCGCAGATCAATGATTACTTTGCAAATGATCTCGTGACCCGGCGTCAATTGCTATAGCTCCATGTATATGCTGGAGAAACTTCTTCGATCGTTGGATCCGGATGGCCCATATCTACGATGGTTCGAAGGACAAGTTGCCAGTGAGGACGGCAAGAGCACGTTACCATTCTTCTATCGCAACATCCTGGACTGCGTGAGATATCTTCTTCGGCAGATAACCTACCGAGATGACTTAGTATATGCGCCGCGCCGGGAATTCGATCAGAATGGACAGAGAATATATGCCGAAATGCATACGGCCGACTGGTGGTGGACGTTCAAGTATAGTTTCCCCCTCCTTCATTTAAGGTTGTTAACAGTGCGTAGAAACACTTCCCGATGGGGTGACGGTGGTTCCAATCATTGGGATGTCTGATCAGATGCATCTCACCAATTTCTCGGGGACAAGAAGGCATGGCCAGTCTACATTACTATCGGACATCTTCCGTCGACTAGACATAACAGACCTGGATCAATAGCAGTTCTCCTTCTTGCGCTATTGCCCGTTCCGTCCAAACTCGCCAAGATCCCTGTAGAAGACAAACTCCAGAGACAGATTAATGCGACACCCTTCAAGGCGTATTCAAACTTATCTTTGAGCCCTTGAGAGATACTACGCTAGAGGGCGTCCCGATAGACTGTGCCGACTGGAAAATCCGGAGATGCTTCCGGATCTTGTCTGGGGAGATTGCTGACTATATGGAATACGCCGCACTACACGGGATAAAAACCAACGCCTGTCCTAAATATGAGGTCCCTTCTCATGAGTTAGGAACTGGTGCCAATCATCACTGAGCTAGAAATTACACAAGAAACAAATGTTACAAACGCCTTGGTATAAAGACCTGGCAAAATATTTTTCAAGAACTTGAAAGAGTTTCGACGTCTGATCTGCACATGCAGGATTTGCTAAATACGAGTTATCTAGGACTATTCAAGCATATGATGGAATGGATACAGGGATTTCTCAAGAGCACTCACGACAGCAGGCCTTCGACGATGCCGGGAAGGCTTTGCCACGGTACCCGGGATTCTATGCGCCCAAAAAAGCTTAACGTGAGATTACGCAGTGGCAAGCAAAGCAGATGCGGGTTCTAGGGCGGTGTTTGTTGGGAGTACTCGCCATGGCATTGAGACAGCCTGATAGCATACAAGTACAACCTTTCAAACGTGCGCTCATCTGCGTCAGGTCACTACTTGATTTTAGCATGATGGTTCAATACCGAAGCTATTCAGACAAGACCATACAGTATATGGAAAACTATGCGAAGCGTTTTCACGAGACGAAAAATATCTTCTTGGAGTTTAGGATATCGAAACAGACGCAGGCCAAGGCTGATGAGCTGCGCAAGGAGCTACGCCGCCAGCGTACGCTAGTAAACCATTCAGTCACTAGATCAAAGAGGCCCTGGGTACGCGAGGAAAACCGCCAAGAAGAAAACGACCAACGTATGGACTTGTTCCACACTGAATCCCATTTCAACTTTATTAACATGCATCTAATAATTCACTTTCGCGAGCACATCTACCAGTTTGGCAATATTCCTATGTATTCTACCGAGTTTGGAGAGCTCGCGCACAAGGAGCAGATCAAGGATGGGTATCAACATTCAAACAAAATTGACGCAGCGCGACAGATACTAAGCAGCTACGGCCGGCAGCATGTGATCCGGATGAGACTTTTGCACTTAGAATTCCTGCAACGTAGCAGAGCAGATCTACCAGCGGAGGTAGTCGAGCAATTAGAGAAAATGAGAACCACGTCAGTCCCACCTCCCTATCATAGGATTCTGAAAGGACGTCATGATGAGATACGCAACGTCATCGATATTAGCAGAGTGTCCGATATCTCCCTGGAAACAATTTGTCGAGAATTGATACGATATAGCCGACTGAACCTGCCACTCGGGCGCCGGCTTCCTGAAGATTTAGCGGTACTTTGATCGCTACCGGTTGAACTAATGACAACACTTGAAATCCCAGTGCTTACGTTCGAGGAAACCGATGTTTAAGATATACACCGGGCCCGGTGCACTGGTACTCGACTCTTCCGTAACCAGGCGAGCAGGAATAATTCTATTTGGATACAGGCTGGTGGTGAGCAGACGCATGGTACGCTTAGGGGGCGTGTCCCGGCGAAGCTCATAGCTCTTTTCAAAATCAGGGATTACACGCACCAGGAAACTGTCTACCACCTTGCAGGCGTTCAATTGATGAGTGTGGTTAACTCAGAGTGCCCCTCAGACGTACATGGGCTTGTGACGGTTCATCTGAGGGATGACGCCCAGGAACTGACAATTGTGGATATAGGAACGATCATAGGCCTAGCACATCTCATACCAGAAACAGACCGGCACTTGCTTGTCAACAGCAGGATCGATTTAAGGACATTTAACGAGATCTATTGAACCACGCAAAAGGGGGCTGGTCCTCTATCATTTAACACGGATGTATATAAGTTATTAAAATTGGGCTCCGTCACTCCCACGCCCAGGCTCCGTCGAGGAGCCAGGCCCTGGGAAATGACGGAGCTAGGGCGTGGGAAACGGCGGAGCCAGGGCGTGGGAAACGGCGGAGCCAGTACGTGGGAAACGGCTAAGCCAGGAGGTTGGACAGAGATCATTATATAGACGAAAGAGATCAGGAGTAGTATATACTATTAGACATAGAAATTGACATTTCTTGAATTGCGCTACTCAGACCGTGGGTGAAATTTACAAGTAGTGCTACTAGTATTGTGGGCTAGAGCTACCAGTACGTCGCTCCCCTGAAAGAGATTGAACGTCGCTTCATGAGTGAGAGAGTGCGTCGGGAGGAGACCCAGAAGGGGCAGGGAAAGAGGGTGTATTGGGGAGGCGTCAGGACATAGGAAAGGGGGTAGGAAGGAAGAGGGGCGTCCTGATGATACATTAGGGCCAGGGGTGGTGGGGGGGCGCCAGGATGCCAGTGGAGTGAAACCCAGCTTTCAGACGCAACAGGCGTTAAAACTCACATCAGGACGCACAGGACACAGTGGACGAAAAAATTGACGAGTAATAGGTCAGGACGCAGCGCCCACACGTCAGACGCATGTTAAATTTTTGCTGATGTGCCCAGTGCATCAGGCCAGACGATCCCCATCAACAAGACCCCTGTATGGGGGAGCTCTTTCCCATTTAAACATCGTACCTGTCATCGAACCAACGCGACTTCCCCATCATAATCGCCACCTATACAATATATATGAGGAAGAGGAGGAAGATAATAATGAGGTAATAAGATTTTAAAGGGTTACGGACGAAAGGGACATCACTCAAGCAGTAAACGACATGAAATCGATATGGAGAGAACAGATGATAAAAAGTTATAGGAATGATCCAATCTGGAAATTGGCCCAGGACACCAGCCTCACCCAAAGACGCGGAAAGATGGAACACTACCGTATAGCTAATGGATTACTCTATGCTACCACTCGAGGAGGAGAACAGTGCCTCTACATACCTAGAGGGCATAGAGTCAATAGAGAAACCTTAAGGGAACTAATGATGGGAGAGATCCACAGCAAAGGACACTATAGTGCAGAACGAAACCTCCGGTATGCTACTGAGTATGTCTACTGGCCGGAGATGAGCAAGGATTTTAGGGACTATGTTCGGCAATGCGAATTGTGCCAGGCCAACAGAGAACGCAACACCTTACCTACCGGTGATGCACAAACCCTTCCCTTCCCTTCCAGGATATTATTGAGCTATGCTATTGATTTTATGGGTCCATTCACTACCTTAAAGATGTACAACACGGTCCTGGTAGTTGTGGATAGAGCAGTGAGATTCTGCTAGCAGATCCCAACGTCGACGAGTGCTACTGCGGCACAAATGATTGAGCTACTCTGGCATCATATTTTTACGCCACATGGAGTGCCAACCTCGATTGTCAGTGATGCTGATCCTCATTTTACCTCCCGGTTTTGGAAAAAACATCTCAAGACCATGGGAATCGAACACATTATGGCTGCACCAAGCTACCACCAAACCAATGGGCAGGATGAGCAAAAGATTTAGGACCTCAAGACAGCTTTGAGGAACGTCACCAATGCTCGCCAAACAAACTAGCTGACTGCCCTTCCCGAGTTGACAGCATATGCTAATGCTGGCTACTCTGATACCCTCAACATGTCCCCATACAAAGCAGTGTATGGACGAGACTACCCACTCTTGGATACTTATCGAACCTACCACTCAACTGTTCCTGCCTCTGATGACTATTACAACAGACATCAAGAAGTCAGAAACGCGGCATACCAAGCACTGAAGCTGGCCAGGGTTAGAAGCACTAAGACTGTGAGTAAGAGAAGGAACCCTAGGAAACAGGTTGCGGTTGGAGGAATGATTATGGTATATGACGATCAATTTGCGACAGAATCCGGCAGGTCCAGGAAGCTACAACCGAGATGGCGAGGACCTTTCACAGTGCTGGAATACGATGAACATACATAAAACTATACAGTCAGTATGGACTCTAGAATGTATCGCCAATAGAAGGGAGTTTTCCATTGTTCGATCGTCAAACCGTACCACCCCAACGACGATAAACCATTTCCTGGCAGAGCTCATGTGAAGCCAGCACCCATTTTGATCAACGAAGAACAAGAGTGGGAAGTTGAGTCGATTCTCGACCACAGAGAAAGGCATGGCAGAGCACAATTCTTGGTCAAATGGAAAGGATACCCAAGAAGCGAGATCAGCTGGGAACTACTAGAAGGACTCGAGAATTCACAAGAGATGATACAGGCATGGTGGACTGATAACCTGCCAGGGGAGGAATTTCCTATTATTTTTTCGAGTTTTATTACGGTTTGTTTTTCTCCTAGTTGGGATGGTCACGAGAGGTACTCAAGTGAGCCCCCGGGTAATAGAGGGTTCTGGGAACCCCATTTGGATACTGATTGTGATAGCGAGGAATGATGTTTCCTTTGTTGTATGTTTGGAAATAAGGATTTTATTTTGGTTTTAGGGTGTAACTGGTACATGTTACTAGTTGGGTTTGATACTTTATATGTTTTATGTTTGGTTTCAAGTATCGTTTGATACTTTATATGTGTTATATTTGGTTTCAAGTATCGTTTGATACTTTATATGTGTTATGTTTGGTTTTGAGTATCGTTTGATACTTTATATATTTTATGTTTGGTTTTGAGTATCGTTTGATACTTGATATGTTTTATGTTATATATCAGGATATCGATATGATACGTGATTTGTTTTATGTGACATTTCAAGGCTGCAATTTCAGAGCCTTATGGTTATTTGATTACAAAGGCTCAGGTAGCCTAACAAGTATATTTAAGACCTGCTATTCTCCGGACTTAGAGAAGGCAGACTTCGACAGACAGAGTTTTCAATATACTTGGTTGAACAGTTACTTCTTCAGTTCACTTCGAGAATCTTTAGTATTTCAAGTTGGTTTACCAAATGCCTACTATTAGGAACTACTTAGTAGTTGTGATATAGTAAGAAGTTTGTTACAACAACATTGTCCAAGCCTCCGGTACCTAATTTTGCTAGATAGCGCATTTTGCTATAGAACTAGTTTCATTACACTCATAGAATATGGCACCACCCAGTGGGGCCGTTACAGGTAGATGCTGGAGTTATTGATGCAGACTATAGAGGTGAAATCAAAGTCCTTCTCGTTAATCATGGCTCTTCAGATTTCGAGATTCAGAAAGGAGATCGCATTGCACAACTCGTAGTTGAAAGAATAGATGATCAAGACTGGATGGAAGTGGATGAGATGGATGAAACAGAAAGAGCTGGACAAGGATTTGGCATCTCAGGGCGAGGATTGGAGTTGAAAGAAACTCAACCAACGATATGCTTTCTCCATTCAAGTAGTACACAGGAATTCTATAATAACTCCGATATCAACCACCACCCGATACTTCGAAAAGGACAAGTTCTATTGTCTAACACTATTATCGCAAAGGCAAACCATAAGAAGTTCGAGAACAACTTTTTGGAAAATGTTCGCCTGGTGGCAAAGGAAGATCAAGATTGGCTGCGCAAAAAAAGAAGAATTGGAAACTATAATAAGAGAAGGAAAGGAATTGCCGAAACAATGGACCCCATCCAATAATCTACCCTACTACAAGAACCGACTATATATTTCAGCAAATGAAGACCTGCAAACACTCATCGCCAAAGGATGTTACGACTGGCAAGTAGCTGGACACTTTGGACAAGATAAGATACTAGAAATTATTACTTGAGACTTCTACTGGAAAGGACTCACCGACTGGGTTAATGACTACGTACGCTCCAGCACTATTTGCCAATAAGCTAAGACTCCAAGACATGCATGATTCGGCTTACTTCAACCCTTACAAGTACCCTTCACAGCTTGGGCTTCAACTTCGGTAGACTTTATTACAAAACTACCAAATTCGGCAGGATATACACAGATTATAGTCGTAGTAGAATGGTTCACGAAAATGGCACATTTTATCGGATTAGAAGAAAAAGCATCTGCACCAGATATAGCAGAAGCATTCCTTAAAGAAGTATGGAAATACCATGGGCTACCTTCAGAAATCATCTCAGATATGGACGCGAAGTTTGCTGGAGAATTTTGGGAATCATTGTGCAAAAATGTAAAAATTAAATGAAAAATGTCGACCGCGTACTACCCCCAGACTGACAGACAAACAGAACGAGTCAACCAATTACTGGGAGGCTACCTCCGAATATTCGTCAATTACGATCAGGATGATTGGTACCACCTTCTACCCCTCGCGGAGTTTGCTAACAACTAAACTACAACCGCACAGAAAATGACCCCCTTCTTTGCAAACTACGGTTATTATCGTCAGACAGAATGGTTAAAAGAATGAGAGGCCCGGAATCCAGGAGCTAATATATATGCTCACTGGATGCAAACGATACATCAACAAGCAAGAAAATTCCTCGAGAAGACAAAGAAAGCCATGGAACAATATCATGATCGAAAGGCTAAGCAACAACCAGATTTTAAAATCGGAGACCTAGTTATGCTCAACGCAAAAACTATTCGCACAAAACGCCCTTCGAAGAAATGAGCTCCCAAACTCTACGGCCCTTTTAAAATCCTAGAACAAGGAGGAAACCTTACGTATAAAATCGAACTATCGGACTATTGGAAAATCTATCCAGTATTTCATGTATCGTTACTCGAACCCTACCGAACTTCAATTTGACCGGCTCAAGAACAACCACCTATGCAACCAGAACAGATTGATGGAGATCTTGAATAGGAGGTGGAGAAAATTGTTAAGTGTGAAATAATCTCTTACGAAAGACGGGTTAGAGGAAGACCGAAAACATTCCATGAAATACGAGATTGTATTAAGTGGAAAGGGTGTTCCGCAGATGAGAACACCTGGAAACCACCTGAGCATTTGGGAAATA
>NESQ01000818.1:0-10820 GCA_003070745.1 Tuber borchii | reverse complement strand
TTTTATTGTTTTTAGTAGTCTTTTTATTTTTAGAATTAGTTGAGTGCTATAGAAAGCTTTTCTGGGACGCTAAACGTCCCTTTTATCCTTTATCCTATCCTAGTATGAATAATTCAATCTTTTGAAATGATAAGTTATGTTCATCCCAGCCCCGCATATGAAATCCTGTCCCGGCAATCCCGAATAGACAGTCTCTGTTCGGCTCAGAGCCATCCGTGCACGTAGCCTTTGAGACATTCGGAGGCCAAATGGCCGTAGGATAGTCTGAGCCCATGCCAATGATTCTCACGGACCTTGGGTCATAGCTAGGAGTCCGTGTAGTCACAATAACATATAGCTTGTTCGTCCGCAATACGACGCTGTTCGTCCCCAATACGACGCCGTGAGTTCGATTCCTGTCGGGACTTTTATCTCTACATCTAATTCCTTTTTCTCCTCTAGTTCTTTCATATAAACGCGCAATCATGAATGGAAATACGAGCAGAGGTCAGTCACGCCTCCTGGAGGCCAATGTGAGCTCTCCCAAGACTTAAATATCCCATTCTTGACCAGAGTAGTAGGACTAGCCCCCCGAGCCCAGGCATCATCGTCGAGACCTCCAGTAGCCTTCGCGGATATTTCAACGCCAGCACCGGAAACACAACGACGAGTTCATTTTGAGGAAGAGGAACCTACAGATGTTGACGATGATGACATTCCTCCTAGACGTCGCCGATGGGATGAACGACGTCCTGCTGAACCACTCCCGCAGCCACTTCCACGGAGGGTCAGGAGCCGGTTAAGATATGTAAGTAAATCTAATAATTTTTTCAATTGACATGCTTATAAGAAAGAGTATGGAGGACACCCCAACGCCAGTTCTAAATGGCCCTTCACAGGGGGTTGTAAATGGCCCTTCGCAGGGGCTTGCATCACAAGAGCAGGCAGCACAATTACATTCCGGCCATCTCAGAGACGATTCATCACAATTCTCACCCTATATTCCTGATACGCCGAGGAGGAAGAAATTATACCTCCCATTCACGACGTAGTATAGCTGATCCAGACTTTCCAGAGTCTAATATCGGGACCCCTATCACGCTATCGGCAAAAAGCAATACATTGCAGGGTGAGGCGAGGATCATCTTTGAGAACGCTGCAAATATGGTCCGGTATCATACGTGGTTTGTTAATCCCTTTGTAAAGCCTGATGAAAACGATACGCTTCTGGAAGGTTATTGGGTAAAGGCAGCTAGAAAGTTAGGTTGGTGAAATAGGGTAATGGAAAGGCGGGCAATGACTTTTGTAAGTCCTTTAATTGACGAAGAACGTCCTATTAGAGACTGATCATGGCTAATTAGATACATTTAGTTGAAATCGAGGCAGTCTAGCCCAGGTCACATCTAGTTTTAGAGAGCAAGAATATGAGTGAGGACCTGTATGACTTCTCGCAAAAACCACCAGCCGAAATAAAGGCACGAGTTGCCTATTTGCTCGAAAATGATCGGTTTACATGCCACCCAAGTAAACAACAAGTTAGTAAACTCAGATCGTCCCCGGTGAGACGAGATAAGGCTTACCCAGACAGGACTGTGGTTGGCGCTTTTCTGCGCCAGAGATAGCAAAACTCTTGTTTCACAAGTGGTACCGGGGTTCGAGAATGCGAGGGAGGACCGATAAATCATTTCTTAATCGTACTAACGACGTCCTGATATGCCTTACCACGGCATGTCTGTATCATTCTCTGAAGGCTTGGAGTTCCGGATCATTTGTTCAACCTCCAGATTTTTCCGCTCTGACAGCACAAAGTTAGTATTGACTCGTTTAAAGGTTCAAATCCGCCGTTGTAAAGCCTATCGTACTCACTAGAAAATTTAGATGTCTATCTTTGACTGGGTGCTACCTGGCAAAGACTGCCGCCAGGAGTGCGAGATAAACTTGTTGAAGATACAAAAAAAGGTATTAAGAAAATGCTGCGGGAGGGCGGATTGATACCGGATCAGGAGTCTCGTGCCCCACTGGAGGACAGAGAAGCCGCAGGATATTTGGATTTGCAGATTTCAGGCGATGAGGAAAGCGAGGTGGAGGACGATCATTCAGATCCCGAAGCGGGTGAGGCAGTTGAGGCTCCCAAAGAGGAGTTGAATGGGGACGCGTAACGTCCTATTTGGGACAAATGTAGATTTAAATAAAATAAACAAATAAAAGAGCTTATTATTATTATTATTATTATTATTATTATTATTATTATTATTATTATTATTATTATTATTATTATTATTTTGAATATGCCACTTAGAGTTAGACTTCAACCCAGTTTGTGAAAAAGATATCAGGGGAAAGTCGCTTGGGGCCGAAGGAAAGTCCCAAAGAGCCAAGAAGAAGGCAGGAAGGCGAGAACAGTGAAGGAATAAGCCAGCGCAAGGCCACGCATCATTAAATAACGGACGGTCCTCGTCGCGAAAGCGACGAATAGCGTCCGCTTAGATATTGTATACACGAAGAAATTATTGGGGCTGGATTAGGTCATGGGGCAATGGCAAGGAGGAAGGGGAGAAATAAGCGAGAATTAGGAAAGCAGGAGAACTACGGGGAACAATGCATTGCGGACGTTCAGAGTCGCGAAGAGTTTCTCAATAGGAAATTCAGAACAGGATGTTTGGATCAACAAGGGAATAATGCGTGGTGCGAGAGGTAATGCCGGATAAACTATAGGGGAAAGGTCAAAGCTGGAATGGACCAGACAACGGCGTGTTTGGGCTGTTGGGAAGCATGATTGAGTCGTGAGGCAGAAATCCTCAACGGAACAATTCCTGACGCGAGAGGTAATGCCGGATGAAATACAGGGGAAAGGGTCAAAGCTGGAATGGACCATACAACAGCGTGTTTGGGCTGTGGGCAAGCATGATTGAGTCGTGGGGCAGAAATCCATAACGGAACAATTCCTGGCGCGAGAGGTAATGCCGGATAAACTAAAGTAGAAGAGTCAAGCGCGGATGGACCGTGCAACGGCTCAAAGAGGACGAAGTGCGTCCAGAAAACGTTGCATGACAACGAAATTACCGACGCTAAAAAAAATGCCCCGTAACCCCGGATTTATTCCGTAGTTATGGGGCATGGACGAGAGATACAACAACTTGAGTTTTATAATTTGGCCCCCCATACCCCCTATCCCTCATGAGGTATGGGGGTCAAATGTGAACTTTTGCTGATGAACCAGGGTAGAATATACAAGATAAAGCGGAACATCTACCAGATGTTAACAGCCATACAACATCCACGTATTGCATACCACTAATGTGCCAATTTTGATATTATGGACTCAATCCTTTTATGATATAAATGACAGCCCAAATCCAACTCAAAGGAGGGCTTCAAGGAGGAAAATAAACCCAAATTAAAATCTGTTACTGGGAATATTATTAGAATAAAGGACATGTAAGAAATTAAGGATACTTTGAGTTGAGACTTGGCTTATATTGAACTGTGATTAGAAATAGAGTACCATGTGTTTTTAAAGCTGAGAATAAGAAAGCAAGTCAGCTACTACCTCAAGTCGAACCCATAGTCAATAAATAAGTTGATTAACAGAATATAGCAGCAGATCATACTCAGCACAGTGCAAGGGGGACCCGGAAGCGCTTAAAATCTAGTGGAATACAGGACCTTCAAGCTACTTATAAGACTACCGGTAATAGTACCAGAGATGTCAATACACTATCTACTTTAGAGGAAAACTCGAATGGCAAGCTTAATCTAGATGGTACTTTGAAACTGAAGGGCTGTGTTATTAGATATTGTGCTTTTGTTCTATCAATAGTCTCACAAATGCAGAATGCTGAACTTAGACCTATACCAGCACCATCAGCAAAAGAAATTCTCCCTCATGTATTACCTATATATCTCCCTGTATCTGCTAGTAATACCACCTCCCCCGGTCTCTCCTGTCCATCATACATTTACCGCCTTTCCTAAAGACCCAACAGGCCTTCTGAAAGCCCCATACATGCCTTCAGCGCCATTTATTGTCCTCTTTTGCAGGTGGCCCCTAGCTTGCTCAACTAGCGAGGAGGTTTCACTTAACTGACCCCTGGTTTTTTTTTCATTTCCATCCTGGCCATTTTGGCTGTTGTGTGTCCACTTTGTACCTGTGCGCGTCTGGAACAACCTTGCCTGTCTCCGCGGCCCATCACGCCCTTAGCGCTCTGACTTCCCCTTGATTTCTCTATTATGGATTTCGTCCACCTGGGGACGTTCTTCACGTTATAACAAGCACTCTCTACCCCTGTGTTACAATCCTCTTCTCCTCGGGCGATACTTGCAGCAGGTAACCCTTTCTTTGATAGTGGTCGCACTATCTTAAGTTCGTACGAATAACGACAGCTGAGTATAGAGACTCCTGCCTCGTAAGATCAATCGCTAAGCTCGTGAGAGACACTATGTTTTTCGATAAGATAAAATATATTGTAGGGAAATAACTTAGATAATTGTGTTAAGAACTCTAAACCAAGAGGCCTTTTTTTTTTTTTTTTTTTTGTATTATGTGCGATTGTATTAACTACTACAGGGAACAACGACTACATGTAGCAGTGGCTATGGTAAAGCAAAAACCCTCTGTGAAAAGAAATCCTCCTCGGACCACCGGAAAAAACCATCATCCCAAGTCCCTCTGGTATGGAACCAACTGCAGAATCCCGCCGCGAAGACAAAAAACCCCTATCGGCTAAGTAGACAACAGAAATAAATCACCAACACGACAGGCAGGAGACAACAGGAAAACCGGACCCGAAAACTCCTCCCCTTTAAAACAAAGTACAAAAGAAACTCCGTTTATATCCCAAGTGCTCTAACAGAAACCCGACCGTGAAATTTTAGCCTAAGACTACAGAACACAGAACGGGGGGACAGTGAGCGCTAAAACCAGGCAAATCTATCACATTACTCGGTAACCCAAGGCATTGACATCGTCCAAGGAGGCAGTGCAATACCATGACCGAGCGTAACCGAGGGGTGCGACCGACCCCGCCGCCAGGGATGGGTGGTGACCGTTGGCAGTAAGAGTGCCAGCTAATGTGAGGATGTTTGGCTGTAACCGAGCCACGGGACGGAACGGAGTGGAGGAGAGGAGGGGTAGACCCAAGTATCGTAGGAACTATCGGAAACGTGTGCGTGTCTGACTAGGCAGCCTCGAACGAAACGTAATCGAAGAGAGTAGAGAAATCGACCGTGGCCTTGTGAGAAGTTCTCTCTTACTGCGAACCGTGATCCCAGCCGTCTGTAACATGGACGCGAGGGTGTTGCCGACCGTGCAAATGCTAAGCGAGGATGCGAAACAAAAGCGAAGAGGGGGATGGGACAGGCCCTAAGGAACGGGTGCCCAAGTCGGAATCTGTCATAGGGGGGGGTGCAGCTCACTCAGAGTGCGTTGGAGAAAGGATAAAACTGACGATGATTTCTCGTGGTGTTGAGATTTCAATCGCCGGAGGTGTACTGGAGATGGTTCGTGTCTAAACCAAGAGGCCTTTTTTTTTTTTTTTTTTTTTTGTATCATGTGCGATTGTATTTTAACTACTACAGGGAACAACGACTACATGTAGCGGTGGCTATGGTAAAGCAAAAACCCTCTGTGAAAAGAAATCCTCCTCGGACCACCGGAAAAAACCATCATCCCAAGTCCCTCTGGTATGGAACCAACCGCAGAATCCCGCCGCGAAGACAAAAGACCCCTATCGGCTAAGTAGACAACAGAAATAAATCACCAACACGACAGGCAGGAGACAACAGGAAAACCGGACCCGAAAACTCCCCCTTGACATAAAACAAAAGAAACCACATTAATATCCCAGAGTAGTCTAACAGAAACCCGACCGTGAAAATTCAGCCAAAACTACAGAACACAGAACGGGGGGACAGTAAACGCTAAACCCAAGCAAATCCATCACATTACTCCGTAACCCAAGGGGCTGACATCGTCCAAGGAGGCAGTGCAATACCATGGCCGAGCGTAACCGAGGGCTGTGGCCGAGCCGAGCCAGGGGGGAGGGGGTTGGCCCAGGGGAAGTGGCAGTAAGAATGCCAGCTAATGAGAGGATGTTTGGCTGTAACCGAGCCACGGGACGGAACCGAGCGGAGGAGAGGAGGGGTAGACCCAAGTATCGTAGGAACTATCGGAAACGTGTGCGTATCTGACTAGGCAGCCTCGAGCGAAACGTGATCGAAGAGAGTAGAGAAATCGACCGTAGCCTTGTGAAAAGTTTTCTCTTACTGCGAACCGTGATCCCAGCCGTCTGTAACATGGACGCGAGGGTGTTGCCGACCGTGCAAATGCTAAGCGAGGACGCGAAACAAAAGCGAAGAGGGGGATGGGACAGTCCCTAAGAAACCGGTGCCCAAGTCCGAATCTATCATAGGGGGGGGTGCAGCTCACTGAGAGTGCGTTGGACAAAGGATGAAACCGACGATGATTTCTCGTGGTGTTGAGATTTCAATCGCCGGAGGTGTAGAGGAGATGGTTCATGTCTAAACCAAGAGGCCTTTTTTTTTTTTTTTTTTTTATATCATGCGCTTTGTATTATCAACTACTGGGAACAAAGGCTACGTGCAGCGCTAGCTATGGTAAGGAAAAAACCCCAACGAAATCCTCCTCGGCCCACCGGAAAAAACCATCATCCCAAGTCCCTCTGGTGTGGAACCAACCGCACGATCCCGCCGCGAAGACAAAAAATCCCTATCGGCTAAGTAGACAACAGAAATAAATCACCAACACGACAAGCAGGAGACAACAGGAAAATCGGACCCGAAAACTCCCCCTTGACATAATAACAAAAGAAACCACATTAATATCCCAGAGTACTCTGACAGAAACCCGACCGTGAAAATTCAGCCAAAACTACAGAACACAGAACGGGGGGACAGTAAACGCTAAAACCAAGCAAATCCATCACAATTACTCCGTAACCCAAGGCGTTGACATCGTCCAAGGAGGCAGTGCAATACCATGACCGAGCGTAACTGAGGGCTGTGGCCGAGCCGAGCCACGGGGGAGGGGGTTGACCCAGGGGAAGTGGCAGTAAGAATGCCAGCTAATGAGCGGATGTTTGGCTGTTACCGAGCCACCGGACGAAACCGAGCGGGGGAGAGGAGGGGTAGACCCAAGTATCGTAGGAACTATCGGAAACGTGTGCGTGTCTGACTAGGCAGCCTCGAGCGAAACATAATCGAAGAGAGTAGAGAAATCGACCGTAGCCTTGTGAAAAGTTTTCTCTTACTGCGAACCGTGATCCCAGCCGTCTGTAACTTGGACGCGAGGGTGTTGCCGACCGTGCAAATGCTAAGCGAAGACGCAAAACAAAAGCGAAAGGGTGGATGGGACAGGCCCTAAGAAACGGGTGCCCAAGTCCGAATCTATCATAGGGGGGGGTGCAGCTCACTAAGAGTGCGTTGGAGAAAGGATGTTGACGATGATTTCTCGTGGTGTTGAGATTTCAATCGCCGGAGGTGTAGAGGAGATGGTTCGTGTCTAAACCAAGAGGCCTTTTTTTTTTTTTTTTTTTTTTTTTATCATATTTTAAATTTTGTTTAAGGTACAAAAATAACACGAATCCACAAGGGATATGGCCGCAACAAACCTCCACTACAGTCCAGCCCTTCGTCGAGGCGGTGGAAACCGTGGGGCAAAAACCCCTGGTCTAAAACCCGCACCAAGCGCCCGGGCGCTGAATACAGCAACAAAATATAATACATGAAAACCACAAGAACCAAAAACATCTACCGAAAAACCCAAGAAACAACCCGACAGTGAGCAAAACCAAAAATACCAAAACCAGTAGGAAATCAAACCGCGAGAAAGCCCATCCGTCACTAAGAACGTTTGTCGATCCCAAGGAGAAAACCAAAGATCCGTAGCCATACACAAAGCGGTAGCTGTACCGGGGCCATATAGACCAGGCAGTCGGGGCTAATGGAAAGCGTGTGGTGGGGGGAGCCGAGGGAGTCCACGAGTCTAAGGCGCAAGTGGCGGAAAGGTGCCGGTGGCGCAGGCCGCCGAGCGTAAGGGGGGGAGGTGCGCCGGCCCAAAGATAGGCCGACGGCGTGCGGGGGGATGTTGGCTGTAACCGAGCCACGGGACGAAACCAAGCGGGGGAGAGGAGGGGTAGACCCAGGACAGTGACGCAGGAGACGAGGACCACCAAGGGGTCACGATTTTTCGCCATGCGACCGTACCGACCGAAACGTTTAGGAGAGAGTGCAATACCAGAAAGCAAGGCCACCAGTGCCGCTACTTCACAGATCGCCCGAAGCTAAAACGACGAAACGCAGGTATGACGAGGGGTTGCCGACCGTGTAGATGCTAAGCGAGGACGCGAGACAACCGTGAAGAAGCCAGGAAAACACGCGAAGCAAAAACTTGAGAGGATGTAGGGACAGGCCCTAAGAAACGGGTGCCCAAGTCCGAATCTATCATAGGGAGTTGCAGCTCACTGGGAGTGCGGGAGGTGGATGTTGACGATGATTTCTCGTGGTGTTGAGATTTCAATCGCCGGAGGTGTAAGGAAGATGGTTCGTGTCTAAACCAAGAGGCCATAAGGGCTCTCTTTTATAACCGTTCTTCCCGCAACTCATGACTCATCCTTCGCATCACATGCCCCTATGACTCATAAGTGAGTCATAGTGTGAAATCCATCAGCTGACTCGTATGAGTCACTGCGCAATAACAACTTAACCAATCAAAACACAATAAACCTATCATGTGCGCGACTTGCGTCACATGTGTGAAACCCATGACTTGTAACTACAAGTCATGTGCGAAAGTCATAATCATATGACCACAATCGTGAGTCATGTCAAAACAATAAACCAATCATAACAAAGGAATGACACGCTATTGCGTAGTCATGTGAAATACTTAAACCTATGACTCATAAGTATGAGTCATGTGAAAACCTCTCCTGCTAGCCACCGTTTCTGACACCCTGGTGCGCGTCCCGAACAACCTCGTCTCTCTCAGTGTCATATATTACACTTTGCTCTCTCTCTCTTCCACTTGATTTCACCGTTATGGATTTCGTCCCCTCTGGGCCATTCTTCAGGTCATAACATCTACTCTCTACCCCTGTACCGGCCCCACATACCTTTCTGTTTCCAAAGTATGCATGCCAAATCTGTTTTATTTCACTGCAGCCCGTATCTTTTGTGCCTCCTCTCGTACTTCTCCTGACATTCATGATTCGCTTTGCCTTTCTGTACCAGTCCTATTTGTCGCCTCAGTTAGTTCACCATCGATATCCTTAGGTGTCTCAAAATGCACCGCTACGCGTCCCCTTCATACTATTTTTTGTTTCTTTCTTTCTACTGTAAAGTTTTCAATAAATTCTATTAAATGTTTCTAAATCAATCCTACTATTTACATATCAGGGGTTGTTATCCATACCAGTAGTCTTGGGTACTAAATGCGCCATGCCCATGATCCGTTTGATACTAATGACTATCTCAGTTGTTCCGTTTGGGCCGTTCGCCGTCCCCAAAGTAACGGTAACAAGTCCCGTTATATCGCTAAGCTTTCCTGAGTTCTCAACATACAGTCTATCTACTAATACCAGTCTATCTACTCAACCCGTTCTTGGGTCTCGAACTTTCTTTATCGAAACCAAGCAGGCCGGAAAACAGCCTTTGAGTGCTCCATAAATACTTCTATTACCCGAATCCACCCATACTGAAACATTCCTGCTCTGCCCTGTTGACCTCCAACGCTGGGTTCCGGTACACCGAAGAAGGTGCCAAGTGACCTCTCTCTCGTCCTGAAAGTTCTCTAATGGGACACGTAAAAGTTACCATATCTCAATAGGAAACTGTTTAACCAAATCCACATCAAAATGTTGGCTCACAGACGACTTCCGTCGATAATAATCCAGTAAAAGCTCCAGAAAACTTCTCAAACTCTGGTAGAGCTGGGAAATGGTCTCCACGTTGGTGTGAAACCTATTGGTTGTTTAGTTACTAAACCGACTTGCCGTTTGTGCTGTTTGTCGCATACTTCGTCTCGAATCGGGCGCGATAGATCCGCTTGGATATTCATTTCATAAATTTTGAAGCTGTCAAGTCTAGAATATGATCGTAGTATTTGTTGGCTTGCATCGTTTTTATTTGACCGCTGATAGCCCTCCTTGATCATTGTTTTGTGACTTGTTTCACCCGACTTGGTAGAATACATTTGAATGTTCCCAAAGCACCGTATATGGTTCCGAAAGCGACTCAACAGATATATCTTAACAAAGTTAAAGTCTACATCCTCATCATATATATCTGCAATAATTCCATCTAAATCGCGACTTTGCTCGTCCGCAATTCGACATCTTTTGGCAAATGTAGCCCCCAAAAGGCGCTGTTGATTAAGTACTTCACTATGCTCACCTCGAATTCTGGCGGTAACCTCTCTCACTTTCCTGGCAGTGGACTTATCCTTTCGGTACTCCTTAAAAACGACTTTGTGATCATAAAAGGCCTTAAGGAACTGTTGGGGTATTGAATTGTCTCATTGGTATGGCTTGTATATTGTGACATTAGAGTAAAGTCGACAATCGACCGCACACAGGTTAGAGCTTTCGTGAATATGGGACGTTCTGCGGCACTCGGACGACGTAGAGAGGCTGCAAAACATGGTAGTATCACTTTAACCAGATTCTTCATCTCTTTTCAGGTCCACTGAGAGATCCGACTGTACTCTTTGTTCAGCGTGGAATAGCCAGGATAAACATCTAAACTCTTCCAGATAGCATCGAATGCTTGTAGCCATTTGTATTTCTTTAGAAATCCGATAACCCATTTCATAAGGTGTGTTTCGA
>NESQ01000817.1:0-10846 GCA_003070745.1 Tuber borchii | reverse complement strand
CTGTTTGTGATTCGTTAGCTGGTATGTGATAGTAAAGATATCATTGGGCGCCCTTGCTTCAGCTTCTCGCTAGCGGTCCCGATCTGCTATGATAGTGGTAGTCCTTACGCCTCCTTTCGTTAACATCCGAGTTTTTTTTTCCTCGATCAGTCACGCCGCGCATTCTGTCCTTAACTGGGCTGGCGTCGGCGAACTAAACTAGTCAAACTCATGAGTGCATGGCGTGAATCTAGATTTCTAGACATTCAGTGGTGTTGATTCGACATCGGGAGATGAGGTTTGATATCCTAATCCGTTTTAGGCGTGGCGAGTGTCTTGCTAGAATTAGTGTCGCTAACCAATACTCGTTGTGGCTAGATTTTGCTTGGCCTCCTACACTAGCGACGCCCATCTCGTCGAACCTTTTCAACCAGAGTCAGGACGATCATGATACCTGAGAGCGTCGAAATTACCATCATAATGTTGAACAAGCAGAAAACCCCTTTTTACAGGCGAATATTCTCTTTCAATACCGAGTGATAGTATGTGATTCTACCAGCCCCCCCCTAAGTCCTAGCGTATAAGACCTGACGTGTCCTTTGAACATAACCACAGATTCCTCATCTTCACGATACGAAAGATACATTCCATTGTTCTATCTCCTAATTCCTATTTTGCCTAACGTTGATCTACCGTTCAGCATTCCACCATGTCTAGACAACCGCAAGCCAATTCACGCAGTCAGCCAACTCCCCAAGTAAGAAATCTGAGCGGACGTAGACGCGAAGCCGTATCCGATGGCGTACAATCAGCGAGATCGAGGTCGGGAACGCAACAAAACCAATCCAGTAACTCGCCGAGTACACTGCCGAACGGGCAGTCATCGCATTTGCACCATGCACCGCCAAACGCAACCGGAGCACTCAAAAGACCAGCAAAGCGTGCCCGGAGAAGGACTATTCAGAGCACGACGTATGCCGATATTGAAACGGAACATGACGCACAAGCACCAACGGAAACAGTTCGGCTAAGCGATGAAAGCAGTGATGAGTACCAAAACTCCCGCGGATCGGATCAGACTGAATCGGACACTGAGCCAGATGCAGAAGACAATGATATTCCAGAAGCTACTGGAGCAGGGCTGCGTTATCGGTCACAAACAGCGGACGGACAAACAAACAATCGCGTATCGACTGTGCGAGTTTCGACCACCTCCAGATCACAGGAGGCAGCACTTGTTAGGCGGACGCCAGCAGCTCGAGGACGTATAATGCCCGGTAGAGCGTATACTCCGCCAGTGCTCCTGTCATCCAGTGTAGCGTGATATTCGTCCCCACTGGCCACTCACAGTGCCACTACGTCGGGAGTTGGAAGTTCGAGTCCAGCCGGCGAATCGAGCACGCCACACCATGAGCGCATCTGGCCAAATACTCCGTCACGGCGAAATACAGCGAGAGGCGCTGAGGCGGCTGTAGTATCGCACGCCAAAGCTCTCATTCTCTGGTACACCCTGTTTGTTGACCCACTGCCAGACTCAGTTACTTTGACGTCTCAGGTGCACCGTGCTTGGCTTGAGGCGCTCTATCATATATCCGATGCAGGGAATATGGAAGCATCGGAGGAAAATATAAAAATAGTAAGTGGACACAGATACACAGGGATGACGCCCCCCTGACATCGGGTGTAGTACTAATTCTGAAAGATACGCAGTAGACACTCTGGGGTAAGATTCCAGTTTGTTTCCCACGTAAAAGATGACAGCAGAAAATTATACGACCTCCCGGAAGATCCCACGGCTATTGCGCGCAGGGTGGACTACCTGCTGGAAAAGGATAGATTTATGTGCTCCCCAAACGGATATGAGGTTGGTGTACGCTAGTTGGCGAGCCTTCTTCGAATAACTAACAAGTATTAAACTCGGCCCAGAAATTGACCTTTCGATTCGCGGCGCCCCAGAGTCCCGACGCCATATGGGGTAAGTATTTCAGAGGTAAGAAAATGCGTGGGATTGTTGAACCAGAATTTCTTGGGCGTATCAACGGCACGATGATTTGCTTAACGTGTGCATTTCTCTGTCATACCCTACGAGCATGGGAGACAGGAGTATATAAGGAAACGTGCGATTTCAAGCCTGACGCGGTAGGAGGTCAGCCAGAACCCGAACCCACCTCGTGTTCTCCAGACGCTAACATGATCCGAACCACTAAAGACCTTTTTACCCGGCAAACTCAGACGTGGGCCGATTGCCCAGAGCGGATACAGGCGATAATTCTGGAAAATATTCGTGGGACCATCCGAGCAAAGATACAGAAGGAGTACGGCGTGCGACAAGATCGCTGTGAAGGGTATACCGACGATTGGACAGCGGTAGCCGCCGAGCTGCAGAGTCAGGCATCCCGGCAGACTATGCGACGGCCAGCCCACCAAAGTCAAACTCCCAACGATTGGGCAGCGGGAGCCGCCGAGCTGCAGAGTCAGCTATCCAGCCAGGCTACGCGAGGGCCAGCCCACCGAATTCAAACTCCCAGGCGCCTGCGTGTTGGGACACTAGTGGAGCAGCAGGATAGTCAAAACGATTCGCAGGACACTGACTTGTCGTTTGAACTCCGTCAGACGTCAGCTGCCCGGGTTCTCAGATTTCTAGATTCTGATCCGCCGAGTCCAGATGGTTCACGGGAGGTGACCAGGGGACTATCGTTGGACAGAACTGTGAGTCTTACTCCATCGCGACGCCTCTCGCTGAGCCTTGACGGAATAGAGCCAGCGCGAGAGGGGAGAAGTCATGGTGAACAGGGGGATGAAGAAGAGGGGCGCGATGGGAGCGCTAGTGAGGGTAACTAAGAAAAGAAGTATGTGTCGAGTAGCTTAATTAATTAATACTATTTGTTTGATGTTTGATATGAGAACGTAAAGCAAAATCTGGAGTAGAATCAGTGAAGGGTAGGCGCCACGGGGGTGTCTGGGCGATGTAGATAGTGTAAACATCACGGCGTCACGTCGGAGAAGAAGAGAGTGCGCGCGAGTCGGAGAAGTATCACGATATCACACAGGAGCGTCCAGATAGAAAGGAAAAGGTCTAGCTACGACCAGGACGCAGAGCACGTAGAGGGTGAAATCAGGATAATGGGGCGCTGCCAGGACGAGAGAGAACAGAATCGTGGGATCCTAATGTGAGGCGTGGGAACGAGCGAAGCCCAGACGCAGAAGGTGGGGATCATGATATGAGGCGTCGGAACGAGCGGAGCCCAGACGCTGAAGATAAATATCGGACGTCAAGATGGAAGACGCCAGGATCAGAAGTGATCAGGATGGAGTGGTGGATGATCAGGCGTCACCCTGATCCGGCAGCAGAGATAAGAGGTGTTCGAGGGGCAATAGCAGAGAACGAGACGCTGTCAGGGCGCAAGAGCAGAGCACCAGACGCTGTCAGGGCGCAAGAGCAGAGCACCAGACGCTGTCAGGGCGCAGAGGGCGTAGGGGTCCGGGTCGGGATGGCGTCAGGGCGCGGGACGTTAAGCGACGCAAAATCAGGACGCAACGTCGATCTGACGTTGCGTCCTGATTCGCGGTTGACGTTATGTGCGCCAGGTGCGCCAGACGCACGGGGCGCACGGGGCGCAGAGTATTATTTTTGCTGATGTGTGCTTTCATTTCTATCCATGAGTTAGGCGCCGGGGAGGGGTTGGGGCTTGTTTGTACCGGGTAGTATGGTGGCGGATGTCCAAAAGAGGGACCAGTGGGGGATTCAAAATGTAATACCTTACATAATCAGGGTAAGGGGTAATATAAAGGAAATGGATAATGCATTATTTGTCTACATCTATTTATGCATGTTTTGATATTTAAAATACAAAATAGAACTAGGAATAACTTTGTAATTGATTTAATATGATAAAAAAAACTTTTATTGATGAATTTAATCATGGTATTAGTACAAATACTAAGTAGATACACGACGATGAAAGGCATAGCGTCTATGTACAATCTTCTCATATTCGGGACTGGCATATATAATACCAGACCGATATGCTTCCATTATTCTATCTGTACGCACCCAGTACTTCCAAATTAACTACTTTGGTATACTGGCTAAGGCCTCTGGTACTAAACGCTTCAATGACTCAAAGTCATACTCACATCTCTCACGCGTATAATGCTTGGCAGCACCCCAGAAATATTCTATAAAGTTAATTTCGCAATGGAATGCAGGATAATAAATTACCTCATGGCCAGAATTGATAATTGCCTCTTCGATTTGATTTTTCTGACTTCGGAAATCTGGCTGGGCTGCAAGAAGTGCACGGGCACAGCAGTTTCCTCCATTCAGACACTGAGGATTCAACTTTGCTGATTTACCAGTCGTTGATTTGATTGTACATTGGGTAAGAAAGCGTTGATTTGCTGGCCACAAGCCACATTCGACCAATACCTGCCGTAGTCCTTTTGGTGTTCCATCTGGGAATTTGAGCGACTGTATATAGCCCCCATTAGGATGATTGGCATCAACAACATATGTGTCTCTCATTGCCTTTACATTCTTTCCACCAGGCTCTAGATTCATTTCTGATACTCGGAGAGCATCAGAAGCGAATTTGCAATGATTGCGTGAATTGTCGAAAGCGAAAAGGGCTTTACACCCAGGAAATTGTGCCTCAAAGGTTGGAATAGCTTTACCAACCACCTGTTCAAGTAGCCGATCCCCAGTCCACCAAGAATCACCACCGCATTTCATAATCTCGCAAGCATCACCATCCCCCAAACGGCCGATTGGAGTCAGAAAGTCAGACACATGCAATCCTTGGCCTCTGCCCTTCTTTCGTAATGGTTGGTGCTCAGGGTGGATCCAGATAAAGTGTCTTCCATCATTCGAATTGAAGGTACACTCATCTTGAGTAACTAGGATTAGAGGTTGTATTTGGCCATTAAGATGGAGAGGCTGTGGGACTTCCTGAAGGTTCTCATCCCAGCGAAGAAACTGATGGGAATAGGCTTGCATCCGAGGAAGGAACTGCTTATCACGATAGTCCTTGATATCTTGCCGCTTGTGACCATCATTGTAGACTCCCTTTCTATACTCCTTATATTTAAATCCCAATTTGCGCAGCCACCTTCTCGCAGTTCTGGATCCGATGGTTTTCTCAACCTCTCTTGTAACAACATTCGCAGACCGGTTGGTGATATCGTCATCAGTTCGTGATTCTTGCCAGTGGGCTACAACTGCCTTGGCTAAACCATGGGATGTTAATTCTGTAATATCATATCTTGTTAGCTATGTTGCCTTAATGAATATAATCTAAAAGTGTACAATAGAATAGAAATAACTTACTCTCTCCTACTTGGAGGATATGTTGGCGTACTGCCAAAATTGTTTCTGGATCTTCCAATAAGGTCACCACCTTTCTTTGTCTCCCTCTATTTGGTTCTGGTATTAGCCTCTTCCGCACCCAGGAGACCTCATGTGTCATGATTCGCTCTCGAACTTTGCTTCCCCATCCACCCCCATCCACTACTCTTTGTGCCAGCTGCTTGCGTGTTAGTAATTTGCTTACTACACCAGAAAACATATCAGGGCCTCGTAGAGCCTTTTCCTCATTCTGCAATTGCAGTTTGAGAAACAATGACACTTGAAAGTGATATTTGTAATAGAGACCATGAGGCTGTTTGTTGATTTGGGCCCTCCGTTTGGAAACCTTACGCTGCATCGCTCGATATGCTCGCTTCAAGATAGATAAATGTCGTGGACATGGCTTGTCAAGAAACATTCGTCGTCGAGGCCAACTCTCATAATCAAGTTGCAATTCTTTGTTGAGTAGGCTTTCATCGCTTTCTTGTGGCACATAAGGAACTGGCTGACTTTGGGGTACTGCTTGTGGTTCAGGAGTGGTTGCTAATTGTACGTTTTTGGCTGCCTGCTTTTCACGATGTTTACGAACACGAAGGGCATTTGCGGTTGGTTCCTTTTGTTTTATCTCTCCATTCTGTCACTCTCGGTATTAGTTTCTTTCATTTCATGATGCTTCCAATTTACCAGTTGAGTCAAATTACTAACCTCCAATTTAGCTAGTTTTATCTTTTCTCTACGGGCTCTTGATTTAAGAGTATGAGGATTTGTTGTGATAGGAAGAGAGCAAGAATTCGTGATTGAAGCGTTTTGTTCATGCTGGTCGAGAGAGTCTAGCGAAGACATATTGGGTGCATTCAGCAAGAATCAAAGGAGTTGATTGGGGGTAATCTAGGCTTCAAAGATGTAAACAAACACTCTATACTTTTACTCTCTCTGCAATAACAGGAAATATATGATGACAAATGCAAAAATAATTAAAAAAAATAACTAAATCACCACTGTGACTCGAACTTTAGGCCTTTCTGTATCCATTGCTTGGCAATCAGCCCTGACCCTGATTATATAAGGCATTACATTTTGAATCCCCCACTGGTCCCTCTTTTGGACGTCCGCCACCATATCTTCTTGGATCTTTCGGGTGGGCTCTCTTTCGTTTCACAGGTTTTTTCTTACTTTGTTTTGCTCGCGTTTTTATATATTTATTGGGTTTCCTGGGACTTATTTTGTGCCGGGCTGCATCATCTTTGAGCCTTTGTGTAATTGTTCTTTGGTTTTACGGGCTTTGCTTCATTGCTTCTGCTTTGCTTCTGTCTATTAATTATTGTCTTTATCCTGTTTGCGCTGTTATCTGCCTTTCCTATATTTTACCTGGTAGTCTTAGATTTTAATGTTTTTACTAGTCTTTTTATTTTTAGAATTAGTTCAGTGGAATAGAAAGCTTTTCAGGGACGCTAAACGTCCCTTTCATCCTATATCCTATCCTAGTATGTATAATGCAATCTTTTGAAATGAAAAGTTATGTTCATCCAAGCCCCGCATATGAAATCCTGTCCCCCCAATCCCAAAAAGAAAGTCTCTAATCGGCTCAGAGCCATCCGTGCACGTACCCTATGAGACATTGGGAGGCCAAATGGCTGTAGGATAGTCTAAGCCCATGCCAATGATTCTCATGGACCTTGGGTTATAGCTAGGAGTCCGTGTAGTAATAATCACATAAAGCTTGTTCGTCCGTAATACGGCGCTGTTCGTCCCCAATCTGACACCGTGAGTTCAATTTCTGTCGGAGCTTTTATCTCTACATCTAATTCCTTTTTCTCTTCTAGTTCTTTTATACAAACACGCAATCAAGAGTCGGAATACGAGCAGAGGTCAGTCACGCCTCCTGGAGGCCAATGTGAGCTCTCCCAAGACTTAAATACCCCATTCTTGACCAGAGTAGTAGGACTACCCCCCTGAGCCTAGGTATCATTGTCGAGACCTCCAGTAGCCTTAACAAATATTACAACACCAGCACCGGAAACACAATGACTAGTTCATTTTGAGGAAGAGCAACCTAGAGATATTGACAATGATGACATTCCTCCCTGATATCGCCGATGGGACGAACGACCTCCTGCTGAACCACTCCTGCAGCCACTTCCATGGAGAGTAAGGAGCCGGTTAAGATATGTAAGTAAATCTAATAACCTTTTTCAATTGACCTGCTTATAAGAAAGAGTATGCAGGACACCCCAACGCCGGTTCCAAATGGCCCTTAACAGGGGGTTCCAAAGGGCCCTTCGCAGAGGCTTGCATTACAAGGGCAGTCAGCACAATTACATTCCGGCCATCTCAGAGACGATTTATGACAATTCTCACACTATACTCCTGATACGGCTGAAGAGGAAGAAATTATGCCGTCCTATTCTCAACATAGTATAGCTGATCCAGACTTTCCAGAGTCTAATATCGGGACCCCTATCACACTATTGGCAAAAAGCAATACATTGCAGGGTGATGCGAGAAAAATCTTTGACAATGCTGCAAATATGGTCCGGTATCATACGTGGTGTGTTAATCCCTTTGTAAAGCCTGCCGAAAATGATAGGCTTCTGGAAGGTTGTTGGGTAAAGGCAGCTAGATAGTTAGGTTGAGGAAATAGGGTAATGGAAAGGCGGGCAATGACTTTTTTAAGTCCTTTAATTGACGAAGAACGTCCTATTGGAGACTGATCATGGCTAATTAGATACATTTAGTTGAAATCGAGGCAGTCCAGCGCCAGGTCAAATCTAGTTTCAGAGAGCAAGAATATGATTGAGAATCTGTATGACTTCTCGCAAAAACCACCAGCCGAAATAAAGGCGCTAGTTGCCTATTTGCTTGAAAATGATCAGTTTACATGCCACCCAAGTAAACAAGAAGTTAGTAAACTCAGAATGTCCCCGGTGAGATGAGATAAGGCTTACCTATACAGGACTGTAGTTGGCGCTTTTCTGCGCCAGGGATAGCAAAACTCTTGTTTCTTAAGTCGTACTGGGGTTTGAGAATGCGAGGGAGGACTGATAAATCATTTCTTAATCGTACTAACGATGTCCTGATATGCCTCACTACGGCATATCTGTATCATTCTCTAAAGGGTTGGAGTTCTGGATCATTTGTTCAACCTCCAGATTTTTCCGCTCTGACAGCACAAAGTTAGTATTGACTGGTTTAAAGGTTCAAATCCGCCGTTGTCAAGCCTATTATACTCACTAGAAAATTTAGATGTCTATCTTCGACAGCTTACTACCTGGCAAAGACTGCCGCCAGGAGTGCGAGATAAACTTGTGGAAGATACAAAAAAATGTATTAAGAAACTGCTGCGAGAGGGTGGATTGATACCAGATCAGGAGTCTCATGCCCCACTGGAGGACAGAGAAGCCGCAAGATATTTGGATTTGCAGATTTCAGGCGATGAGGAAAGCGAGGTGGATGACGATCATTCAGATCCCGGAGCGGGGGAGGCAGTTGAGGCTCTCGAAGAGGAGTTGAATGGGGACGCGTAATGTCCTATTTGGGACAAATGTAGATTTAAATAAAATAAACAAATAAAAGAGCTTATTATTATTATTATTATTATTATTTTGAATATGCCACTTCCAGTTAGATTAAACCCAGTTTGTGAAAAAAGACATCAGAGGAAGATCCCTTGGGGTCTAGGGAAAGTCCCAAAGAGCTATAAAGAAGACAGGAAGGCGAGAACAGTAAAGGAATAAGCTAGTGCAAGGCCACGCATCATTCAATAATGGATCGTCCTCGTTGCGAAAGCGACGAATAGCCTCCGCTTAGATATTGTATACACGGAGAAAGTATTGGGGCTGGATTAGGTTATGGGGCAATAGCAAGGAGGAAGGGGAAAAATAAGTGAGAATTAGCAAAGCAGAAGAACTACGGGGAATAGTGTATTGCAGACGTTCGGAGTCGTAAAGAGTTTGTCAATAGGAAATTCAGAACAGGATGTTTGGATCAACAAGAGAAGAATGCGTGGTGCGAGAGGTAATGCCGGATAAATTATCGGGGAAAGGTCAAAGCTGGAATGAACTAAACAATGACGTGTTTCAGCTGTTGGGAAGCATGATTGAGTCATGAGGCAGAAATCCTCAATGGAACAATTCCTGGTGCGAGAGGTAATGCTGGAAGAAATATAAGGGAAAGGGTCAAAGCTGGAATGGACTATACAACGGCGTGTTTGAGCTGTCGGGAAGCATGATTGAGTCGTGGGGCAGAAATCCATAATGGAACAATTCCTGGTGCTAAGAGGTAATGGCGGATAAACTAAAGTAGAAGAGTCAAGCGCGAATGGACTGTGCAATGGCTCAAAGAGGATGAAGTGCATACATAACACTTTGCTTGATAATGAAATTACCGACGCAAAGAAAAGATGCCCCGTAACCCCGGATTTATTCCGGAGTTATAGGGTATAGATGAGAGATACAACAACTTGAGTTTTATAATTTCGCCCCCCATACCCCCTATCCCTCATCAGGTATGGGGGTCAAATGTGTACTTTTGCTGATGTTGACGGCTCAGGTAAAGGCAACCACCTCGATTATAGAAGCTTTAACAGACAACTTTCATCTCTGGACATTTGGCCCTGACAAGTTAATTACTCTTTATATTATCTGTAACTAGTAAAGGTCACTGGTTGGTTTTGAGTATCATTTAACACTCAATATATATAATGTTTCGTATTGAGTATCGTTTGATACTCTATATATTTTACTTATTGTATCAGGATATTAGTTCGATACCTGATTAGTTTTATATAACATTTCAACACTGCCACTTCAGAGCCTTATTGTTATTTGATTACAATGCTTAGGTTGCCTGATAAGTGAATTTAAGGCCTGCTATTATCTGAACTTGGAGAGAGTAGACTTTGACAGATAGAGTTTTCAATATACTTGTTTGAACAGTTACTTCTTCAGTTCGCTTCAAGAATCTTTAGTATTTCAAGTCAGTCTACCAAATGGTTACTATTAGGAACTACTTAGTAGTTGTGATATAGTAAGAAGTCTGTTACAACAACCTTGTCCAAGTCTCCAGTACTTAGTCTTGCTAGATAGTGTACTTTGCTATAGAGCTAGCATCTTTACCCTCTTAGAATACAGGACTACTCCATTTGGCCATTATATTGCTTTAACTTCGACAATTTATTAAGATTGAAGAACCCAAGAATTGAGCAAGAGTAGCAGCCTCCTCAAGAAATATCAACAGAAGCAGAATAGAGACGATAAAGGATAATTTATTAAAGCAACTTCAAAAGATCTGTTCACTATAGATGAAGCAGTTAGACAACTAGCCTGATACAGTACTCAACAAAATCTATCAGAGTCAGCAAAAGCACCGATGAAGGTAGTAACAGTAATCCTCACTGAGTTTCCAGAATCATTTAGAAGGGAACGTCAAGTAAGGCTTTAGCTACAACAGCAACTAGATCATGAAGTGGAGTCCCAGTTGTAGTACCAGAGGATAATCCACGTAGCTCAGAAAGCAGTACCAACT
>NESQ01000816.1:0-10982 GCA_003070745.1 Tuber borchii | reverse complement strand
AAAAACAAAAAGAAAAGGAGGAAGAAAAACATAACTCCAAGAAACGATACCAAGCGAATATCATGAATACCTCGATATTTGAAAAAGGGGAAAAAACAACATTACCACCCCATCGAAAAGGAATCGACCTAGGCATTGACCTGGAACCAGGAAGGAAGTACCCGACAAAAACGATTATCCGCTCAGCTACGATGAATCAGGAATTGCACAAATATATCAAGCAAAACGAAGTCAAGAGGATGGATAAGAGAAGTGAAGGCCGAAAGAGCATCACCAATCATGTTCGTCAAGAAAAAGGATGGAAGCCTACGACTATGCGTGGACTACTGAGGACTCAACGAAGTCACAAAAAGGGACCGGTTTCCGTTACCATTAATAGGTGAAGCGTTGGATCGGTTGAGCACCGCCAAATATTTCACAAAACTGGATATTAAGGACGCCTACCACAACATCAGAATACGAGAAGGAGACGAACATAAGACAACTTTCAGCAGCAAGTTGGGAACTTACGAATTTTGGTAGTACCATTTGGACTCTGCAATGCACCAGCCGCATTCCAGAAATGGATCAACAGGGTACTACTACGATACATTGATATGTGTTGTATAGTATATCTGGATGATATCCTAATATACTCAGATAACCTGAAACAACATCAGAACGACGTCAAAAATATACTGGAAGCTCTCCGACCATCAGGAATGAAGGTCAAACCTTCAAAATGCGAATTCCACAAAAAAGAAACGGAATACTTGGGATTCGTAGTCAGCCAAGAAGGAGTCAAAGTCGACACGGTCAAGACTCAAGCAATATGGGAATGGCAACCGCCAAAGACAAAAACCGAAATTCAACGCTTCCTAGGATTCTGCAACTTCTATCGAAGGTTTATACAAGGATTCAGCAGAATAGCAAAACCATTATACGAACGAACACATAAAAAATACGACGGCAAATGGAAATGGGAAGCCGAAGAACAACAGGCCTTTGACGAACTCCGAAAGGCACTCACCACGACTCCGGTACTAGTACATTTCGACCCAACACGACCTATCAAAATCGAGATGGACGCATCGAAATATGTATGCTCCGGCATTATATCACAACAATGCGAAGACGGAAAATGGAGACCGATAGCCTACAGGTCTAAAGGAATGAGATACGCTCAGCTCAACTATGATGTACACAACAAAGAATTATTAACCATGGTACAAGTGTTCGAAGAATGGAGAAGATATACTCAAGGCAGCCGATATCGCATCCAGGTTTTTACCGACCACAAAAACCTTACAACATTCATGATGACCAAAGCCCTGATGGACAGGCAAAGACGATGGGTGCGGAAGTTGAGCCAATACAACTTCAGAATCCTATATCCACCAGGAAGAGAAGGGGGAAAACCAGATGCCCTCACAAGAAGAACAGGAGACATACAAACCCTGAAGGAGAAACATTTATCGAAACAAGAAGGGATATTATTGCCCAAAGAGCAATTCTGGGAGGAAGCAGCAATCGAGGAAATAGAACTAGCAGAGTTCTACGACAAAGACGAAGGAATGATACGAGATGCATCAACAGCAGACGAAAAAATCCAAACAATCAAACAAGCTCTGGAAGCGGGGGATAAAGAGTTGAAAGGGGTGGCCTTATGGCTATGCCAATGGACAGATGGATACCTATGGTACCAAGGAAAGATATGGGTTCCCGATAACGAAGGAATAAGGACGACTCTTATTTCCAAACACCACGACCAACCACAAGCGGGACATGGAGGAACAGCAAAAACTACCAAACTCATTGGAAGACGATATTATTGGCCAAAGATAAGGGAGACTATCAAAAGATACGTCAAAAATTGCGACACATGTCAAAGGACCAAAGTCGTAGGACATGAACCATATGGCCTTCTACAATCAAACGAGGCACCAGACAGACCTTGGAAATCGATCGCTATGGATTTTATCACAAACCTTCCGAAATCCGAAGGATATGACACAATATTAGTTGTTATTGACCGCATGACCAAAATGAGTCATTTTATTCCATGCAAAAAGGATCTGGATGCACGGCAGTTTGCAAACCTGTTCATGTGGGAGATCGTCAGACTACACGGACTACCACGAGATATCATCACAGACAGGGGAACACTATTCACATTAGACCTATGGAAAAAGACAACGGAAGAACTCAGGATTGAGCGAAGGCTAAGCACAGCGTTTCACCCGCAAACGGACGGACAAACAGAAAGGACAAACGTGATACTGGAACAATATCTCCGAGCATATATCAACTACCAACAAGAAGATTGGTGTGGATACCTGCCACTAGCAGAGTTTGCATACAACAACGGATATCAAGAAACAATCAAGAACACGCCATTTTTCGAAAACTACGGAATCAAACCCGAATACGAGATGATAGGACATCTCATCCAAGGAAACCAAAGGAAACCAGAAGAAATGACTCAACTGCATGAGTCATTACGAGATGAAATGGTGGCAGCCCAATTACGATAAAAAGAATATTACTATCAACACCGAAAACCCGATCCGAACCTACAATCAGGAGATAAAGTGTGGTCACTACCACGAAACATGAAGACCACGAGACCATCAAAGAAACTGGACTACAAGAAAATCAGACCATTTAAAATCTTGGCAAAGATTGGAATGAACGCTTATAAGCTGGAGTTACCGCCATCAATGGCAATACACAACACATTCCACATCTCACTCCTCGAACCTTACCAGGACAACCGATTTCCCTCCCAAATTCAAGAACCTCCTCCGCCTATCGGAATCGAAGGCGAAGAAGAATACGAACTCAACGAAATAAGCGATTCTCGACTCAACTACGGAAAGCTTCAATATCGACCTAAGTGGAAAGGATACTCACCAGAACAGGACAAAGTCTGGTACCCCTCGGAAAACTTTAACAACGCCCAACATGCAGTCCAGCAATTCCAGCAACGATACCCAGGCAACCCAAGACTGGGTAGAAGTCAAAATCGAACTCAAACCCGACTAAGGCTGGGGAGACAACGAGTCCAACCCAGGGCCATTTCACCCCACTAGCCCGGGCTACAACATGCCAACAGAACAGGAACTGGACGAAGGACAAGCGAAGGCCATTGAAACGGCAAAACACAATGGACTATCGTGGACGGCATGTTACGACGACGGGTGCTTCGTGCACCTTAGTGAGAAACAAGTACAAGGGTGGTACCCACAAGAACCAACACGGAAGGGACGAACCTCGAATGAAGAACACAAAAAGATACGTTGGGAAGAATGTTTTCGGAACGACTGCCGGTCTCATAAGAATGAGAAAATCAAAGCCGGCTACTACCCGAGGTCAGAAGGCAGAAAGGAACCTCTTACAAAAAGGGATGAAAAAACGAAGAAGGCGAGTGAAACCGTGAGGACACGGTTGGCTGAAGAGTGGGGGTGAAAAAATGGAAAAGGTGACGATTCCGGACCCGGAAAGTCTACGAAGACAGATAGACAAACTATTAGACGAACGGGAACGCCTCCAGGATCGACTAAAGGACCAAAGATCGTTGATCGAAGATCAACAAAACAAAATTTCGGAACAACAACGAGTCCTAGAGGTTGGCAACCTCACCCTCGAAGTTGTACACAAACGATGGAGAGACTCCGAAGATGTTATTCGGAGAATGCCAAGGGAGGCGAGACGGTTGGGCAGCCGAGTGACGGATTTAGGACTTTGAGCATGGTGGGACCGATGCTAGGAGGAGAGTGAGCTAATGTCACAAACAGTAACTAGCAGGATAGGTTTTCACATGACTCACACTTGTGAGTCATAAGGGTTTTAGTATTTTCACATAACTACGCAATAGCGAGTTATTCTTTTGTTATGATTGGTTTATTGTTTTGACATGACTCACGATTGTGGTCATATGATTGTGACATTCGCACATGACTCATACTTATGAGTCATGGGTTTCACGCATGTCCCGCAAATCGCGCACATGATATGTTTATTGGGTTTTGATTGGTTAAGTTGTTATTGTGCAGTGACTCGTACGAGTCAGCTGATGGATTTCACGATATGACTCACTTATGAGTCATAGGGGTGCGTGATGCGAAGGATGAGTCATGAGTGGTGGGAAGAACAGTTATAAAAGAGAGCCCTTACGGCCTCTTGGTTTAGACACGAACCATCTCCTCTACACCTCCGGCGATTGAAATCTCAACACCACGAGAAATCATCGTCAACATCCTTTCTCCACACGCACTCTCAGTGAGCTGCACCCCCCCCATATGATAGATTCGGACTTGGGCACCCGTTTCTTAGGGACTGTCCCATCCCCCTCTTCGCTTTTGTTTCGCGTCCTCGCTTAGCATTTGCACGGTCGGCAAAACCCTCGCGTCCATGTTACAGAAGGCTGGGAACACGGTTCGCAGTAAGAGAAAACTTTTCACACGGCCACGGTCGATTTCTCTACTCTCGTCGATTTCGCTTCGCTCGAGGCTGCCTAGTCAGACACGCACACGTTTCCGATAGTTTCTACGATACTTGGGTCTACCCCTCCTCTCCTCCGCTCGGTTCCGTCCCGTGGCTCGGTTACAGCCAAACATCCTCTCGTTAGATGGTATTCTTACTGCCAACGGTCACCACCCATCCCTGGCGGCGGGCTCGGTCGCACCCCTCGGTTACGCTCGGTCATGGTATTGCACTGCCTCCTTGGACGATATCAACACCTTGGGTTACGGAGTAATGTAACAGATTTGCTTGGGTTTAGCGTTTACTGTCCCCCCGTTCTGTGTTCTGTAGTTTTAGGCTAAAATTTCACGGTTGGGTTTCTGTTAGAGCACGCGGGATATAAACGGAGTTTCTTTTGTACTTTGTTTTAAGGGGGAGGAGTTTTCGGGTCCGGTTTTCCTGTTGTCTCCTGCCTGTCGTGTTGGTGATTTGTTTCTATTGTCTACTTAGCCGATAGGGGTTTTTTGTCTTCGCGGCGGGATTCTGCGGTTGGTTCCATACCAGAGGGACTTGGGATGATGGTTTTTTCCGGTGGTCCGGGGTGGATTTCTTTGGGGTTTTTCCTTACCATAGCTTACCGCTGCACGTAGCCTTTTGTACCCCGTAGTTGATAATCAAAAGCGCATGATATAAAAAAAAAAAAAAAAAAGAAAAAAATGGCCTCTTGGTTTAGAGTTCTTCACGCAATCATCTAAGTATTTTCCTAAAATATACTTGTATCTCTATACTTTGCAAATACCGAGCCGAGACTATAGTGTCTCTCACGAGCTTAGCGATATACTGTACGAGACCGGAGTCTGTATACTCAGCGGTCATTAGTCGTACATACTGAAGATAGCGTGATCGCTATCAGGAAGGACGTTACCCGCTGCAAGTATCGCCCGGAGGAACAAGGATTGTTACAGGAGAAGGAAAATCGTGGGGTAGCGAGGGGTGTATAAATGGAAGAGCGTACTATTCAAGCTGTTTCTTGTAGTATCTAGAGTTCTAACAACTCAGACCAGTCTGAAAGAGAATGTTAAACGTCTCAACTTGAACGTAGAACTTTCTTCTGTGCCTGTACAAAAAAGTACAGATGTACAGTTGCCGTGAGACAAACATGTAACAAGGTAAGCTTGTACACTTGAAAAGGTGAGTTGAACCAATATGAATAAGCTTTTCAAGAGTGCTTTAAGGTACAATGATGTAATAGGCAGGCTTGTGACTACCCCTGCTTTCTTGATATGGGTTCGGAAAAGGAATATTAGGGTATGGTAGATGAGTGCTTGCCATGAGGTTTGGCCCTCTCAAAGTCTGCAATACGCCGAATAAAGCACACCTGAGGTTCAGGGTATAATTCGCGTTGCTTATCATTTTTAAAAAGTAATCGTAAATATAAGTGTTAAGTAAGGTCTTCTTGTAATTTGTAGGAGTCTGTTTGGCTCTGGACCGTCATTCATGTTCATGCCTGCATGACCTGTAACGCCCTACCTGGATTTAGTCTGAAAGCTAATGTGAAAAGGGAGTATTGAGCCGCAAAACGTCATTCAAGTACGTGTACTAGTACAATCCGGCTCAGGGGAAGGTGAGACCGACCCGAACACTTGGCCTTTAAATTACAAACAGGCCAAACAACACATCTTGAAAGTTTTTCAAGTTCTCATATTTTTTCTATCCCTTGAAATATCTCAAATATACTGAACAGACGGTTTGACGACAAGTTTCGTCCTATTTGCAGCTTTTTGCATACAATAACATCTATCTATAGCACAGTTCCGGTCAAGAACTAGTTATTCAATTACCACACACGTTCAAGCACAGTGAGATCAGTCTCGAAAAGTAAGTTTGATTTTTGCGTCTCTTTTGTGCTCTGTATCAAATCTAATTTCTTGTAGAATGGTTCGAGAGTCTCAATGCCCGTACTGCAGAAGAAAATACAAGTCAAGTACATAGTACGGGAAGCATATAGAAATAGCGCATTTTCACTTTGTACAGCCTATTTGCGACGAAAAACGGCATGCGCGAAACCGCCAACCTGCCGACTCTGACCTAACCTCCAATCTACTCGGGGAACAATTTAGTACGGATGAAACGAATATTGAAGCAAATGAGTTCGATATCTACATAAACGCTGCCGATTCAGACGTGGAAAGGCTTAATTATTCCGACACTGAGGAAAGCACACCATTGGTTGGACTACCAATACCGACGACGCACCCCACTGCGGGAAGGTCACTATGGGACATTGTATAGCCCGAAAGATATGAAGATAAGATGTGGTCACCATTCAGAAGCAAGAAGGAATTTGAGCTTGCTCGGTGCTTTATGGAAGCAAAGGTACCAAAGGATTACATGGATAGATATTTCAAGAAGGACATGGGGCCTGAGGGCAGGAATAATAACTCTGCTTATCGGCTCCTTGATGCTGTTGATCAGTTGGAATCAGGTATGAGAATGAACAGCTGGAATGAGGGGTTTATATCGTTTCGGGAAGCTGTAAGTAAATGGACCCTACAACGTCCTATTCTAACTGAAAGTAGGAAATTTTGGACGAGGAAGGACCACACGAAGCTTCCATAACACAGAAATTCTTTTTCCGCAATCCTATTGATTGTGCTAAATATTTACTTGGTCAAAGATGTTTTGCTCAAGATTTTGTTTACGCCCCTATGAAGGAATAGAATAGCAAAAAACCACCTCAGAGAGTTTATTCGGAGATGCATACCACTGATTGGTCGTGGGAGATACAGGTAGGTTCAAGTACGACGTTCCACCGTGCTTCTATACGGTTTACTAGGACACAAAATTAACAGCCAGCAAAGGATGAATTACCGGATGGAGCAACACTTGTACCAATCATATGTTCCTCAAACATTACTTGTTTGACCAATTTCTCGGGAGATAAGAAAGCCTTGCCAATCTACATGACAATTGGAAATATCCTATCCAGTACACTGAACAAACCCTCGAAACATGCCACCGTTCTTTTGGCGCTTTTGCCCGTCCCCGCAAAGATGCTGGGCCTACCAGCAAGAGATGCACGGCCAAAGCAGGTCAACAATGAGATTCTTTGTCATTGGATGGAAGCGATCTTTGTGCCAATTGTTGCACTAGGGAACTCCGGACTTGAGTTTCAATGCGCCGATTTAAAGGTCCCATTGTGGTTCTTACGCCTCTCAGTGTGGATTGCGGATCACTTGGAAAATGTAACATTGCACGGTATTCAACAAAATCAGTGCGCTGTGTGTGACGTTCGACCGGACCAGCTAGGCTCTCATTTGTGACGTTCTGCAGCCAGACGAGATTATAGGAAATCCCAATATCTCTTCATCAAATACAGTGAAAACAACCAGCAGGGCAAGCAACAACTAACAGATTGTCGGTTCAAATTGCTTCCTAGCGTCTTTTGGGGACTTCCGAACGTTCAGCAATCCGACCTGTCCAAACCAGATATTCTCCATGTCGTGTAATTGGGAATATTCGAAACACACCTTATCAAATGGGTTATCAGATTTCTAAAGAAATACAAATGGCTACAAGCATTTGATGCTATCTGGGAGAGTTTAGATGTTTATCCTGGCTATTCGGCGCCGAACAAAGAGTACAGTCGGATCTCTCAGTCGACCGGATATGAGCTGAAGAATATGGTTAAAGTGATACTACCATGCTTTGCAGCCTCCCTACCTCGTCCGAGTGCCGCAGAACGTCCCATATTCACCAAAGTTCTAACCTGTGTCCGGTGGATTGTCAACTTTACTCTAATGTCACAATATACAAGCCATACCAATGAGACGATTCAATACCTCGAACATTTCCTTAAGGCCTTTTATGATCACAAAGTCGTTTTTAAGGAGTACCGAAAGGATAAGTCCACTGGCAGGAAAGTGAGAGAGGTCACAGCCAGAATTCAAGGGGAGCATAGTGTAGTACTTAATCAACACTGCCTTTTGGGGGCTACATTTGCCAAAAGACGTCGCGGTGCAGACGAGCAATGTCGCGATTTGGATGGAAGTGTTGCAGATATATATGATGAGGATGTAGACTTTAACTTTGTTGAGATACATCTGTTGAGTCACTTCGGAGACCATATACGGCGCTTTGGGAACATTCAAATGTATTCTACCGTGTCGGGTGAAAAAAGTCACAAAACAATGATCAAGGAGGGCTATCACCGGTCAAATAAAAAGAAGCAAGCCAACAAATACTACGATCATATTCTACACTTGTCAGCTTCAAAATTCTAGAAATAAATATCCAAGCGGATCTATCGCGTCCGATTCGAGATGAAGTACGCGACAAACAGCACAAACGGCAAGTCAGTTCAGTAACTCAACAACCAATGGGTTTCACACCAACTGTGGAAACCATTTCCCAGGTCTACCAGAGTTTGAGAAATTTTCCGCACCTTTTAATCGATTATTATCGACGGAAGTCGTCTATGAGCCAACATTTTGATGTGGATTTGGTTAAACAGTTTCCTGTTGAGATATGTCGGCTTTTACGTGTTCCGGTAGAGAACTTTCAGGACGAGAGAGAGGTCACTTGGCACCTTCTTCGGTGTACTGGAACCCAGTATTGGAGGTCAACAGGGCAGAGTAGGAATGATTGGATATGGGTGGATTCAGGTAATAGAAGTATTTATGGAGCACTAAAAGCAGTTATCCGGCCTGCTTGGTTTCGATAATGAAAGTTCGAGACCCAAGAACGGGTTTAGTAGATAGACTGGTATTAGTAGATAGACAATAGGTCGAGATCGGAGGGAAGCTTAGCGATATCACAGGACTTGTTACCGTTACTTTGGGGACGGCCAAAGGCACAAATGGAACAACCGAGATAGTCGTTAGTATCAAACAGATCATGGGCATGGCGCATTTAGTGCCGGAGACTAGTGGTAAGGATAACAACCGCTGGTATGTAAATAGTAGGATTGATTTAGAAACATTTAATAGAATTTATTGACAACTTTACAGTAGATAGAAAGAAACAAAAAATTGTATGAAGGGGACACGTAGCGGTGCATTTTGAGACACTTAAGGATATTGATGGTCAACTAAGCGAGGCGACGAATAGGAGTGGTACAGAAAGGCAAAGCGAATCATGAATATCAGGAGAAGGACGAGAGGAGGCACAAAAGAGACAGGCTTCAGTGAAATAAACCAGATTTGGCACGCATACTTTGGAGACAGAAGGGTATGTGGGGCCGGTACAGGGGTAGAGAGTAGATGTTATGACCGGAAGAAGGTCCCCCAGCGGACGCAATCCATAGCGGAGAAATCAAGGGAAGAGAGAGTGAGCAAAGTGCGATATGGGACGCTGAGAGAGACGAGGATGTTCTGGACGCGCACCAAGGGTAGAGAGTGCATGTTATGACGTGAAGAACCTCCCTAGGGTGACGAATTCCATAACGGAGAAATCAAGAGGAAGGGAGAGCGCTAAGGGCGTGATGGGGCACTGAGCCAGGCAAGGTTGTTCCGGACGCGCACATGTACAAAGCGGAGGCAAAACAACCAAAATGGGCTGGATGGAAATGGAAAAAAAATCATGGGTCAGTTAAGCGAGATCTGCTCGCTAGTGGAGCAAGCTAGGGGCCACCTGCAAAAGAGGACGATAAATGGCGCCGAAGCCATGTATGGGGCTTTCAGAAGACCTGTTGGGTCTTTAGGAAAGGCGGTAAATGAATGAGGGACAGGAGGGACCGGGGGAGGTGGTATTACTAGCAGAAACAGGGAGATATGTAAGTAATACATGAGGGAGGATTTTTTTTGCTGATATTCGACTTGAAACAGATAATGACCGAAACACTAATGCCCCTGAACTGTCAATTCTTGATTGATCTTGAAATCAAGTCAAACGATTCATGATGGTTTCAACCTCTCTTGAACTTCTGCGTGTTGTATATAGAATGTGGGTTGATCCTGGTGGAAGGGCGTTCATACCAAGAATAATCCCACAACGCCCACAATATCCACCAATATCCACAGCATCCACCATCTTCACAACATAAGACTTGTATCTTTCAGAAGACTATCTATATAGACCAAAATTGAATCGACATGATGCAAAATATCAACAATGTACCGTACGTCCAAATGGCGAATCGGGGAGTGGGCCAGGCGCCTCTGCCGGGCCCAACTGATGAACTTCCGCCGAACTTTCTCGGAGGGCCAATTAGTATGAGTCGCTCGAATGATGACAGTACATCAATTATGGCTTATAAATCGAACATGGGGTTAACTGCTATTCCAAAGGACCGGGTGTAAACAACATGGCGGGACCTTGGGAAAGATCTGATCATAGGAAGGAACTATGTGCTGGGAGTCAGGCCTAGTATGTATCTTGACGCCGACTTCTAGCTGATCGTCGCAGGTATGAGCAGATTGCGCCCTGTATGTGATGAAATCGCCACAGCATCGGCTGCGAATAATCTGGCTCGTATGCAGGAGATCGATAAGGCAGTCGTTCAACTCGTTAAGGACTGTGTGAGGAAGTTGTTTACCACA
>NESQ01000815.1:0-11063 GCA_003070745.1 Tuber borchii | reverse complement strand
TCAACTACTTTTCCAGGAAGCTGGGGAAAAAAGGGAAGCGGTAGAAAAAGAGCGGGCTCGCCCTTTTTATGTTGCGCGAAGGTCCCCTAGGTGTGGGTGGCAACGGCGTAACCCCAGAAGAAAAAAAAAAAAAAAAAAAAAAAAAAAAAAAAAAAAAAAAAAAAAAAGATTTTCAGCTAAGTTTCCCGCTCCTTTGTGAATTTTTTTTTATGTTTTTCGGGAACCCCTCGGCAGGGGGTAAAGACCGCTAGTAGTGGGCTGCCCGGGAACATAAAGGTAATTTTTAATTATTATGTTTAATGTAGTTTGTCTGAGGAGACCTAAGTGGTCGAAACGACGCGGGCGTTGTCACAAACACCTTATGACAACATATCAACATGGCTTCTAAACGAGCCAAGAGCTTTCCTACTCCGTCCGGCAAGCGGAAAAACGCTATTGCCCAAGAACCGCTGCGTTATAACTGTCCGGAAGGACATGCACATATCTATATCCTCGGAAATCGCTATCGGATTCCAGTCTTACTAGACTCCGGATCAAATATTTTTCTTATCAATGAACAACTCGTTCATGACCTTCACATACCTTATGAATCTCGATCCGACGCAGTACAGATCCAAGGTTTACTGGCGAAACTATCTCCTCCGGCGGATCGCATTATACTCATCCCCTTTACCTAGAAATAGGAAAAAACCATCACCTCTCCCTCGTTTCCTGCGAAATAGCTCCGGCAGGAAAATATGGTATGATTATACCATTTGGATGGTGGCATCAGGAACACCAATCAGCAATATCGGAGACCGGACACTTGGTCATTTAACGCGGATTGCTGTCAATCACATTTGTTGCCAGAAGACGAAGGAATTTCAGTTGAGTGGGACGAAGACGTCCTTAGTGATCCTAACGCGGTAGTTATAGGAAGAATTGAAAGAGAAGATGACGAGAAAGTTACTATTATTGATCGTCTACCAGAATGCTACCACGACTACCTCGATTTGTTCCGTCCCTCAACAGCAGAGAAACTAGCCCCTCGTCGTACCTTTGACCATGCGATCGATCTCAAACCTGATACACAACCACCATGGGGTCCTATATACCCCTTGTCCGAGAAACAGCTCCAAGCCCTGCGTTCCTATATCACCGATATGACGAGACAAGGAAAAATTACCGCAAGCAAGTCTCCAGCGGGAGCACCTATTCTCTTCGTACCGAAACCTGACGGTCGACTTCGATTAGTAGTAGACTACCGAGGACTTAACAAGGTTACCATCCACAATAAATATCCAATCCCTTTGATGACGGAACTAAGGAATCAGGTTCGAGACGCAAGTATTTTCACGAAACTTGATCTGAAGGATGGATTCCATCTGATTAGAATCCGCGAAGGCGATGAATGGAAAACAGCTTTTCGAACTCGATATGGCCTATACGAATACAAGGTCATGCCTTTTGGTCTTGTCAATGCACCAGCAACTTTTCAAACTATGATGAACGAAATCCTCCGCGAATTTCTCGACCAGGGAGTTGTCGTTTATATAGACGATATCCTAATTTATTCGAAATCGCTTACGGAACATATCTCTCTCGTTCGAAAAGTCTTACAACGGTTGCGGGAATACCAGATGGCAGTATCATTAGAGAAAAGTACATTTCATGTTAAAAAAGTTGATTTTCTTGGATATGTTGTAACGACGGAAGGAGTTACGATGAATGAGAAGAAGGTAGAGACAATTAAGGCTTGGAAACCTCCGACATCGGTGAAGGAGGTCCAGATATTTATCGGTTTCGCAAATTTCTATCGACGATTTATCAAAAACTTCTCGAAGATTTGCACCCCGATTACCAACCTGCTGAAAGGAGAAAAAGGAAGTTTTGTTTGGGGAAAAGACCAGCACGAGGCTTTCGAATACCTGAAGCGATGCTTCATCACGGCCCCGATCCTATGTCACTTTCACCCAGAACGCGATACGGTAGTTGAGACTGATGCAAGCGATTACGCTCTCGGCTGTATCCTCTCGCAGTTTCAAGGGAAACGACTACATCCGGTCGCATTCCACTCCCGAAAACTCAACTCGGCAGAAATGAACTATGACATTCACGACAAGGAATTGTTGGCTGTTCTCGTTGCCTTTATGGAATGGAAACATTACCTCCAAGGAACGGAAAAGCCAATTACAGTCTATACCGATCATCAAAATCTTCAATACTTTCTGACCACAAAAGCTTGGACAGCACGCCAAATTCGTTGGGCACAGAAATTATGTGACTTCAACTTCGTTATCGTCTATCGACCAGGCTCGAAGGGAGGAAAACCTGATGCTTTAAGCAGGCGGCCGGAGTACCGCCCTGAAGAGGGAGCTACGCATCGCGAACAGCAAATCCTACAACCTAAACACTTCGGAAAATTTCAAATTGCGATTGTTTGGGGGGAAACTTCTTCACCGTTATATCAGGAAATTCCTCAGTCAGAAACAGAAAACCAGATACGAGTTCAAAGACTTTCAGAACATGCAAGAATCCCAACTCGAGGTTCCAAACTTGCAGCAGGACATGACCTCTATAGTATCGAAACCTTAACGATCCCAGCAAAAAATCGGCACCTTGTTAAAACCGGATTAGCTATTGCAGTTCCAAGTGGTACTTACGGTCGTATTGCACCAAGAAGTGGCTTGGCAACCAAAGCTATAACGGTAGATGCTGGAGTTATCGATGCAGACTATAGAGGTGAAATCAAAGTCCTTCTCGTAAATCATGGCTCTTCAGATTTTGAAATTCAGAAAGGAGATCGCATTGCACAACTCGTAGTGGAAAGAATAGATGATCAAGATTGGATGGAAGTGGATGAGATGGATGAGACAGAAAGAGCTGGACAAGGATTTGGCAGCTCAGGACGAGGATTAGAGTTGAAAGAAACTCAACCGACGATATGCTTTCTCCATTCAAGTGGCACACATGAATTCTATGATACCTCCGATATCAACCACCACCCGATACTTCGAAAAGGACAAATTCTATTGTCTAATGCTATTATCGCAAAAGCAAACCTTAAGAAGTTCGAAACTGACTTTTTAGAAAAAGTTCGACAAGTGGCAAATGAGGATCAAGATTGGCTGCGGAGAAAAGATGAATTGGAGACTATAATAAGAGAAGGAAAGGAATTGCCGAAACAATGGACTCTATCCGATGATCTACTTTACTACAAGAACCGACTATATATTCCAGCAAACGAAGACCTGCAAACACTTATCGCCAAAGGATGTCACGACTCGCAAGTAGCAGGACACTTTGGACAAGACAAGACACTCGAAATTATTACGCGAGACTTCTACTGGAAAGGACTCACCGACTGGATTAACGACTATGTACGATCCTGCACCACTTGCCAACAAGCCAAGTCCCCAAGACATGCACGATTTGGTTTACTTCAACCCTTACAAGTACCCTTTGCAGCTTGGGCTTCGACTTCGGTAGATTTTATTACTCAACTACCAAATTCGGCAGGATATACACAGATTATGGTCGTAGTAGACCGGTTCACAAAAATGGCACATTTTATCGGATTAGAAGAAAAAGCATCTGCACGAGATGTAGCAGAAGCATTCCTTAAAGAAGTATGGAAACATCACGGGCTACCCTCAGAAATCATCTCAGATATGGACGCGAAGTTTGCTGGCGAATTTTGGGAATCATTGTGCACAAAACTTAACATCAAACGAAAAATGTCGACTGCGTACCACCCTCAGACTGATGGACAAACAGAACGAGTGAACCAAGTACTGGGAGGCTACCTCCGAATATTTGTCAACTACGATCAGGATGATTGGTACCACCTCTTACCTCTTGCCGAGTTTGCTTACAACAACTCGACAACCACTGCACACAAAATGACCCCCTTCTTCGCAAACTACGGTTATCATCCTCAGACTGAATGGTTAAAAGAACGAGAAGCCCGGAATCCAGGAGCTAACATGTACGCTCACTGGATGCAAACGATACATCAACAAGCAAGAGAATCCCTCGAAAAAACAAAGGAAGCCATGGGACGATATCATGATCGAAAGGCTAAGCAACAACCAGATTTTAAAATTGGAGACCTGGTTATGCTCAACGCAAAAAATATTCGCACAAAACGCCCTTCGAAGAAATTAGCCCCCAAACTCTACGGCCCTTTTAAAATCCTAGAACAACGAGGAAACCTTGCCTATAAAATCGAACTATCGGACCGTTGGAAAATCCATCCGGTATTTCATGTATCGTTACTCGAACCCTACCGAACTTCCATTCGACCGGCTCGAGAACAACCGCCTATGCAACCCGAAGAGATCGATGGAGATCTTGAATGGGAGGTGGAAAAAATTGTTAAAAGTGAAATAATCTCTTATGAAAGACGGGTTAGAGGAAGACCCCAAACATTCCACGAAATAAGGTATTTCGTTAAGTGGAAAGGGTGTTCAGAAGATGAGAATACCTGGGAACCACCTGAGCATTTGGGAAATGCGAAGGAATTGGTAGATATGTTTCATAGAGAAAACCCGGAAATGCCATCATTGGGCTAAGTAGTATTACTCGGAAAGGTTTTCCTGCCGTGGCCAAGCAAACGCGGAAGGTTTTTTACCCTACCCTGTAGAGTACTAAAAGGATTTAATATTTAATGTTTATCGCTACTTATGTATTATATGTCAAGAAGGATTTTGGGGACAAAACCTTTTGAAGAGGGAGCTAGTGTTACGCACATGAGAATAGCTCGCCAGTATTATTAGTAGAGGCTGCGCCACCGTAATGGAGGAGCGTATGTCCAACCTCAGCTCACCGCGGTAGGAGCAACTGGAGGCATCTGTGTTGACTACTCGGGATACCGGAAGGACTTACGTTCCATGAAGATGAATTCTGATTGGAAAGATAAAGTGAGAATACTTTATTTCCGGTGCATATGCATATTATGCATTATGTATTATTATCTGACTATTCGAACTGATCACTCGATAGTTCACGATAAAAGACTATTGGTATGTTGGCATTGCGACCACATATATGAACTTAGTCTATTAGGATGAAGAGATCGAAGACTATCTACTGGTGGAGTGGGGACACCCTCAGATGAAATAGATATCGGGAGTTCTCTGAGTTCGAGTGGGGCAATTATTCAGGGTCAAAGAGTGTTCGCACTTCCTTTGACGAAGCTGAAATCTTAGAAAGATACATGATTGTTAGGAATCTGGAAGTAGCGAGAATTTAGTATAAGTAGTAAGGGCTATTCCCCGGAGTTTGAGAAAATCAAGCAACGGAGAAGAGACCTTAACAATATAACAAGTTATCAAATTTAAAAGATTCGAGAACTTCTACTTTATTACTTTACCTTTATCGAACCATCATCTCCTGAGCCTTCCTGACTTCCCTCCGTTACCTCGAATACGACCCGGCCTAACTTTCTCTATTCCTTTGAGTTAGTTACCCCGTAACAGAAGAGGAGGATGAAGATCAAGATTGGGTGATTGAGGTTGGAGGAAGGGAGATTATAGTTGTGCCATTGGGTCCTGCAGCTAGTGGTGGGTGGTTGGTGGTGTCAGGGGTAGGGGAGAGGCCTCTGGTGGGGCCTAGTGGTAGAGGAAAAGAAGGAGTGGTAGGGAATGGGGGCCTGAGTTAAGTGGGCAGGGGTGGATATAGGAGTAGGGGATAGGCGGGGTCACTCATTGCAAGTGGCCCAACTCATTGCTTCAATGCCTATTTTGATGGATACCGAAGGAGAGGTGGAAGGAATATGGGTTTTGGAATAGGGTAGGATAGAAGTGCCGTTGATAGATGCTGAAGAAGGACAACTGCACCCGCTGTTATAGGATCGCTCGAGGTTAACCAGGCTTACCGATTTGTTTACCATACCGATAAAGGCAACCCGATTAAGACTGAAAAATAAGGGACTCAGATTCACTGCTGCGTAATTCCATCAGGTTGAATATTGGAGATACCGAGAGTTATGTTTTTTCCTAACGGTAAATATGTTTGTTGGATTTATTTTCTTAATTATTTAGGGTTTCTTAAAAGGCTAGACCAGGTGATGCTTTCCAGAGATGTGCTGGTTAGGAGGGTATGGGGTCTCTTTGAGGCTAGGTTCAGGCTATTGGCTTCGGAGAGGTATACTGGCTGTTACGCATATGAGAATAGCTCACCAGTATTATTAGTAGAGGCTGCGCCACCATAATGGAGGAGCGTATGTCCAAAATCAGCTCACCGTGTAGGAGCAACTGGAGGCATCTATGTTGACTACTCGGGATACTGGAAGAACTCACGTTCCATGAGTATGATTACTGATTGGAAAGATAAAGTGAGAGTACTTTATTCCTTATCCAGTGCATATGCATATTCTGCATTATGTGTTATTATCTGGCTATTCAAACTGATCACTCGATAGTTCACGATAAAGACTATTGGTATGTTATCATTGTGACCACATATATGATCTTAGTCTATTAGGACAAAAAGATCGAAGACTATCTACTGGTGGAGTGGGGACACCCTCAGATGAAATAGATATCGGGAGTTCTCTGAGTTCGAGTGGGGCAATTATTCAGGGTCAAAGAGTGTTCGCACTTCCTTCGACGAAGCTGAAATCTTAGAAAAGATACATGATTGTTAGGATACAGGAAGTAGCGAGAATTTAGTATAAGTAGTAAGGGCTATTCCCCAGAGTTTGAGAAAATCAAGCAACGGAGAAGAGACCATAACAATATAACAAGTTATCAAGTTGAAAGAGTCAAGAACTTCTATTATATTACTTTACCTTTATCAAACCATCATCTCCTGAGCCTTCCTGACTTCCCTCCGTTATCTCGATTACGATCCGGCCTAGCTTTCTCTATTCCTTTGAGTTAGTTACCCCGTAACACTATATTGTTACCCTCAAGTCACCAAGGCTCCTCCACGATACCTTAACCTCTCACATGCCAAGGCAATATTATGATTGCGATAGCTTCTTCCAGTGCCCTTCTTGCAAGAAGTGCAAAAGAGCTATCCCACACAACTTCTTTCCAGTCTGTTGTCCAAACTACGAAAGGAATTTTTGGAACTTAGCACTTCAAAAGATTTGGAACATTCAAGATAAGAAACAAAATTACCACTTCCGAATCTACCAAAGCTATAGTAAAGCGTTTACTATAGCAAAACATTAGCATACCCTCTGCAATTATCAAGTGCTACTTCCCCACAATATTGCATACCTTCCATCATGTCTGATCAACAACAACCAGACTCCCCTGTTCCACCACCTACCGATCCAATGGATACTAGTGACAACCGTTCTACACCGACAGGATCAGTACCACCTACCGATAACTCAAATACGCCTACTACTGGGTCTTTTGCCCTGAGTAGGACAGGTTCACATTTCCTTGCAACATCAAGTCCAAGTTCACAAAGAGCTTCCAGAATTCGCCCCAACCCCTATATGGAATTCAGAACCCAATTAGCAGAAGCCTTTCGGTTCATCTTGGGAGAAATTCAGCAAAGCTAGGATGAAACACATCTTGCCTTAAATAGGTTCACAGCAGAGATTCAGGCAGCTTATACCAACCTCTGACTATTCGATGGACGCTTAGCCAGAAATGAGGAAGTTACCGTAGCTGAATTCGCCGAACACTGACAATACCTACTTCAACTCCAAAGTGCGATGAAAGAAGAACAAGATTGGTTAAGAGAAGAAGTCTGAGAAGCTTTTGTGCTACAACAGGAGCAACGGGATGGTGATAACCAGGTCTCCCAAAGCTGAGACCTCGAATTGGCTGAACAACTATTTTTTCTGAAATGCCGATTGAATCAGCAAGAGGAGGGGTGGAAAAAGGAACTCGAGAAACAAAAGATCGAAGCAGCAAAAATGTTGAAATGACAGGACGAAATTACTGCCACCCAATTCAACGATAATTATAAGAAAGCACAAGCGATCTTGAATCAACAGGCTAAGGAATCACAAGCCGTAATCGACAACCTTGTCTGAAAATTTGAAGCCCAATTAATGGCTTATTCGGTAGCTACTTCAGTTGCGGCAGATGACGAATCTGGACCCTCCAATCGAGGTCGGTCAAAACCCTTGGAAACACACGATATTACTAATAAAATAAAAAACTCAGCATCAACTCCTAAAGATAAAGGAAAAGGAGTGGAAGGAAGAGAAGGAATAAACCGGCCACTACCCCCGCCTCCGCCACGTAATACTGGTGGTGTCCCAGACCCTGGCGACTCTGATGACGATGATGACGATGGAAAAGGCGACCGAGGCAGAGTGTCCAGCAGGCCGGCAGGTGCTTCTCGGAAAACACCCATTCTGAGAGATGTTTCCCCGCATACCAGAGCTATGCTAGAATTCTTTCGAAGCATTAGCGAACCACAGCGACCATTAAAGCAGATCGCAGAACCTCCTTATTTCTTTCAGGGAGAAGACAACCAGGACATAAGAAACTGGTTTACGGCTTGCGAATATTATTTTGACTGCAATCCTGCGCAATAGGAAGATCATAGCCATCTAATTGTGTTTGCTCTCGGTAAAATAAAGGGCAACAAAGTCGCAACTTTTTCGGAAAAATACCGAACAGTCATGGGGGGTTTAGGTGGTTACACTCGGGACCCCGCCTATTTCACGTAGCAGCGATTCCGACAAGAAATAACCAAAGGATATATCGGAATTGCAGAAGAACGAAGAGCCCTTGAGGAAATAGATAAAGTTACATACAAGGGCAGAATCGATACCTACCTTCTTCTTCTCGAAAACCTCAACATCAAAGCAGGCCTCACTAGAATACCGTAAAAACTGAAATACAAGAGAAATGTGCTAAGCAGTTGAAATAAGCTTAGCCGGTAAAAAAAGGGGGAATGTCGCAATCAGTGAGGCTATGACTGGTTTGAGACATCTGCTTTGACCTTCAATTCCAACCTCATGTCAACAATGTGTTTGGAGTCATGATATCAATACTGGTAGTAGAATAGACAATTAATCAACAGCATAGGAGTTATAGAGAATGTAAATAAAAAATAATATAAACAAAGCAGATACTGGACTACTCTTACATGAAAATTAAATACAAGTGCTATACTTCCAAAAGTGAAAACTCAAACAGCATAATCGATTACCTGTCAAATCTTATTACATGGCCCGACGAAGTGAGCGAAGCAAAGGCAGTGCACGCTCCAAGGTTACTGTAGTCTTACCAGAACTTGTACCAGGCAAGTTCTATGCCCCACTACGACAGAAGCCAGGGCCGAAGCAAAAGCCCTCGAGAATAAGACCTCGAACGGCTCCAAATATGGTGCAGCATCCTCGCAAGTCCTATACAATCAACTATAAGTTACGAGTACTGTCCTGGCTACAGACAGCATCAATACCCTCTGGACCGACCAAGTTCCGGCAGCCTACGCTCAAGGAAGCTGCAGTAAGATTTAAGATCCCACTAGGGAATATTGGGCGATGGCGAAAAGAGGAACTGGCTGGAAATTTCCTAAAGGCGTCAGCGATGGCTCAAAGATTGGGAGGAGGGGGAAGAAGAAGGAAATAGGTGAATATGGAGAGAAGATTATATGATGCTTTCCGACAGCGTCGTGCAGAGGGGAAAGTTGTATGCCGAAGTTGGTTTCGCCAAAATGCAAAGCGACTCTTGGCTGAAACCTATTCAGACCCTATGGTTAGTCAATTCTGTTTTTCAAATGGATGGTTTCGGGGTTTCTTATCTTGGCATAAAATCACTCTTCGTGCAATTGCCAATAAGGCTAGCCAGCTGCCGGCAGACTATGTTGGAGCTTTAGTAAATTGGATGAAATTTAATTGAAGGAACTCACAACTACGACTAAAAAATCATGCCATTCTTCTCAATATCTCAGCGGAGATTGGTCGTTACAGATTGAGCAACATCTGTAACATGGACCAAACTCCGCTGCCCTTTGAGTATCTTAGTGGCCGGACCTACAATCAACAGGGTGAAAAAACGATATGGGTACAGGGAGGTCAGCAGTCTGGTTGGGATAAGCGACAGGCAACGATTCAACTTACCGTATTTACCGATGCTGTGCCCCGCGTTAAACCCCTAATATTTTTCCGAGGGCAGGGGGTAGGCAACACTATCATAGCTGAAAAAGCCCTTTATGACCCTCGGGTTGTTGTAAAGTTCAACCCGAAAGCATACGCCAATTCAACCAATGTTGTTGAATGGCTTGACGAGCAGGTCATACCTGTACTGGGTGGAAGGCCAACTCTCATGGTGCTCGACATATTTGGTAGTCACAAAACTGATGAGGTTTTGGACACCATGTGAGCCCACAATATCATACTAAGAGTGATACCTGGGGGCTGTACCAGTATGGTTCAGCCCCTAGATATATCAATTAACCGGCCCTTTAAAGATATTTTGAAAGTTAGTATCATCAAAGTCAATTACCAAAATCAAACGAGAGGGATACTTAATATTCTAATTACTGACCAAATCTCCGATTAGGAAATCCTCAAAGAAAAAGTGGATGTGATAGAGGTGGAGGAGGAGCAGATTCTGTTGGGGGGAGGTCAGCTATCAGGGAGCATGGTCGGATGGCGGAGAGTACTCTGCACCTGGGTGGTGGGTGAAGCCTGGGAAAGGTTTACGACAAACCATTCCTATGTGATTGAACGAGCCTTCACCACTGTCGGTCTCTCACTTCCAATTGATGGAAGTAGAGATTCTGAAATCTCCATCAAGGGTCTTTCAACTTCCTTGTTCATGGAGAGGATAAAGGACTGGGCAGATGGGGTAATGGTGGCTGGAGGAGTTGTTGAAGAAGATGGCGAGGGGGAAAGAGAAGGAGATGATTCAACTGAGTTGAATATTGCGGATGATGAGCTAGATGGAGAATATTTCCTGGGTGCAACCGATTGAAAATTTGAATGTATTTTTAAATTCTATATGTTTCATATTTCGTAATTTACATTGATGTAACCATCCCAGCTTCTTGGCATGACTCACCTTAATACAATCTCAAAGTACATTTCTCTTCCATTTCGGTTTTTACAGTAGCGTGGAGGGTAAGAGTGGAGAGTAAACTTCCCGAAGACATTCTTA
>NESQ01000814.1:0-11161 GCA_003070745.1 Tuber borchii | reverse complement strand
TTTCTCTGTAAAAAGACTAAATGGGAGGCGCAGAAGACTAACCTGAATTAGGCGAGGATGTTCTTGGCCTGCACAAGAAGACGGGAAATCCAAAGAAATCTAGCAAATAGCGATCAGTATTCATTCCATCTTGGGAAAGGTGCAAATGAGACAAACAGAAGACTAACTATAGGGTGGGATAGCAAGCAAAAACGGGGAGCCGCTAGTGTATCTAGAGAATAGTGGTCAGTGATCGTTTCACATTAAGGCTTTAGAAGAGCTCGTACGAGCCGTTAACAAGTTCATTCAAGAACTTACGCAGGGCTTCATTGTACCCCAGAAGGAAGAGCGAAAGACCAGGCCTCGGGTTGGTATCTCTAGGAGGCCGAGGAAGGAAGGAAAGAGACGAAATGTGGCACAAACTTACTTTTAGGAGGTAGAAGCGATCGAAAAGCTTCGCTTCAATGAACCGTAAGTTACTGGTATTCTATGGATATCAATCAGTATAGCCTATGAAAGGCCTGAGAACGGCTCATTTCGGATGTTAGGAACAGCGGACAACCTTGGCGGTATAGTTGGTGTGAAATGGGAGTGAGACTGTATGATCGCGGAAAACAGATCTCGTTTATATATAACGTATCATTGTGAAGGGAAAAGTTGCTTTTGGAGGACAAGGAAGGACGATGAGAAGCTGTAGATTGATTAGAAGGTAATGAAGGAGTGGAAAAGGAAAATCGCGGGGTAGCGAGAGGTTTATATAAGGAAGAGCGTACAATTCAAGCTGTTTGTCATAGTATCAAGAGTTCTAACAACTCAGACCAGTCTGAAAGAGACTGTTAAACGTCCCAACTTGAACGTAGAACGTCCTTCTGTACCTGTACAAAAAAGTACAGATGTACAGTGGCCGTGAGGCAAACATGTAATAAGGTAAGCTTGTACACTTGAAAAGAGGGGTTGAACAAACATGAACAAGCTTTTCAAGAGTGCTTTAAGGTACAATGATGTAATAGGCAGGCTTGTGACTACACCTGCTTTCTTGATGTGGGTTCAGATAAGGAATATTAGAGTATGGTAGATGAGCGCTTGCCATTAGTTTTGGCCCTCTCAAAGTCTGCAATACGCTGAATAAAGTACACCTGAGGTTTAGGGTATAATTCGCGTTGCTTATCATTTTTTAAAAAGTAATCGTAGATATAAGTGTTAAGTAAGGTCTTCTCGAGATTTGTAGGAGTCTGTCGTGGCTCTGGGCCGTCGTTCATGTTCATGCCTGCAGGACCTCTAACGCCCTACCTGGATTTAGTCTGAAAGCTAATGTGAAAAGTGAGTTTTGAGCCGCAGAATGTCATTCAAGTACGAGTACTAGTACAATCCTTCTTAGGGGAAGGTGAGACCGACCCGAACAGTTGGCCTTTGAATTACAAACAGGCCACACAACACACCTTGAAAGTTTTTCAAGTTCTCATATTTTTGCTATCCCTTGAAATATCTCGAATTTACTGAACAGACGGTGTTACGAAGAATTTTGTCCTATTTGCACCTTTTTACGTACAATAACATCTATCTATAGCACGGTTCCGGTCAAGAACTAGTTATTCAATTACCACACGCGTTCAAGCACAGTGAGATCAGTCTTGAAAAGTAAGTTTGATTTTCGCATCTCTTTTGTGCTGTGTATCAAATCTAATTTCTTGCAGAATGGTACAAGAGTCTCAATGCCCGTACTGGAGAAGAAAATACAAGTCAAGTACCTGGTACCGGAAGCATATGGATACAGCGCATTTTGACTTTGTATAGCCTATTTGCGACGAAGAACGGCATGCACGAATCCCTCAGCCTGCCGACTCTGACCTACCCTCCAATCTACTCGGGGAAGAATTTAGTACGGCTGAAACAAATATTGAAGCAAATGAGTTCAATCTCTACGTAAACACTCCCGATTCGGACGTGGAAAGTCTTAATTATTCAGACACTAAGGAAAGCACACCATTGGTTGGACTACCGATACTGACTACACATCCCACTGCGGGAAGGTCACTACGGGACGTTGTACAGCCCGAAAGATCTGAAGATAAGATGTGGTCACCATTCAGAAGGAAGAAGGACTTTGAGCTTGCTCGGTGGTTTATCGAAGCAAAGGTACCAAAGGATCACATGGATACATATTTCAAGAAGGACTTGGGGCCTTAGGGCAGTAATATTAACTCCGGTTATCGGCTCCTTGATGCCGTTGATCAGTTGGAATCAGGTATGGGAATGAAGAGCTGGAAAAACGGGTTTGTATCGTTTAGCGAAGCTGTAAGTACATGAACCCTACAACGTCCTATTCTAACTGAAAGTAGGAAATTTCAGACGAGGAAGGACCAGACGAAGCTTCTGTAATACAGAAATTCTTTTTCCGCAATCCTATTGATTATTCTAAATATTTACTTGGTCAAAGATGTTTTGCTCAAGATTTAGTTTACACCCCTGTGAAGGAATGGAATAGCGAAGAACCACCTCAGAGAGTTTATTCGGAGATGCATACCGCTGATTGGTGGTGGGAGACACAGGTAGGATCAAATAAGACGTTCCATGGCGCTTCCATACCGTTTATAAGGACACAAAGTTAACAGCCAGCAAAGGATGAATTACCGGATGGAGCAACACTCGTACCAATCATATGTTCCTCAGACGTTACTTGTTTGACCAATTTCTCAGGAGATAAGAAAGCCTGGCCAATCTACATAACAATTGGAAATATCCTATCGAGTACACGGAACAAATCCTCGAAACATCCAACGGTTCTTTTGGTGCTTGTGCCCGTCCCCCTAAAGATAATGTTTGTAGCAGCAAGACATGCATTGCAAAGGCAGGTCAACAATGAGATTCTTTGTGATTTGATGGAAGCGATCTTTGCTCCAATTGTTGCACTAGGGAACTCCGGACTTGAGGTTGAATGCGCCGATTGAAAGGTCTGATTGTGTTTCTTACGCCTCTCGGCGTGGATTGCGGATCACTTGGAAAATGTAACATTGCACGGTATTCAACAAAATCATTGCGCTGTCTGTGACGTTCGACCGGAACATTTAGGGTCTCATTTGAGACGTCCTGCAGCCAGACGAGATTATAGGAAATCCCAATATCTCTTCTACAAATACTGTGAAAACGACCAGCAGGCCAAGCAACAACAAACAGATTGTAGTTTCAAATTGCTTCCTAGAGTCTTTTGGGGGCTTCCAAAGATTTAGCAATCCGACCTGCCCAAACCAGATATTCTCCATGTCGTGTACCTGGGAATATTCCAAACACACCTTATGAAATGGGTTATCGGATTTCTAAAGAAATACAAATGGCTACAAGCATTCGATGCTATCTGGGGAGTTTAGATATTTATCCTGGCTATTCCGGGCCGAAGAAAGAGTACAGTCGGATCTCTCAGTGGACCAGAAAAGAGATGAAGAATCTGGTTAAGGTGATACTACCATGTTTTGCAGCCTCCCTACGTCGTCCGAGTGCCGCAGAACGTCCCATATTCACCAAAGCTCTAACCTGTGTCCGGTCGATTGTCGACTTTACTCTAATGTTACAATATACAAGCCATACCGATGAGACGATTCAATACCTCGAAGAGTTCCTTAAGGCCTTTCATGATCACAAAGTCGTTTTTAAGGAGTATCGAAAGGATAAGTCCACTGCCAGGAATATGAGAGAGGTCACAGCCAGAATTCGAGGTGAGCATAGTGAAGTACTTAATCATCACCGCCTTTTGGGAGCTACATTTGCTAAAAGCTGTCGCATTGCGGACGAGCAACGTCGCGATTTAGATGGAATTGTTGCAGATATATATGATGAGGATGTAGACTTTAACTTTTTAAGATACATCTATTGAATCAGTTTGGGGACTATATACGGCGCTTTGGGAACATTCAAATGTATTCTACCGAGTCGGGTGAAACAAGTCACAAAATAATGATCAAGGAGGGCTATCAGCGGTCAAATAAAAACAATGCAAGCCAACAAATACTACGATCATATTCTAGACTTGACAGCTTCAAAATTCATGAAATGAATATCCAAGCAGATCTATCGCGTCCGATTCGAGACGAAGTACGCGATAAACAGCACAAACGGCAAGTTGGTTCAGTAACTAAACAACCAATGGGTTTCACACCAACCGTGGAAACCATTTCCCAGCTCTACCAGAGTTTGAGAAATTTTCCGGACCTTTTAATCGATTATTATCGACGGAAGTCCTCTTTGAGCCCACATTTTGATGTGGATTCGGTTAAACAGTTTCCAGTTGAGATATGTCGGCTTTTACGTGTCCCGGTAGAGAACTTTCAGGATGAGAGGGAGGTCACTTGGCACCTGCCACGGTGTACCGGAACCCAGCGTTGGAGGTCAACGGGGCAGAGCAGGAATGATTGGGTATGGGTGGATTCGGGTAATAGAAGTATTTATTGAGCACTAAATGGCTGTTATCCGGCCCGCTTGGTTTCGATAATGAAAGTTCGAGACCCAAGAACGGGTTTAGTAGATAGACTGGTATTAGTAGATAGACTATATGTTGAGAACTCGGGGAAGCTTAGTGATATCACGGGACTTGTTACCATTACTTTGGGGATGGCGAAAGGCACAAATAGAACAACTGAGATTGTCGTTAGTATCAAACGGATCATGGACATGGCGCATTTAGTACCCGAGACTAGTGGTACGGATAACAACCGCTGGTATGTAAATAGTAGGATTGATTTAGAAACATTTAATAGAATTTATTGAAAACTTTACAGTAGAAAGAAAGAAACAAAAAATGGTATGAAGGGGACGCGTAGCGGTGTATTTTGAGACACCTAAGGATATCGATGGTGAACTAACCGAGGCGACAAATAGGAGTAGTACAGAAAGGCAAAGCGAATCATAAATGTCAGGAGAAGGACGAGAGGAGGCACAAAAGATACGGGCTTTAGTGAAATAAAACAGATTTGGCACGCATACTTTGGAAACAGAAGGGTGTGTGGGGCCGGTACAGGGGTAGAGAGTAGATGTTATAACCTGAAGAACGTCCCCCAGGGGACGAAATCCATAGGGGAGAAATCAAGGGAAGAGAGAGTGAGCAAAGTGCGATATGGAATGCTGAGAGAGACGTGGATGTTCCGGACGCGCACCAGGGGTAGAGAGTGCATGTTATGATGTGAAGAACGTCCCCAGGGGGACGAATTCCATAACGGAGAAATCCAGGGAAAGGGAGAGCCCTAGGGGTGTGATGAGGCGCTGAGACAGGCAAGGTTGTTCCGGACGCGCACAGGTACAAAGCGGACGCACAACAGCCAAAATGGGCTGGATGGAAATGCAAAAAACATCAGGGGTCAGTTAAGCAAGATCTCCTCGCTAGTGGAGCAAGCGAGGGGCCACCTGCAAAAGAGGACGATAAATGGCGCCGAAGCCATTTATGGGGCTTTCAGAAGGCCTGTTGGGTCTTTAGGAAAGGCGGTAAATGAATGAGGGACAGGAGGGACCGGGGGAGGTGGTATTACTAGCAGATACAGGGAGATATGTAGGTAATACATGAGGGAGAACTTTTTTTGCTGATGCTACCCCCTTCAGAGAACCCTGTAGTGCCATGGAAAATTGTTGTATAGAGGCACACCTTTGGCGGTAGACAGCTGGGATTGTATAGAACGATGTTGCAAATTGCCTTCACAATCGCATACCTAACCCTCCTTGAATCTGGGTTTAAAGTCAGCACTTTCCAAATACCTGGGACCAAAAAAACTCAGCACCAGGACTCTACCCTCTCCAGAGAACCATGTAGCGCTATGGAAAATCATTATATAAAGTCACCCTGTTAGTAGTGGACAGATAGGATGTCGTAGAATAACATTATTAAAGGGCTTCATGATTGCATGCCTAATATCTCCGGAATCTGGCATTAAAGTCAGCACTTTCCAAATGCCCGGAACCAAAAAAACCTGGCACAAGGGCTCACCTTCAGAGGACTCTGTAGGGCTATAGAAAATGCATGTTTAGTTAAAACTTTAGTATAGGCTGCAGTTGAAACTTGTGAGTGGGTAATGAAAGTGGAGTAATAAAAGTGTAATGAGGAAAGTCCAGAGTCGCGTCGCATCAATGGTTAAGTGCCAAGAAAATACAATACCAGAGACTGTCCTAGCTATCACTTGCTTTCACACTAGAGTGAACTGACATTTTCGCTCTTTGAAAGATCGAGTTCTGAAAATAGAATACCCTAGTACTATTAGCGCAAAATTAAGATAAAGAGTATTGTGGCTTTCTCACTTAATCCCTAGACTAACTTATTTCTTTTTGCCAAGATTACCCCCTATCTTGGTATGAGAGAAGGCTGAAATGACAGTCAGAAGATGGGTATTGACTAGGGGGTACTCAGGAAGCAAAGTGATTGAGTGGTATATTCAGATGTGCCATAGTATTGTGAACTGCGTTCAGAAGGTTGAGGGGTAATTTAGTGTGGCAATGCACCTCAGGAGAGAAAGAGTATTGCAATATGCATCAGGGCACACCAGGCGCTGAGGGCGTAAAAGTGAGATCACTTGCGTCAGGGCGTAATACCAGCCTACCTGACGTATAGTATATTTTTGCTAATGCTCATCACTTTCGAAAGATATAACTTGAGTTGGTAGAGAATGGCTGCTGGCAGAAGAGATTGACTGAGTGGAAGAATATAAAGTATTTATCTATTTAGTTTTTTAGTATATCAATAAATAAAATACAACTAGTATATATACTTACTATGAAGATAATATAGCTAAGCTAGAAGTCAAGGCAGTTGACCATAACTTTAATATTCTAAATAATTCTATTAGTATTGTCAGTGGACAAAATTAACTGCCGATCAACAAAGAGGGAAAGATTTCGGCCATGACAGAAACGCTCCACCACCAACCCCATTATAATTAAAACCAAGAAAAAAAAAGTCAAAAATGCAAGTACAGGATAGAATACATGGTAAAAATTAGCATTTGAACTACAGAAAGTTCTTTAGCTGGTGTTAAAAGTTGGGGGTGGTGAGGAGGGTTGCGCTACCATCGATCGTTAATACTGTCGTTATTTTTGTCCCCCGACAATAAATATAAATTATAATGAATTTTACTAGTATAAATATATACCTAAATAATAAGACATTATATTAATATATATCAGATCTTCAAAGATTGGTATAGTGGTTGGTAGTCTCCCGAGTTTAAGTATTTGGTAAATCTTAGCATAATTGTTATGCAGACGAGAATAGCTCACCAGTATAATTAGTAGAAGCTGCGTTACTGTAATGGAGGAGTGTATATCCAACAACTCACCATGGGAGAAGCAACTAGAGGCATCTGTGTGGACTAATCGGGATACCGGAAGAGCTCACATTCCATGAAGCTAATTACTGATTGGAAAGATAAAGTGAGAATACTTTATTTATCACAAACAGTGACTAAGCAGAATAGGTTTTCACATGACTCATACTTGTGAATTATAGGGTTTAGTACTTTCACATGACAACGCAATAGTGTATCATTCCTTTGTTATGACTGGTTTATTGTTTTGACATGACTCATGATTGTGGTCAAATAATTATAACTTTTTGTTACTGGGTAACTAACTCAAGGAATAGAGAAAGCTAGGCCAATTCGTATTCAAGATAACGGAGAGAAGTCAGGAAGGCTCAGGAAATGATGGTTCGATAAAGGTAAAGTAATAAGATAGAAGTTCTCGAATCTTTAAATTTTAATAACTTGTTATATTGTTAAGGTCTCTTCTCCATTGCTTGATTTTCTCAAACTCCGGGGAATAGCCCTTACTACTTATACTAAATTCTCGCTACTTCCTGATTCCTAACAATCATGTATCTTTCTAAGATTTCAGCTTCGTCAAAGGAAGTGCGAACACTCTTTGACCCTGAATAATTGCCCCACTCGAACTCAGAGAACTCCCGACCTCTATTTCATCTGAGGGTGTCTCCACTCCACCAGTAGATAGTCTTCGATCTCTTTGTCCTAATAGACTAAGATCATATATGTGGTCGCAATGCCAACATACCAATAGTCTTTATCGTGAACTATTGAGTGATCAGTCCGAATAGCCAGATAATAACACATAATGCAGTATATGCATATGCACCGGATAAGGAATATAGTCCTCTCACTTTATCTTTCCAATCAGTAATCATACTCATGGAACGTGAGTTCTTCCGGTATCCCGAGTAGTCAACATAGATGCCTCCAGTTGCTCCTACCACGGTGAGCTGAGATTGGACATACGCTCCTCCATTACTGTAGCGCAGCCTCTACTAATAATACTGGCGAGCTATTTTCATGTGCGTAACACTAGCTCCCTCTTCAAAAGGTTTTGTCCCCAAAATCCTTCTTGACATATAATACATAAGTAGCGATAAACATTAAATATTAAATCCTTTTAGTACTCTACAAGGTAGGGTAAAAAACCTTCCACGTTTGCTTGGCCACGGCAGGAAAACCTTTCCGAGTAATACTACTTAGCCCAATGATGGCATTTCCGGGTTTTCCCTATGAAACATATCTACCAATTCCTTCACATTTCCCAAATGCTCGGGAGGTTCCCAGGTGTTTTCATCTTCCGAACACCCTTTCCACTTAACAAAATAACGTATTTCATGGAATATTTGAGGCCTTCCTCTAACCCATCTTTCATAAGAGATTATTTCACTTAACTATTTTCTCCACCTCCCATTCAAGATCTCCATCAATCTCTTTTGGTTGCATAGGTGGTTGTTCTCAAGTCGGTCGAATGGAAGTTCAGTATGGTTCGAGTAACGATACATGAAATACTGGATGGATTTTCCAACTGTCCGATAGTTCGATTTTATAGGCAAGGTTTTCTCGTTGTTCTAGGATTTTAAAAGGAACGTAAAGTTTGGGGGCTAATTTCTTCGAAGGGCGTTTTGTGTGAATATTTTTTGCATTGAGCATAACCAGGTCTCAGATTTTAAAGTCTGGTTGTTGCTTAGCCTTTCGATCATGATATCGTCCCATCATCAGCAAAAAAAGAAATCTGTCTTTTGTGCTCCACAGTGAGCCATGTCATTGAGTTTTACGTTTTGGCTAATCGCGAGTGACCCCGGTTAATCATGATGCTTCCGATTGTGTCCCCTAATGATCAGATACAAATCTTAATTTTAGCAAAATATGAGCTATTTTTATTATTATCTCATAGACATTTTACATTACATAGTTGGATGTTATGAACTCAAATTTCTCAACTTTGTTATGTAAAAAGTCCGTGAGTTCTTAATAAAAATTGCTCATATTTTGCAGAAAACAGAATTAATATCATCTTATTTAGTCAAACTAACGGGATTTTTAATATCGCGATCATAGGACTCACGATGTGCCAAAACGTAAAACTCAACGACATGAGGCACAGGGGGCAGGCTGTTTTTTTGCTGATGATGGCTTCCTTTGTCTTTTCGAGGGATTCTCTTGCTTGTTGATATATTGTTGGCATCCAGTGAGCATACATATTAGCTCCTGGATTCCGGGCTTCTCGTTCTTTTAACCATTCAGTCTGAGGATGATAACCGTAGTTTGCGAAGAAGGGGGTCATTTTGTGTGCAGTGGTTGTCGAGTTGTTGTAAGCAAACTCGGCAAGAGGTAAAAGGTGGTACCAATCATCCTGATCGTAGTTGACAAATATTCGGAGGTAGCCTCCCAGTACTTGGTTCACTCGTTCTGTTTGTCCATCAGTCTGAGGGTGGTACGCAGTCGACATTTTTCGTTTGATGTTGAGTTTTGTGCACAATGATTCCCAAAATTCGCCAGCAAACTTCGCGTCCATATCTGAGATGATTTCTGAGGGTAGCCCGTGATGTTTCCATACTTCTTTAAGGAATGCTTCTGCTACATCTCGTGCAGATGCTTTTTCTTCTAATCGGATAAAATGTGCCATTTTTGTGAACCGGTCTACTACGACCATAATCTGTGAATATCCTGCCAAATTTGGTAGTTGAGTAATAAAATCTACCGAAGTCGAAGCCCAAGCTGCAAAGGGTACTTGTAAGGGTTGAAGTAAACCGAATCGTGCATGTCTTGGAGACTTAGCCTGTTGGCAAGTGGTGCAGGATCGTACGTAGTCGTTAACCCAGTCAGAGAGTCCTTTCCAGTAGAAGTCTCGAGTAATAATTTGAGTGTCTTATCTTGTCCAAAGTGTCCTGCTACTTGCGAGTCGTGGCATCCTTTGGCGATAAGTGTTTGCAGGTCTTCGTTTGCTGGAATATATAGTCGGTTCTTGTAGTAGAGTCCATCATCGGATATAGTCCATTGTTTCGGCAATTCCTTTCCCTCTCTTGTCATGGTTTCCAATTCTTCCTTTCTCCGTAGCCAATCTTGATCTTCCTTTGTTACCTGTCGAACTTTATCCAAAAAGTCAGTTTTGAACTTCTTAAGGTTTGCCTTTGCGATAATAGCGTTAGACAATAGGATTTGTCCTTTTCAAAGTATCGGGTGGTGATTGATATCGGAGGTATCATAGAATTTGTGTGTGCCGCTTGAATGGAGAAAGCATATCATTGGTTGAGTTTCTTTCAACTCCAATCCTCGTCCTGAGCTGCCAAATCCCTGTCCAGCTCTTTCTGTCTCATCCATCTCATCCACTTCCATCCAATCTTGATCATCTATTCTTTCTACTACGAGTTGTGCAATGCGATCTCCTTTCTGAATTTAAAAATCTGAAGAACCATGATTTACGAGGAGGACTTTGATTTCACCTCTATAGTCTGCATCGATAACTCCAGCATCTACTGATACAGCTTTGGTTGCCAAGCCACTTCTTGGTGCAATACGACCGTAAGTACCACTTGGGACCGCAATAGCTAATCCGGTTTTAACGAGATGTCGATTCTTAGCCGGGATCGTTACGGTTTCGATACTGTAGAGGTCATGTCCTGCCGCAAGTTTAGAACCTCGAGTTGGGATTCTTACATTTTCTAAAAGTCTTTGGACTCGTATCTGGTTTTCTGATTCTGACTGAGGAATTTCCTGATATAACGGTGAAGAGGTTTCCCCCCAAACAATCGCAATTTGAAATTTGCCAAAGTGTTTGGGTTGTAGAATTTGCTGTTCGCGATGCGTAGCTCCCTCTTCAGGGCGGTACTCTAGCCGCCTGCTTAAAGCATCAGGTTTTCCTACTTTCAAGCCTGGTCGATAGACGA
>NESQ01000813.1:0-11271 GCA_003070745.1 Tuber borchii | reverse complement strand
TTTCGTTCAGCCTGTGCATCACCCCTTTCGCTTTTGTTTTGCGTGTTTGCTTAGCACTTGCATGGTCGGCAACACCCTCGCGTGGATGGTAGCGCCGGCTAGGATCATGGTTTGCAGTAAGAGAAAACCTTTCATCAGACTACGGTTGATTTCTCTACTGTCTTCAATTACGTTTCGCTTCAGGCTCCCTAGTCAGACCCGCTCATGTTTTCGGATAGTTACTACGATGCTTGGGGCTACCCCTCCTCTTTTCCACTCGGTTTCGTCCCGTCGCTCGGTTACAGCCAAAAGTCCTATCATTAGCTGGCACTCTTACGCTTATTTTGCCCTAGGTTCCAACTTCGCGTGGCTTGGCTCGGCTACTGTTACACACACCAGAATAGCTCGCCAGTATTATTAGTAGAGGCTGCGCCACCGTAATGGAGGAGCGTATGTCCAACCTCAGCTCTCCGGGTAGGAGCAACTGGAGGCATCTATGTTGACTACTAGGGATACCAGAAGAGCTCACGTTCTATGAAGGCATTACGGATTGGAAAGATACAGTCAGAGTACTTTATTCCTTATCCGGTGCATATGCATATTCTGCATTATGTGTTATTATCTGGCTATTCGAACTGATCACTCGATAGTTCATCATAAAGACTATTGGTATATTGGCATTGCGACCACTTAGATGATCTTAGTCTATTAGGACAAAGAGATCGAAGACTATCTACTGGTGGAGTGGGGATACCCTCAGATGAAATAGATGTCGGGAGTTCTCTGAGTTCGAGTGTGCAATTATTCAGGCTCAAAGAGTTTGCACTTCCTTTGACGAGCTGAAATCTTGGAAAGATACATCATTGTTAGGATACAGGATGTAGTGAGAATTAGTATAAGTAGTAAGGGCTATTCCCGGAGTTTGAGAAAATCAAGCAACAGAGAAGAGACCTTAACAATATAAGAAGTTATCAATTTAAAAATTCGAGAACTTCTATTTATTACTTACCTTTATCGAACCATCATCTCCTGAGCCTTCCTGACTTCCTCCGTTATCTCGAATACGACGGCCTAACTTTCTCTATTCCTTTAAGTTAGTTACCCGTAACACTATATTGTTACCCTCAGTCACCAAGGTTCCTCCACGATACCTTAACCCCTCACATGCCAAGGCAATATTACGATTGCGATAGCTTCTTCCAGTGCCCTTCTTGCAAGAAGTGCAAACGAGCTATCCACACAACTTCTTTCCAGTCTGTTGTCCAAACTACAAAAGGAACCTCCGGAACTTAGCACTTCAATCGATTTGGAATATTCACGAAAGAAACAACATTATAACTTCCGAATCTACGAAGCTATAGTAAAGTTTACTATAGCAAACATTAGCATACCCTCTGCAATTATCGAGTGCTACTTCCCTCAATATTGCTACCTTTCATCATGTCTGATCAACGACAACCAGACTCCCCTGTTCCACCACCTACCGATCCAATGGATACTAGTGACAACAGTTCCACACCGACAGGATCAGTACCACCCACCGATAACTCAAATACGCCTACTACCGGGTCTTTTGCCCTGAGTAGGACAGGTTCACATTTCCTTGCAACATCAAGTCCGAGTTCACGAAGACCTTCCAGAATTCGCCCCAACCCTATGTGGAATTCAGAAACCAATTAGCAGAGGCCTTTCGGTTCATCCTGGGAGAAATCCAGCAAAGCCAGATGAAACACATCTTGCTTTAAGTAGCTTCAGCAGAGATTCAGGCAGCATATACCAACCTCCGACTATTGATGGACGCTTAGCCAGAAACGAGGAGTTACCGAAGCTGAATTCGCCGAACACCGACAATACCTACTTCAACTCCAAAGTGCGATGAAAGTAGAACAAGAATCGGTTAAGAGAAGAAGTCCGAAGCTTTAGCTATAATAAAAGAGCAACGGGCTGGCGATAACCAGGACTCCCAAAGCCGAGACCTGAATTGGCTGAACAACTGTTTTTCTGAAACGCCGATTCGATCAGCAAGAGGCGAGATGGAAAAAGGAACTCGAGAAACAAAAGATCGAAGCAGCAAAAATGTTGAAACGACAGGACGAAATTACTGCACCCAATTCAACGATTATCACAACAAAGTACAACCGATCTTGAATCAACAGGCTAAGGAATTACAAGCCGCAATCGACAACCTTATCCGAAAATTTGAGGCTAAATTAATGGCTTTTCAGTAGCTACCTCGGTTGCAGCTGATGACGAACCTGGACCCTCCAACCGAGGTCGGTCAAACCCTTGGAAACTGTAACATTCCTGGTTCATGAGCGGTATGGTGCAATAGGTGATGATCAATCTATATAGTTTATGAGAACATTCTTAGGCCGTTTCTGTGTTGTATACAGACAACGCTATTCTGATACTATGTCGATTATGAAAAGGGATAAAGTGTATCATTCCAGATAGTAGATATGAAAGTACTTAGATGACTGCATGAGGAGCTAACTACAGGACCTTTTTCTTTTTTTTCTTTTTTTTTCTCTCTTTTTTTTCTTCTTTTTTTTCTCTTTTTTTTTCTTTTTTTTTTTTTTCTCCAGTTTGTATTTGTTTGCTAAGCCGGCAGCTAACTAGGTACAAAGTCGCTTCCAGCAATGCCGATGTAGACCAAAAACCTCCAACTACAGTCCATCCCTCATCCCCCCGCTAAAAACCATCTGACCCTGCCCACTAACCTAACTACTTTGAATAGAGGTAGAAAGCGAAAGCCAGGTACTACTGGTAAAAACTACAGGAGAAACAAAAGGCCTGAAAACATCGAACCAAAAACCTCCACAGACGTCAACCCAAAGAAAAGCCCCAAAACCACAGTGAGAAACCTATGAACCAAAAAGAAAACTTCAAGCCCGTCTAGAAATCCCAACCCATTGAAAAAGGGCGGATGAACCAACCACTCGAGCATACACAAGGGCCGTAATGACCGGGGCGTAAAGCCCAGCCGGAGAGTCGAGGCGAGGACCAGAGGGAGATCCATATAACTAAGCCAGCGCGGCGGAGACATGTGGCGCAAGGAGCGAGACCTGGTGGTCACTCGGAACCCGGACCAGAAAATGCATTGCCCCTCCCGTGAGGAGAAGGTCAGAGGCGGAAGGCTGAAATCCCTAGGAATAAGACAAAGTCAAGACCATCATCAGGGCACAGAGCCAGGAGAGGAAAGCAGTAGGGTGCCAGCCAAAGATCGTAGTGTAGCTGTAACCGAGCGATGGGACGAAAACCAAAAGGCGAAAAAGGAGGGTAGACCAACACTGAGAAGTACGAAGCAAAGGACCACCAAGGGATCAAGATTTCGACAATGCAACCGTACCGGCCGTAGCGCTCAGGAGATAGTGTAATACCAGAGAGCAGAGCCACCGGGGCCGCTACTTCACCGATAACCTGAAGCTGCGCTATGCTTAAGCCGAGGTAAGAGGTTACCGACCATGCAAATGCTAAGCGAGGGCAACAAAACAAGTGCGGAGAATGAGGGGGAAGAGCATGAAACCCCATACATGATGGCACCCAAATACCTAAGCCATCGGAAGGGAATCAGAGGGAGGAAAGAGGTGGCGGAGCATTACCCTCCTAGGCAGCAAAGGCCATCAGAAGAGGGGAGAGGGACACCAAAACCCACAATGATTTCCCATGGTGTTGAGATTTCACTCGCCAGAGGTGTAGAGGAGATGGTTCGTGAGCTAACTAGAGGACCCAAGCCTCGCGTTTTATATTGACGCCTCCTCACATACCTAATCCTGGTAACTCATACCTCCGAGTCACACGCCCCTATGACTCTAAGTGAGTCATAGTCTGAAATCCATCAGCTGACTCCTATGAGTCAATTGCGCAATATATAAAACCATGAATAGCGTGAAACCAATTCCTTCACTAGAAACCGTTTGTGACATTAGCTCCCTCCCCCACTAGGATCGGTCCCACGATCCTAACACTTCCTTCTTTTAACTCTTTAGCCTCAATCCCATGAGGCGACAACTGCTTCAGGCTTCGTAGCCTTGTCTCCGTTCGTAGCGTCGTCAGTATCGATCACCTTGCCTTCGACCGTGATGCCGATGAACTCGGCAAACTCCTTGTCCTCCTCGATCGCTTTGGCCAACTTGGCCACGTCCTCCACCGCTTGTCGTACTAGAGTCTAAAGGTCCAGCTTCTCATATGTGCGGCGTCTGTTCTCAATGTTTACCTGGCGGGCATTGTCCTCTGCAATGACCACCCTCCTCTTCGTCGTCTGATTCTCCTCCTTGAGGCGGCTCATCTCTTCGGCGATCCTTACTATCTCTTCCTGCAGTTCGACCACGACTGCCCCACCTCATGGTGGGCATTCGGTTCTTCAGCTGGCTCACCCCAGCGCACTTTCTTGCCCTTGCGCTGGGGCTGTCGTCGTGTTGTTCTCTGGGGAAAGTATGTCCCCTCTTTATCGCTAAGGTGTACAAGGCACCCGTCGTCAAAGCAGGCCGTCCAGCTCATGGCGGCATACGGAGTCTTGGTCTTCTTAGTAGCATTGCTTCCCTCGCCGTCTTGTTGTTCGGGGTACTTCATATCGTTCGTTGTGGTGGTCGTAGGTAGTGGTAGGGTTTGGAAAAGAAAAAAGGCTTGGTTGATGAGGGTAAGAGGTAGACTGTTCAGTATGTCGAAGCTTGCTGGTCCTCTTCCTCTATCGTGCCAACTGGCTGCCTCTTATGCGATTCCGTCTTACTACCGTCCTCTTTGTTTCATTTTCCTTGTGATCATTTTCTTCTCGTCCTGTGTATAATGTATTTTTCTCTTCTCTAGTTGAGTGGTGTGATTTCTCATCTGTTTCTTTGTCGTATGATCTTCTATTGCATAGGCTGATTCTTATCAGGCCTTCCGTGTCATAATCCTTCAGTCGCTTATTGTCTTCTGATCTTTTCTTGCATAGGCTGATTCTTATCAAGCCTTCCGTATCGTAATCTTTTGGTCGCTTGTTGTCTTCAGATCTTTTCTTGCATCGGCTAATGCTTATCATGCATTCCGTGTCGTAATCCTTTGGTTGCTTGTTGTCTTCTGATCTTTTCTTGTGTCTGCTATCCAGTGCAGATAAACCCTTTGGTTCCTCCTTGGTTGGTTGATCAGAGACAACATTCCCTATGGCTACTAATGTCCAATAGGTACTTCCATCCAGTGGGGTATTCCAATGGCGTGTTGCTTCTTTTGTTCTTTCCTCTTCTTTTCTTGTAGTTGTTTTGATAGCTGAGTACTCTTGACTCCTATCATTCATGGCTGTCGTTCATCTGCTGTCCTGTGCAGAGAGGTTTCTTGTTGTTGTTTTGATAGCTGAGTACTCTTGACTCCTATCGTTCATGGCCGTCGTTCTTCTGCTGTCCTGTGCAGAGAGGTTACTTGTTGTTGTTTGTGGTAGGCGACCAACTTCCCTATAACTTCTGAGATTCATAGGTACTTCCATCGTTTGATTCGAGTCAATCGTGTGTGGTTCCTTTCCATGTCGTATAGAGCTAACTGTACTTTACAGTTGCATTCTTTGTTGCGAGATGAGTAGCTCATTTCTTCCCACCTCCCGAGGTTAGTATTTCAGTAGCTCATTTCTTCCCCCCCTCCGAGGCGAGTATTTCAGTAGCTCATTTCTTCTCCCCCTCTGAGGCGAGTATCGCTTTCGCTCCCATCCCCCTAGCCTTGGTTCCACAAGGCTACTAATTCAGAAAAACACTTTTCCTAAATTTTGACTTCCTAGGTAGGGGTGAGATCTTTTCCTTTTAACTTGAAGGTAGATCTCTAAGGGTTCAATTGTTGTTTGTTCATTTTCGCTTTTCTCTTGTTCACTTGTCGATACCGTTCTCATTGAGCCATGTTGTTGATAGGTTCATTTGTAGTTCATTTGTCTTCGCTTCTCTCTCGTTCGCTTGTCGATATTGTTCTCATTGAACCTTATTGTTGATAGGTGCATTCATACTTCATTCGTCTTCGCTTCTATCTCGTTCGCTCGTCGATATTATTCTCATTAAACCTTATTGTTGATAGGTTTATTCGTACTGCATTCGTCTTCGCTTCTCTCTCGTTCGCTCGTCGATATTGTTCTCATTGAACCTTGTAAGGGGTGTGCCTTCATTCTTCAGGCCCCTTGGCCCCCTTACTAGCTCCTTTCTTCCCAGCTCTGGTCCCACAGAGCTACCCTCCGAGCCCCCCTCTTCCCCCCTTAGGGTGTAGTAGATCAGGAAAAAAAGATTTTGATTTTGGAGTCAGTTTCTGTCTTCTTGTCAGACTGTTTTTGTCGTCCGTCTTGTATATCTTTCTTGTCGTACGTAGATAATTTGCCAGGTCTTGTCCTGCTCTTGTGTCTCAACTCGATGTCCCAGTAAAGGGTTCCAGTCCTTATCTTTTTTGTTGTCCGATTGTGTGGTTCGTCCGGATTCCAGTTTCTTCATAGCCCTCCCATACAGGGCTCTTTTGCTAGGACCCACGCCATAGGGTCCTGTCCCCCACTCAGGTACTCCCCTTAAAAGGGTTTGTAGTCCTGAGGGTTTTCTTTGTCCAGGTCCCTTTGGTGATCGTCAGGTATTGAAAAGGGAGACGCAGTCAAATGTAACATTCCTGGTTCGTGAGAGGTATGGTGCAATAGGTGACGATCAATGCATATAGTATATGAGAACATTCTTAGGCCATTCCTATGTTGTAAACAGACAACGCTGATCTCATACTATGTCGATCTTGAAAAGGGATGAAGACTATCATTCAAGATAGTAGATAGGAAAGTACTTAGATAACTGCATGAGGAGCTAACTACAGGACCTTTTTATTTTTTATTTTTAATTTTTTTTTATATCATGTATTCGTTGTTAAGGTACAAGAACTCGCATGCAGCGCTAGCTATGGCGTAAACAAAATCTTAATCCCAAAAACCAATAACAAAATAAAAACTCAAACATCATCTCCAAGTTGTATTAAGTACTCGATACGACCCCTTCCACGGTATAACAAAGCAAGGAAAAACCTATAAACCGAACTTTCTAAGAAGAACCATTCAGCAGGCAGCAAAAAACACTCAAATGTGCCTCGGGGGAGAGGAAGAAACAAGTCCCCCAGTGGGAGGAGAAGAAGGAAAAACCATTGAAACAGGAGAGGGGGCCCGTGAAGGGAACATGTCAGGGGGAAAATTCATTGCAGTAGTTTTAATGAACTCAGCAAAGGAAACAAGGAGAGAAGACGAAGACCACAGAGGGGCGTCGGGGCCGACCGAGAGGATGCCTTGGAGGAGACGCGCTCTGGGTGCTGATTTGGTTTCACAGCAGAGGATGGCATGACTGAAGGACTACTCATCCTCCCCGCACAGGGGGCAGATGAGGGAGACCTCCGAACGGGACCAGGCGGGAGGGTGGGCTGCAAGGTAGCTCTTCTGGACTCTCATCTGATGGATGCGGCCAGCAGTGCACTTCCCAAGGCCCATGAAGTGATGGGGTCTTAGACTGAGGGGGAACTGATAATAGGTTGGGGGGGAGGAAGTATTTCCAGTGTTCGATCATTAAGGAGCGACTGCGTTTCTAGAGGGCCTCAAAGGTGGACCTCATGAGGGAGTCGGAAGGGAGGCCAGGTAAGTCATGTAGGAGAAACCTATTAAGGAGTGGGACATATGACAGGCCGTCCAACAGCGGTAGCACGAGATGAGAGAGGGCGTCCACAGGCAAATGAGTGCAGACGGGGGGTCTGGGGAGAGTGGTCTTCCAGTGCAGGGGCATGACATTCGGGGGGAGGCGAGTGCATAGATGCCTGTAGGAGTCCTTGGCTCTGTATTTAACGAGGGAGGGGAACATAGGGGCCAGGCGAGCAGCGGCCAGATTGCCAGTGGGGGGGGAGCAGACCAGGTGGAGAGCAGCTATTCGTCTTTTGTGAGTGAGAAGTACCTGGAGGGGAGGTAGGCAGGCTTCGGCAGCGAGGACCAAGAGGGTGGTGGAGCGAAAACAATTGGTGATCCATCTCGGAACCTGTCTCCAATGATTGTCCATCTTTGAGAGCAGCACTTTAGTAGTGACGAAGAGGTCGGCGCCGTAGAACAGGATAGGGAAAATTAAAGAGTAGGCCAACCTGTGGCATAGGTGGGAGGAGACACCGGCCCCAGAAGAGGAGAGGCGCCTGATCGCAGCAAAAGCAGTCTGGGCAAGAGCAAGTCTGCGGGAAAAATGAGCAGTAGAGGAAATATTAGGCAGGAACCAGTAGCCCAGCCATCTAAGTTGAGTTGTGGGAAAAAAAACTGGCTGTCAAGGGCGATAGGGGGGGGGCGGAGTGTACCGGGAGGATCCCTCTGAAGGGGAGTACGCCAGTGGATGAGTTCAGTTTTGGGAACTGAAAAGCCAACCTTCATCCTGGAGGGTTTGGCTCTGATGAAGCCAAAGGCTCTTTGGAGGTGCCTGTCATTTGAGCGGTAGGAGTCGGAAGCAATGGTCAAACAAAAATCATCAATATAGGAAAGTACAAGACCCCTATGCAGGGGAACATGCAAGCAAGAAACATAAATAACAAATAACAACGGAGAAATAGGAGACCCTTGGGGGGTACCCACAGTAACAGAGGAAAAAATCTTAAGAGACTCTTGAAACAAAAAACAACAACGGCGGTCAGTAAGAAAGGAAAGCACCCAAGAAACTGAATAATGATTTATGCCCCTCCTTTTAAGGAGGGAGCAGAGAATGGAGGCGTCAACATTATCCAAGCCCCCTTTGATATCAAGACAGAGCGAGGAGACTTTGAGGCCTGGTCGCTGAAGAGTGCGAACAGAATCAATAAGAGCAGTGCAGGCGTTAAAGGAGAATAAGGCGGGTAAGGAACCACATTGGTTAGGGGATAACAGGCCCTAGAATCTGGCAACGGCCGAGAGGCGGGTAGCGAGTATTCTTTCCAGAATCTTGGAAACGGTTTCCAGCAGGACGATGATCTGGAAAGAGGTGGGGGAATCGTAAGAGGGTTTGCCCGGCTTCTCGAGAATGACCCGTTGGCGCGTTTAAGAGACGCGGGGTGGTGGACGAAGCGCAGCAAAGGAGAGAGGAGGGAGACAAGAATTTCGGGGGCAGTCTTGTGGACTTGCTTCTAGATGGAGTATGGAATGGAATCAGGGTCCGGGGCCGAGGTGGGAGAACATTTACTCAGGTTGAGGAAGATCTCCTCGGTTGTGAGTGCTTGAGCATCGCTGAAGGGTCGGAGAATGTGCGGGAGGGAGGGGGTTGAGTGAGGCGGAAAGAAGTGATTAAGGAGGGCATCGTTGATGTCTGTGGGGATGGAGGTGTCATTGAAGGACGGAAAGCGGGGTAGAGGACGTCCGAGGGCGAATTTCTTGATAGTCCAGATGGACCTGGGAGTGGCACTAGCCAGGAGGGATCTCCAGTGGGAGCTTTTGGCATTCTTTATTGCTTTGAAGTAGCCACGTTTTGAGAGTCTGGCGGAGGCGACTTCCTGGGGATCAGCGGAGGATCTGGCCTTTCTTGATGCGGAATGGTATTCCCGACGGAGGAGCGAACGCAAAGGGGACCACTAGGGTTTGGAGCAGGTGGAGGGGCCTGAAAGCAGGGTGGGGAGGGAAAGTAAGGATGTAACAGAGAGAAGGGAGGAGTCAAACCAAGCCTCAAGAGAAGGTCTTGTGGGGAGACAAGGTGGGGCACGAAGGGTAAGATTTTTTAAAGCGGGGGAGAGGGAGGGCCAGTCAGTCAATAGCCAATTGGGAGCAGGAGAGGGGGGCAGTAGTTTGGGGTGTGTAAGATAAAGAGAAATCGGAACGTGATCAGAGCCAGAGGAGGGAAGGGTAGCTTCCCCTGACCTGAAAAATGGAATCAAAGCTGGAGAAGCAAAAGCAAAATCAATAACAGAAGGACGTGCATCGCCTCCAAGAGGGAAGCGCGTGAAAACTCCTGGGACATTAAGCAGTAAAAAACCCAGCTCAGAGGCACGGGAAAAATAAGGAAAGGAAAGAACCAACTCTCTTGAGGAGTGGCGTCTTGATGGGTCAGCGGAGGGGTGATGGACGTTAAAATCTCCCAGCACCAGCAAAGGATTGTCGCCTGGGGGGAAGGTATGAGTAGGAGAAACAGTCATCCCACCAGGGACTTGGAGAGTAGGTTGTAGATGTTCAAAATTCGAAAGGAAGGAAAGCCCACACCAAAGAGGTCCTTGGAAAAAATATCAAGCGCAAAATAGTCTGTCCTACCCAGTGGAACTGCAAGGACAGAAACCTCATTCTGAAAAGCAGCGGAAACATGAAAGCAAACCCTAGGTTGGATGAAGCAGGAAATATAGGACAAAAACTGGTAAAGCCCTCGAAGGAGGGAAGGCGTCCTCGCCAAAAGGGGGGGTCTTGAAGAGCTACAACAGCAGGAAAACAAGCAAAGAACCAAAAGAATTAAATAAGGAAAGAAACACATTCCAGCTCCCTAAGCAGTTGAGTTGAACGAGGTGTAAGGAACGTGCACGGGCCAGCCCAGGTGGGATGGAGGAAGGGTCGTAAGATATTTACCGGTGCGAGGCCGAATCATCTCGGAGTGCAGGGAAGGACTCGGGCCGCATCGGGGAGTGGCCGTCTTATCCTGGAGGAGGAGGGTACGCTAGCTGGGGGGGGATAGCCTTGGGGTTGACTAGGTTGAAGGGAATGGTCTGACGGACCAGAGTGATTGGGCGAGCAGTCTGTGGGTGCGAGAATGGGAGGGGAGGCGGCAGAGGTATCCATAGCGTCATAGTCCGTAGCCTCCTCGCTTGAAGGTTGAGGGAGAGGAGGGGGCGGGCGAGAAGGACAATCTCTGTCCCTTGCCGAGTGAGGTTCAGAGCAGTTAGGGCATCTGGCAGGGTGGCAACACAGCAACCTAGGACGGGTCGAAGGTGGCCTTTTTTGGGGCAGGTTGGTTAGTGCAACGGTGGTCGGCTTTCGAGTGTGGACCGCCACACAACTGACAGACTGTTTGGTTTTTGCAGAGGGGCTTAACATGTCCAAACTTCCAGCAGTTGAAACATTGACTAGAGGGGGAAGAAGAGTAAGCTCTTTCAACGGGGAAGTTTTTACCAAAAATCAGCACATGGGGTGAGTCAGTAAGAGGTTGGCGGAGTCAGTAGGACGTGGATGATAATGGAGAAGGCCTTTCTTCCTTCAAGGCGGGTAGAACGGTCAGAACGGAGGAAAGCTCTGGTGATTTGAAAGCCCTTATCGTCCTGGATACCTCTTCTTACGATGGGGTAAGGTGGTCATCCTCCTCAGGATGGGCTTCAGCGGGGATACATGGATGGCGAACTGTCGGTAGGAGCTAGCCTAAA
>NESQ01000812.1:0-11346 GCA_003070745.1 Tuber borchii | reverse complement strand
ACAAATACTACGATCATATTCTAGACTTGACAGCTTCAAAAGTCATGAAATGATTATCCAAGCGGATCTAGCGCGTTCGATTCGAGACAAAGTACGCGACAAACAGCACAAACGGCAAGTCGGTTCAGTAACTAAACAACCAATGGGTTTCACACCAACCGTGGAAACCATTTCCCAGCTCTACCAGAGTTTGAGAAATTTTCCGGACCTTTTAATGGATTATTATCGACGGAAGTCGTCTGTGAGCCAACATTTTGATGTGTATTCGGTTAAACAGTTTCCACTTGAGATATGTCGGCTTTTACGTGTCCCGGTAGAGAACTTTCAGGATGAGAGGGAGGTTACTTGGCACCTGCTTCGGTGTACCGGAACCCAGCGTTGGAGGTCAACAGGGCAGAGCAGGAATGATTGGGTATGGGTGGATTCAGGTAATAGAAGTATTTATGGAGCACTAAAAGGCTGTTATCCGGCCCGCTTAGTTTCGATAATGAAAGTTCGAGACCCAAGAAAGGGTTTAGTAGATAGACTGGTATTAGTAGATAGACTATATGTTGAGAACTCGGGGAAGCTCAGCAATATCACGGGACTTATTACCGTTACTTTGGGGACGGCGAAAGGCACAAATGGAACAACTGAGATAGTCGTTAGTATCAAATGGATCATGGGCATGGCGCATTTAGTGCCCGAGACTAGTGGTACGGATAACAACCGCTGGTATGTAAATAGTAGGATTGATGTAGAAACATTTAATAGAATTTATTGAAAACTTTACAGTAGAAAGAAAGAAACAAAAAATGGTATGGAGGGGACGCGTAGCGGTGTATTTTGAGACACCTAAGGATATCGATGGTGAACTAACTGTGGCGACAAATAGGAGTGGTACAGAAAGGCAAAGCGAATCATGAATGTCAGGAGAAGGATGAGAGGAGGCACAAAAGATACGGGCTTCAGTGAAATAAAACAGATTTTGCACGCATACTTTGGAAACAGAAGGGTGTGTGGGGCCGGTACAGGGGTAGAGAGTAGATGTTATGACCTGAAGAACGTCCCCCATGGGACGAAATCCATAACGGAGAAATCAAGGGAAGAGAGAGTGAGCAAAGTGCAATATGGGACGCTGAGACAGACGAGGATGTTCCGGATGCGCACCAGGGGTAGAGAGTGCATGTTATGACGTGAAGAACGTCCCCAGGGGGACGAATTTCATAACGGAGAAATCAAGGGGAAGGGAGAGCGCTAAGGGTGTGATGGGGCGCTGAGACAGGCAAGGTTGTTCCGGACGCGCACAGGTACAAAGCGGACGCACAATAGCCAAAATGGGCTGGATGGAAATGCCAAAAAAAACAGGGGTCAGTTAAGCGAGATCTCCTCGCTAGTGGAGCAAGCGAGGGGCCACCTGCAAAAGAGGACGATAAATGGCGCCGAAGCCATGTATGCGGCTTTCAGAAGGCCTGTTGGGTTTTTAGGAAAGGCGGTAAATGAATGAGGGACAGGAGGGACCGGGGGAGGTGGTATTACTAGCAGATACAGGGAGATATGTAGGTAATACATGAGGGAGAATTTTTTTTGCTGATGGTACATCTGTACTTTGTTGTACAGACACAGAAGGACGTTCTATGTTCAAGTTGCGACGTTTAACAGTCTCTTTCAAACTGGTCTGAGTTGTTAGCACTCTTGATACTACAACAAACAGCTTGAATAGTACGCTTTTCCTTATATAAACCCCTCGCTACCCTGGGATTTTCCTTCTCCACTCCTTCATTACCTTCTAATCAATCTACAGCTTCTCATCGTCCTTCTAAGTCCTCCAAAAGCAACTTTTCCCTTAACAATGATACGTTGTATATAAACGAGAACTGGTTTCCGCCATCATACAGTCTCACTCACATTTCACAGCAACTATACCGGTAAGTCTCGTCTGCGATTCCTAACATCCGAAATGAGCAGTTCTCAGGCCTTTTGTAGGCTATACTGATTGATATCCATACAATACCGGTAACTTACTATTAGTTGAAGCGAACCTTTTCGATCACGTCTATCTCCTAAAATTAAGTTTGTGCCACAATTGGTCCCTTTCCTTCCCTCCTCGGCCTCCTATAAATACCAACCCGAGGCCTGGTCTTTCTCACTTCCTGCTGGAGCACGCTGAAGCGCTGCGTACGTTCTTGAATGAACTTGTGCACGGCTCGTACGAGCTCTTCTAAAGCCTTAATGTGAAATGATAGCTGACCACTATTCTCTAGATACACTAGCGGCTCCCCGTTTTAGCTTGCTATCCCCCCTATAGTTAGTCCTCTGTTTGTCTCATTTGCACCTTTCCCAAGATGGAATGATTACTGATCGCTATTTGCTAAATTTGTTTGGGATTTCCTGTCTTCTTCTGCACGCCAAGAACATCCTAGCTTAATTCAGGTTAGTGTTCTGCGCGTCCCATTTAGTCTTTTTTACGGAGAATCTAATTGGTTAATAGCATACCTCCGATTCGTGAACGTGTTCGTGTCACCACTGCCATCTTCGGGACTGAGCTCAACCTCACTGGTGAGGGACGAACCATGGAAGTGAGGAGATACCGCGCTGTTCGCATATACATTCTCCCGAAGTGTAACGAGAGGAATATTACCTCTCGCACGCAGGCTGGTAACACTTTGCGGAACAAAGTTAGGACAGGGATCGTCGCACACATTGCTCTTAGAGGATTCCGAGCCAAATTCAACTCCCCCCGGAACGGCCAAAATCGGGCCTTTCACGTTGCCATGCATGCTCTCTTCATGGACATTCTGAAGAAGGCAGCTGAGTCTCGTAGGAATGCCAGACTTAATTCTGATGCCGAGGAAGAGGGGGTAGATGGGGGCACTGGCGGTGGATCTGGATCCGGATCGAGAAATGAAATGTCCGTTGCTCGTCCCCAACTGACAGTTCATGAGGAGAAACCGGTACGAATAAGATTCATTTCAACCACAGGTGCCGAGCCTGGGCAGGCTCGCCAGCTCCAATAGATATACCGTGGTAATAACGCTATGTCAAACAACAGTTGGCTGGCGGTTTTCAGGCACTACACTTGACAAGAGCTCGGCGAAGCGGCCTGTCGGTACATAGAGGACGGTGAGCACTACCTGTAGTTCATTGGAATTCTCCGCGACATTCAAGACCTGAATGACATTCCCGATGGCCCCGACCAGATCGAATTGATCGACGACGATCAGGTCAATGCCTGGCTTCATCTCTCCCAGTGCTCCACCCTTACTGTCGCCTGCTTCCTCCACCGAGCAGCTGTTGCCCCTCCTGATGGTGGGGACCATGTTCGTCCCAATATACCTCTTGTTGGGCACAGCCGGAACTATCTCTTCCCCGGCCAATTCGACATCTCCAAGTTCTACACTGAGCCAGAATCTGACTCTGATGAGGAGGACGATGTGGAGCGCCATGCAAGGCGCAGTAGGGCCTTTCCTAGATCCCACAACGGCTGGCAGAGGAGAATTCTAAGCAATGATCGTAGGGTTGTTAGGTTTCAGACCCACTCCCGGGAACAGATTTCGCGCGCTCAAGTGAGGCGGGGGCCTGCGTCTATGAGGCGATATGCAGGAAAAAATGTCCGAATGGTGGCTCTTCCATCGGGGATCCCACCTCCCGGGTGTGAGGTGTCAGTACATGACGCTATTGAGAAAGGCGCTGATGATAATGGTGGGGGTAATGGGGGTAATGGGGGCAATAGGGGCAATAGGGGCAATGGGGGCAATAGGGGCAATGGGGGCAATGGGGGCAATGGGGACAATGCCTAGGGTTTGTTTGCGCTGGGCAGCGTCTTCTTTGGGCTTTTGGGTGGTTTTTTATATTGTTTCACTGGCTTTCTTAGGTTTTGCTTTCATTTCTATCAATGGGTTTGGGGCTGGGGGGGGGGGGAGTTCGGGCTTGTTTGTGCCGGGTAGTGTCTTCTTGGGTCTTTCCGGTGGGCTCTCTTTCATTTTACGGGTTTTTTCTTATTATGTTTTGCTCTCGTTTCTATCCATTTGTTGGGTTTTCTGGGACTCATTTTGTGCCGGGCTGCGTCTGCTTTGAGCCTTTGGGTAATTGTTCTTTGGTTTTACGGGCTTTGCTTTTGTGCTTCTGCTTTGCTTCTATCTATTAATCATTGTCTTAATCCTGTTTGCGCTGTCATCCAGCTTTCCTATATTTTACCCGGTAGTCTTTTAATATTTTTAGTAGTCTTTTTATTTTTAGAATTAGTTGAGTGCAATAGAAAGCTTGTCTGGGACGCTAAACGTCCCTTTTATCCTTTATCCTATCCTAGTAGGTATAATCCAATCTTTTGAAATGATAAGGTATGTTTATCCAAGCCCGGCATATGAAAGCTTGTCCTGGCAATCCCGAATAGACAGGCCCTATTCGGGTCCGAACCATCCGTAAACGTAGCCTTTGAGACATTCGGAGGCCAAATGGCTGTAGGATAGTCCAAGCCAATGCCAATGATTCTCATGGACCTAGAGTCATAGCTAGGAGTCCATATAGTAACAATAACATAAAGCTTGTTAGTCCCCAATACCACACGGTTCGTCCCGAATAAGACGCCATGAGTTCAATTCCTGTCGGGACTTTTATCTCTACATCTAATTCCTTTTTCTCCTCTAGTTCTTTCATATAAACGCGCAATCATGAATGGAAATATGAGCAGAGGTCAGTCACGCCTCCTGGAGGCCAATGTGAGCTCTCCCAAGACTGAAATATCCTATTATTGACCAGAGTAGTAGGCCTAGCCTCCACAGTCCAAGCATCATCGTCGAGACCTCCAGAAGCCTTCGCGGATATTTCAACGCCAGCACCGGAACCATAATGACGAGTTCATTTTGAGGAAGAGCAACCTACAGATATTGACGATGATGACATTCCTCCTAGACGTCGCCGATAGGATGAACGACGTCCTGCCGTACCACTCCCGCAGCTATTTCCACGGACGGTCAGGAGCCGGTTAAGATATGTAAGTAAATCTAATAATTTTTTCAATTGACATGCTTATAAGAAAGAGTACAAAGGATACCCCAACGCCGGTTCTAAATGGCCCTTCACAGGGGGTTCTAAATGGCACTTCGCAGGGGCTTGCATCACAAGAGCAGGCAGCACAATTACATTCTAGCCATCTCAGAGAAGATTTATCACAATTCTCACCGTTTATTCCTGATACGCATGAGGTGGAAGAAATTATGCTGTCCCATTCAGGACGTAGCATAGCTAATCCGGACTTTCCAGAGTCTAATATCGGGACCCCTATCACACTATCAGCAAAAAGCAATATATTGCAAAGTGAGATGAGGATTATCTTTGAGAACGCTGCAAATATCGTCCGGTATCATCCGTGGTTTGTTAATCCCTTTGTAATGCCTGCGGAAAACAATACGCTTCTGGAAGGTTATTGGGTAAAGGCAGCTTGAAAGTTAGGTTAGGGAAATAGGGTAATGGAAAGGTTGGCAATAACTTTTGTAAGTCCTTTAATTGACGAAGAACGTCCTATTGGAGACTGATCACAGCTAATTAGATATATTTAGTTGAAATCGAGGCAGTCTAGCGCCAGGTCACATCTAGTTTCAGAGAGCAAGAACATGATTGAGGACCTGTATGACTTCTCGCAAAAACCACCAACCGAAATAAAGGCGCGAGTTGCCTATTTACTCGAGAATGATCGGTTTACATGCCACCCATGTAAACAACAAGTTAGTAAACTCAGAATGTCCCCGGTGAGACGAGATAAGGCTTACCAAGACAGGACTGTGGTTGGCGATTTTCTGCACCAGAGATAGCAAAACTCTTGTTTCATAAGTGGTACCGGGGTTCGAGAATACCAGGGAGGACCGATAAATCATTTCTTAATCGTACTAACAACGTCCTAATATGCCTTACCACGGCATGTCTGTATCATTCTCTGAAGGTTTGGAGTTCCTGATCATTTGTTCAACCTCCAGATTTTTCCGCTCTAACAGCTCAAAGTCAGTATTGACTCGTTTAAAGGTTTAAATCCGCTGTTGTAAAGCCTATCCTACTCACTAGAAAATTTAGATGTCTATCTTTGACAGCATGCTACCTGGCAAAGACTGCCGCCAGGAGTGCGAGATAAACTCGTTGAAGATACAAAAAAACCTATTAAGAAAATGCTGCGGTAGGGCGGATTGATACCGGATCAGGAGTCTCGTGCCCCACTGGAGGACAGAGAAGCCGCAGGATATTTGGATTTGCAGATTTCAGGCGATGAGGAAAGCGAGGTGGAGGACGATCATTCAGATCCCGAAGCGGGGAGGCAGTTGAGGCTTCCGAAGAGGAGTGGAATGGGGACCCGTAACGTCCTATTTGGGACAAATGTAGATTTAAATAAAATAAACAAATAAAAGAGCTTATTATTATTATTATTATTAATATTATTATTTTGAATATGCCACTTAGAGTTAGACTTCAACCCAGTTTGTGAAAAAGACATCAGGGGAAAGTTGCTTGGGCACGAAGGAAAGTCCCAAAGAGCTATGAAGAAGGCAGGAAGGTGAGAACAGTGAAGGAATAAGCCAGCGCAAGGCCACGCATCATTAAATAATGGACGGTCCTCGTCGCGAAAGCGGCGTATAGCTTCCGCTTAGACATTTTATACATGGAGAAATTATTGGGACTGGATTAGGTCATGGGGCAATAGCAAGGAGGAAGGGGAGAAATAAGTGAGAATTAGGAAAGCAGAAGAACTACGGGGAATAGTGCATTGAGGACGTTCGGAGTCGCGAAGAGTTTGTCAATAGGAAATTCAGAACAGGATGTTTGGATCAAGAAGGGAAGAATGCGTGGTGCGAGAGGTAATGCCGGATAAACTATAGGGGAAAGGTCCAAGTTGGAATGGACCAGACAACGGCGTGTTTGGGCTGTTGGGAAGTATGATTGAGTCGTGAGGCAGAAATCCTCAACGGAACAATTCCTGGCGCGAGAGGAAATGCCGGATGAAATACAGGGAAAGGTCAAAGCTGCAATGGAACATACAACGGCGTGTTTGGACGGTCGGGAAGCATGATTGAGGCGTGGGGCATAAATCTACAACGGAACAATTCCTGGCGCGAGAGGTAATCCGGAATAAACTAAAGTAGAAGAGTCAAGCGCGAATCGACCGTGCAATGGCTCAAAGAGGACGAAGTCCATCCAGAAAACGTTGCATGACAACGAAATTACCAAAGCAAAAGAAAATGCCCCGTAACCCCGGATTTATTCCGGAGTTATGGGGCATGGACAAAGACACAACAACTTGAGTTTTATTATTTGGCCTCCCATACCCCTATCCCTAATGAGGGATGGTGGTCAAATGTGAACTTTTGCTAATGGTGTAATACTTGATATCATACTCTCAGCATAGCTACATCAGCAAAAGTTCACATTTGACCACCATATCTCATTAGGGATATGGGGTATGGGGGGCCAAATTGTGAAACTCAAGTTATTGTATCTCTCGCCCATGCTCCATAACTCCGGAATAAAGCTGGGGTTACGGGGCACTTTTTTTTTGCGTCAGTAATTTCGGTGTCATAAAACGTTTTCTGGATGCACGTCGTCTTCTTTGAGCCATCGCACGGTCCATTCGCGCTTGACTCTTCTACTTTACTTTATCCAGGATTACCTCTTGCGCCAGGAATTGCTCCGTTATGGATTTCTGCCCAATGATTCAATCATGCTACCCGACAGCCCAAACACGCCGTTGTCTGGTCCATTCCAGCTTTGACCTCTCCCCTATAGTTTATCCAGCATTACCTCTCACAAGCATTGTTCCCTTGTTGATCCAAACATCCTGTTCTGAATTTCCTATTGACAAACTCTTCCCGACTCCGAATGTCTGCAATGCACCATTCCCCGTAGTTCTTCTGCTTTCTCAATTCTCGCTTATTTCTCCCCTTCCTCCTTGCCATTGCCACATGACCTAATGCAGCTCCAATGATTTCTCCGTGTATACAATATCAAGCGGAAGCTATTCGTCGCTTGCGCGACGAGGACCGTCCATTATTTAATAATGCGTGGCCTTGCGCTGGCTTATTCCTTCAGTGTTCTCGCCTTCCTGCCTTCTTCATGGCTCTTTGGGACTTTCTCTCGGCCCTAAGCGACTTTCCCCTGATGTCTGTTTTCACAAACTGGGTTGAAGTCTAACTCTAAGTGGCATATTCAAAATAATAATAATAATAATAATAATAAGCTCTTTTATTTGTTTATTTTATTTAAATCCACATTTGTCCCAAATAGGACGTTACGCATCCCCATTGAATTCCTCTTTGGGAGCCTCAACTGCCTCACCCGCTTCGGGATCTGAATGATTGTCCTCCTCCTCGCTTTCCTCATCGCCTGAATCTGCAAATCCAAATATCCTGCGGCTTCTCATCCTCCAGTGGGGCACGAGACTCCTGATCTGGTATCAATCTACCCTCCGGAGCATTTTCTTAATACGTTTTTTTGTATCTTCAACGAGTTTATCTCGCACTCCTGGCGGCAGTCTTTGCCAGGTAGCATGCTGTCAAAGATACATCTAAATTTTCTAGTGAGTACAATAGGCTTTACAACAGCAGATTTGAACCTTTAAACGAGTCAATACTAACTTTGTCCTGTCAGAGTGGAAAAATCTGGAGATTCAACAAATGATCCAGAACTCCAAGACTTCAGAGAATGATACAGACATGCCGTGGTAAGGCATATCAGGACGTTGTTAGTACGATTAAGAAATGATTTATCGGTCCTCCCTGCATTCTCGAACCCTGGTACCACTTGTGAAATCAGGGTTTCCTATCTCTGGTGCAGAAAACGCCAACTACAGTCCTGTCTTGGTAAGCCTTATCTCATCTCACCGGGGACGATCTGAGTTTACTAACTTGTTGTTTACTTGGGTGGCATGTAAACCGATCATTTTGGAGCAAATAGGCAACTCGCGCCTTTATTTCGGCTGGTGGTTTTTGCGAGAAGTCATACAGGTCCTCAATCATGTTCTTGCTCTCTGAAACTAGATGTGACCTGGCGCTAGACTGCCTCGATTTCAACTAAATGTATCTAATTAGCCGTGATCAGTCTCCAATAGGACGTTCTTCGTCAATTAAAGGACTTACAAAAGTCATTGCCCGCCTTTCCATTACCCTATTTCCCCAACCTAACTTTCTAGCTGCCTTTACCCAATAACCTTCAGAAGAGTATCGTTTTCGGCAGGCTTTACAAAGGGATTAACAAACCACGTATGATACCGGACCATATTTGCAGCGTTCTCAAAGATTATCCTCGCCTCACCTGCAATGTATTGCTTTTTGCCGATAGTGTGATAGGGTCCCGATATTAGACTCTGGAAAGTCTGGATCAGCTATACTACGTCGTGAATGGGACGGCATAATTTCTTCCTCTTCAGGGTATCAGGAATATAGGGTGAGAATTGTGATAAATCGTCTCTGAGATGGCCAGAATGTAATTGTGCTGCCTGCTCTTGTGATGCAAGCCCCTGCGAAGGGCCATTTAGAACCCCTGTGAAGGGCCATTTAGAACGGCGTTGGGGTGTCCTCCGTACTCTTTCTTATAAGCATGTCAATTGAAAAAATTATTAGATTTACTTACATATCTTAACCGGCTCCTGACTCTCCTGGAAGTGGCTGCGGGAGTGGTTCAGCAGGACGTCGTTCATCCCATCGGCGACGTCTAGGAGGAATGTCATCATCGTCAACATCTGTAGGTTGCTCTTCCTCAAAATGAACTCGTCGTTGTGTTTCCGGTGCTGGCTTGAAATATCCGCGAAGGCTACTGGAGGTCTCGACGATGATGCCTGGGCTCGGGGGCTAGTCCTACTACTCTGGTCAAGAATGGGATATTTAAGTCTTGGGAGAGCTCACATTGGCCTCCAGGAGGCGTGACTGACCTCTGCTCGTATTTCCATTCATGATTGCGCGTTTATATGAAAGAACTAGAGGAGAAAAAGGAATTAGATTAGAGATAAAAGCTCCGACAGGAATCGAACTCACAGCGTCGTATTGGGGACGAACAGCGTCGTATTGCGGACGAACAAGCTTTATGTTATTGTTACTACACGGACTCCTAGCTATGACCCAAGGTCGTGAGAATCATTGGCATGGGCTCGGACTATCCTACAGCCATTTGGCCTCCGAATGTCTCAAAGGCTACGTGCACGGATGGCTCTGAGCCGAATAGAGACTGTCTATTCGGGATTGCCGGACAGGATTTCATATGCGGGGCTTGGATGAACATAACTTATCATTTCAAAAGATTGGATTATACATACTAGGATAGGATAAAGGATAAAAGGGACGTTTAGCGTCCCAGAAAAGCTTTCTATTGCACTCAACTAATTCTAAAAATAAAAAGACTACTAAAAACATTAAAATCTAAGACTACCGGGTAAAATATAGGAAAGCCGGATGACAGCGCAAACAGGATTAAGACAACGATTAATAGATAGAAGCAAAGCAGAAGCAAAGAAGCAAAGCCCGTAAAACCAAAGAACAATTACCCAAAGGCTCAAAGAAGACGCAGCCCGGCACAAAATAAGTCCAGAAAACCCAACAAATAGATAGAAACGAGAGCAAAACAAAGTAAGAAAAACCCGTGAAACAAAGAGAGCCCACCCGAAAGACCCAAGAAGATACTACCCAGTACAAACAAGCCCAACCCCCCCCCGGCGCCGAACCCATGGATAGAAATGAAAGCAAAACCTAAGAAAGCCAGTGAAACAAAAGAAAAAACCACCCAAAAGCCAAAGAAGACGCTGCCCGGCGCAACAAACCCTAGGCATTGCCCCATTCCCCCATTGCCCCATACCACCCTCCCCATTGCCCCCATTACCCCCACCGTTATCATCAGCCCTTCCTCAATAGCGTCATGTACTGACACCTCACACCCGGGAGGTGGGATCCCGGGGAAGAGCCACTATTGGGACATCTTGTCCTGCATATCGGCTCATATACGCCGGCCCCTGCCTCACTCGAGCGCGCGAAATCAGTTCCCGGGAGTGGGTCTGGAACCTAACAACCCTACGATCATTGCTCAAATTCTCCTCTGCCAGCCGTTGTGGGACTAGGAAAGCCCTTCTGCGCCTTGCATGGCGCTCACATCGTGCTCCTCATCAGAGTCAGATTCTGGCTCAGTGTTGAACTCGGCGATGTCGAATTGGCTTTGGAAGAGAAAGTTCCGGCTGTGCTCACCAAGAGGTGTATTGGGACGAACAGAATCCCAACCATCAGGTGGGTAACAGCTACTCGGTGGAGGAAGCAGGCGACAGTAATCGTGGAGCACTGGGAGAGACGAAGCCAGGCATTGATTGATCGTCGTCGATCAACTCATTCTGGTCGGCACTATCGGGAG
>NESQ01000811.1:0-11424 GCA_003070745.1 Tuber borchii | reverse complement strand
TGAACTTCTGGAGAATCTATGTGCGAATGGCACGGTACTCCTCTCTCCCACGGTTCGTCCTCACCAGTGAGGTTGAGCTCAGTCCGGAAGATGGCACTGTTGACACGACCACGACCACAAATCAGAGGCATGCTATTAACCAATTAGCTTCTCTGTAAAAAGACTAAATGGACGCGCAGAAGACTAACCTGAATTCGGCGAGGATGTTCTTGCCATGCAGAAGAAGACGGGAAATCCCAAAGAAATCTACGAACAGCAATCAGTAATCATTCCATCTTGGGAAAGGTGCAAATGAGACAAACAGAAGACTAACTATAGGAGGGATAGCAAGCGAAAACGGTGAGCCCTAGTGTATCTAGAGAATAGTGGTCAGCTATCGTTTCATATTAAGGCTTTAGAAGAGCTAGTACGAGCCGTTCACAAGTTCATTCAAGAACATACGCAGCGCTTCATCGTGCCCCAGAAGGAAGTGAGAATGACCAGGCCTCAGGTTGGCATCTTTAGTAGGCCGAGGAAGCAAGAAAAGGGACGAATTGTGGCACAAACCTACTTTTAGCAGTTGAGCGATCGAAAGCTTCAGTTCAATTAACAGAAGTTACCGGTCTTCTATGGATATCAATGAGTATAGCCTACGAAAGGCCTAGAACAGCTATTTCGGACGTTAGGAACCCGGACGAGACTTACCAGTATAGTTGTGTGAAATGTGAGTGAGACTGTATGATGCGGAAAACAGTTCTCGTTTATATATAATGTATCATTGTGAAGGGAAAGTTGCTTTTGGAGGACTAAAAGGACAATGAGAAGTGTAGATTGATTAGAAGGTAATGAAGGAGTGGAGAAGGAAAATCCCGGGTAGCGCAGGGTTTATATAAGGAAGAGCTACTATCAAGCTATTTGTCTAGTATCAAGAGTTCTAACAACTCAGACCAGTTTGAAAGAGACTGTTAAACGTCCAACTTGAACATAGAACGTCCTTCTGTGCCTGTACAAAAAAGTACAGATGTACAGTTGCCTGAGGCAAACATGTAACAAGGTAAGCTTGTACACTTGAAAAGGTGGGTTGAACAAACATGAACAAGCTTTTCAAGAGTGCTTTAAGGTACAACGATGTAATAGGCAGGCTTGTGACTACCCTGCTTTCTTGATGTGGGTTCGGATAAGGAATATTAGGGTATGGTAGATGAGCGCTTGCCATTAGGTTTGGCCCTCTCAAAGTCTGCAATACGCCGAATAAAGCACACCTGAGGTTTAGGGTATAATTCACGTTGCTTATCATTTTTAAAAAGTAATCGTAGATATAAGTGTTAAGTAAGGTCTTCTCGAGATTTGTAGGAGTCTGTCGTGGCCTGGGCCGTCGTTCATGTTCATGCCCGCAGGACCTCGAACGCCCTACCTGGATTTAGTCTGAAAGCTAATGTGAAAAGGGAGTTTTGAGCTGCAGAACGTCATTCAAGTACGAGTACTAGTAAATCCTGCTCAGGGGAAGGTGAGACCGACCCGAACAGTTGGCCTTTGAATTACAAACAGGCCACACAACACACCTTGAAAGTTTTTCAAGTTCTCATATTTTTTCTATCCTTGAAATATCTCGAATTTACTGAACAGACAGTATGACGACGAATTTCGTCCTATTTGCACCTTTTTGCGTACAATAACATCTATCTATAGCACAGTTCCGGTCAAGAACAAGTTATTCAATTACCACACGCGTTCAAGCACAGTGAGATCAGTCTCGAAAAGTAAGTTTGATTTTCGCGTCTCTTTTGTGCTGTGTATCAAATCTAATTTCTTGTAGAATGTACAAGAGTCTCAATGCCCGTACTGCAGAAGAAAATACAAGTCAAGTACATGGTACCGGAAGCATATGGAAACAGCGCATTTTGACCTTGTACAGCCTATTTGCGACGAAGAACGGCATGCACGAATCCCTCAGCCTGCCGACTCTGACCTAACCTCCAATCTACTCGGGGAAGAATTTAGTATGGCTGAAACGAATATTGAAGCAAATGAGTTCGATCTCTACGTAAACGCTGCCGATTCGGACGTGGAAAGTCTTAATTATTCAGACACTGAGGAAAGCACACCATTGGTTGGACTACCGATACCGACGATGCACCCACTGCGGAAGGTCACTACGGGAGTTGTACAGCCGAAAGATCTGAAGATGAGATGTGGTCACCATTCAGAAGCAAGAAGGACTTTGAGCTTGCTCGGTGGTTTATTGAAGCAAAGGTACCAAAGGATCACCTAGATAGATATTTCAGAAGGACTTGGGGCCAGAGGGCAGTAATATTAACTCTGCTTATCGGCTCCTTGATGCCGTTGATCAGTTGGAATCAGGTATGGGAATGAAGAGCTGGAAAGAGGGTTTGTATCATTTAGCGAAGCTGTAAGTAAATGGACCCTACAACGTCCTATTCTAACCGAAAGTAGGAAATTTGGACGAGGAAGGACCAGACGAAGCTTCCGTAACACAGAAATTCTTTTTCCGCAATCCTATTGATTGTGCTAAATATTTACTTGGTCAAAGATGTTTTGCTCAAGATTTAGTTTACGCCCCTGTGAAGGAATGAATAGCGAAGAACCACCTCAGAGAGTTTATTCGGAGATGCATACCGCTGATTGGTGGTGGGAGACACAGGTAGGTTCAATACGACGTTCCACGGCGCTTCCATACCGTTTACTAGGACACAAAATTAACAGCCAGCAAAGGATGAATTACCGGATGGAGCAACACTCGTACCAATCATATGTTTCTCAGACGTTACTTGTTTGACCAATTTCTCGGGAGATAAGAAAGCCTGGCCAATCTACATGACAATTGGAAATATCCTATCGAGTACACGGAATAAACCCTCGAAACATGCAACCGTTCTTTTGGCGCTTTTGCCCGTCCCCCAAAGATGCTGGGCGTAGCAGCAAGAGATGCAGGCAAAGGCAGGTCAACAATGAGATTCTTTGTGATTTGATGGAAGCGATCTTTGCACCAATTGTTGCACTAGGGAACTCCGACTTGAGGTTGAATCGCCGATGGAAAGGTCAATTGTGTTTCTTACCCTCTCGGCGTGGATTGCGGATCACTTGGAAAATGTAACATTGCATGGTATCAACAAAATCAGTGCGCTGTCTGTGATGTTCGACCGAACAGCTAGGGTCCCATTTGAGACGTTCTGCAGCCAGACGAGATTATAGGAAATCCCAATATCTCTTCAACAAATACTATGAAACGACCAGCAGGCCAAGCAACAACTAAGAGATTGTGGTTTCAAATTGCTTCCTAGCGTCTTTTGGGGGCTTCCGAACGTTCAGCAATCCGACCTGCCCAAACCAGATATTCTCCATGTCGTGTACCTGGGAATATTCAAACATACCTTATCAATAGGTTATCGGATTTCTAAAGAAATACAAACGGCTACAAGCATTCGATGCTATCCGGAAGAGTTTAGATGTTTATCCTGGCTATTCCGTGCCAACAAAGAGTATAGTCGGATCTCTCAGTGGACCGGAAAAGAGATGAAGAATCTGGTTAAAGTGATACTACCATGTTTTGCAGCCTCCCTACATCGTCCGAGTGCCGCAGAACGTCAGATATTCACCAAAGCTCTCACCTGTATCCGGTCAATTGTCGACTTTACTCTACTGTTACAATATACAAGCCATACCGATGAGACGATTCAATAACTCGAACAGTTCCTTAAGGCCTTTCATGATACAAAGTCATTTTTAACGAGTACCAAAATGATAAGTCCACTGCCAGGAAAGTGAGAGAGGTCACAGCGAGAATTCGAGGTGAGCATAGTGAAGTACTCAATCAACACCGCCTTTTGGGGGCAATATTTGCCAAAAGAGGTTGGATTGCGGACGAGCAACGTCGCGATTTAGATGGAATTGTTGCAGATATATATGATGAGGATGTACACATTAACTTTGTTAAGATACATCTGTTGAGTCACTTCAGGGACCATATATGGCGCTTTGGGAACATTCAAATGTATTCTACTGCGTCGGGTGAAACAAGTCACAAAACAATGATCAAGGAGGGCTATTAGTGGTCAAATAAAAATGATGCAGGCCAACAAATACTACGATCATATTCTACACTTGACAGCTTCAAAATTCATGAAATGAATATCCAAGCGGATCTATCGTGTCTGATTCGAGACGAAGTACGCGACAAACAGTACAAACGGCAAGTCGGTTTAGTACGTAAACAACCAATAGGTTTCACACCAACTGTGGAAACCATTTCCCAGCTCTACAAGAGTTTAAGAAATTTTCCGGACCTTTTAATCGATTATGGTCGACGGAAGTCATGTGTGAGCGTAGATTTTGATGTGGATTCGGTTAAACAGTTTCCAGTTGAGATATGTCGGCTTTTACATGTCCCGGTAGAGAACTTTCAGGACGAGAGAGAGGTCACCTGGCACCTTCTTCGGTGTACAGGAACCCAGCATTGGAGGTCAACAGGGCAGAGCAGGACTGATTGGGTATGGGTGGATTCGGGTAATAGAAGTATTAATAGAGCACTAAAAGGCTGTTATCTGGCCAGCTTGGTTTCGATAATGAAAGTTCGAGACCCAAGAATGGGTTTAGTAGATAGACTGGTATTAGTAGATAGACTATATGTTGACAACTCGGGGAAGCTCAACGATATAACGGGACTTGTTACGGTTACTTTCGGGACGGCGAAAGGCCCAAACTGAACAACTGAAACAGTCGTTAGTATCAAACGGATCATGGGCATGGCGCATTTAGTACCCGAGACTAGTGGTACAGATAACAACCGCTAGTATGTAAATAGTAGGATTGATTTAGAAACATTTAATAGAATTTATTAAAAACTTTACAGTAGAAAGAAAGAAACAAAGAATGGTATGAAGGGGACGCATAGCGGTGTATTTTGAGACACCTAAGGATATCTATGGTGAACTAACCAAGGCGACAAATAGGAGTAGTACAGAAAGGCAATGCGAATCACGAATGTCAGGAGAAGGACGAGAGAAGGCACAAAAGATACGGGCTTCAGTGAAACAAAACAGATTTTGCACGCATACTTTGGAAACAGATGGGTGTCTGGAGCCGGTACATGGGTCGAGAGTAGATGTTAGGACCTGAAGAACATCCCCCAGGGGACGAAATGCATAAAGGAGAAATCAAGGGAGGAGAGAGAGAACAAAGTGCGATATGGGACGCTGAGAGAGAGGGGGTTGTTCCAGATGGGCACCAAGGGTAGAGAGTGCATGTTATAACGTGAAGAACGTCCCCGGGGGGACGAAATCTTTAACAGAGAAATCAAGGGGAACGGAGAGCGCTAAGGGCGTGATGGGGCGCTGAGACAGGGAAGCTTGTTCCGGACGCACACAGGTACAAAGCAGACGCACAACAGCCAAAATGGCCTGAATAGAAATGCAAAAAAAAATGGTGGTCAGTTAAGCGAGACCTCCTCGCTAGTGGAGCAAGCTAGGGGCCAGCTGCAAAAGAGGACGATAAATGCTGCCTGTCACAAACGGTGACAGGCAGGAGAGGTTTTCACATGACTCATATTCATGAGTCATAGGGTTTAGTATTTCACATAACTACGCGATAGCGTATTATTCCTTTGTTATGATTGGTTTACTGTGTTTGACATGACTCACGATTGTGGTCATATGATTATGACTTTCGCACATGACTTGTAGTTACAAGTCATGGGTTTCACGCATGTGACGCAAGTTGCGCACATGATAGGTTTATTATGTTTTGATTGGTTAGTTGTTATTGCGCAGTGACTCATATGAGCCAGCTGATGGATTTCACACTATGACTCACTTGTGAGTCATAGGGGCATGTGATGCGAAGAATGAGTCATGAGTTGCGGGAAGAACGGTTATAAAAGAGAGCCCTTACGGCCTCTTGGTTTTCGAGTTCTTCACGCAATCATCTAAGTTATTTTCCTTACAATATACTTTATCTTTGCTATACTATCGGGCCAAGGACATAGTGTCTCTCACGAGCTTAGCGATCTATGGTACGAGACAAGAGTCTGTATACTCAGTTGTCGTTGTTCGTACGTACTAAGAAATATTACGATCGGTATTGAGAAAGAGGTTACCTGCTGCAAGTATCGCCCGAAGGAAAGAGGATTGTAATATTTGATTGCGTCAACATAAGCAGCACTTAACCACAAACAGACACAACCGAATCACCACAAGAGGATAACATCGAAGTAGCAATATTCGATACTACTACACTCGGAGAAGCACTAGATCAGACACTAGGAGAATCAAGGGCAACGAGCCCAGACACACCAGAATCAACATCGCCAGCAGGGTCAGAAGCAACTACACTACCAAGTGGAACTCGACGGAATACGATGTCGATAGTAACAGGAGCAGCAAACAAAATGGAAGGAGGAATGGCAGACCACGGAAGTGCTGGTACACTGGTACCAGAACTCAATCCAGACCAACTTCAGCAAATTATAGCAAACCTCATGGGAGGAAATCGAAGACCAAAGATCAAAGAACCAGAAACCTTCACAGGGGAACGAACCAAACTACGAGAATGGCTAGCACAACTTAAAGTCTACTTTACAACTGTGGGATGGACGGATGGCCATCATACCGATAGAATACTATACGCTGCGAGCCTCTTGAGAGGAGATGCAGGAGCATGGATAACCCCATACGCGGAAGGACGACTTTCTCACGAATGGGAAATATGGGAAGCATTTGCGGAAGAAGTTAGAAATCAATTCGGAGCTATCGATGCCATGGGAGAAGCAAGGCTCAAAATACAGAAATTACGACAAGGAAACAGAACCATGACGGAATATTGGAATGAATTCCGACTCGCAGCCACAGAGGCAGACCTGGACGACCATACTGCAGGAGAATGCCTACTTACAGGCATGAACACGGCGCTCCAAGAAGCATGGGGAACGGATAGTGGCGATTTCGTTAGCACGGAAACACTAGCTAAATGGGCCATCAAGAAAGAAACCAAGTTAGCCACGGTTAAACATATCCAAAAAATGGGAGCCACGGAAAGGACAACAAATACACCACGAAATCTGAATGGAACCTTCAAGTCAACAAACAATAACCCTTCGGAAGGAGATCCAATGGACTTGGATGCGACAAGGCGAAAGCCAAGGCTACACCCAGAGGAATTCAAAAGAAGAATAAGAGAAAAACTATGCCTCAAATGCGCAGGGGCAGGACACCAGGTACGAAATTGCGACAGACCAAGAGACGGAAGGAACTATACCACGACATCCAAACAAGGACAATTCCTGAGAAGGGTAGGACCCTGGGCGGCAAAGCCAAGCATCAAGGAAATCGAGGTCAAAGAAGACCCCGAACAATCGGGAAACGACGAAAGTCCCCAGTATAAGATGGTACTAGGGACAGACCGGAACGAAAATCCATTCTTATGGAAAACTACTACGCGACACTCAACTACACGGAATCACAGGAACAAGAAAATGATCACATCATGATCAAGATACGACTACACGGAAAGCAGGAGTCAGTTACGATAAACGCGATGATAGATTCAGGGGCCACTGAAGACTTTATCGACGAAGGAATATGTACAAAACACGGAATTACGAAAACAAAGGCCAAGAAAAGAAGAGCGATCTACCTCGCGGATGGAAAACCAAGCGCTATGGGTCCAGTTACCCATCTGGCAAAAGTACCTATGGACATCAACAGCCATAGGGAATTGGCAACCTTTCAAGTGGCAAACCTCCAAAACCATGAAGTCATTCTAGGAATGCCATGGTTACGAACGCACAATCCCACAATTGATTGGGATCAGAAAAAAATCAGGTTTAACAGCGAACGATGTACGACATGGTGTCTCAACAGTTCGCCTGTTGCGTATGCAGTACCAGAGGATGAAGCCCTAGAAGAAAATCTCATCACTAAGTACTCGGAAGTACAAGTGGAGAAGTACGCACGAGTCCAAGTTCAAATACTATCTCCTCAGGCTAGGATGCCTATGAAAGGATCGAAGGGGGCGGCAGGACACGACCTGTATGCCAATGAGCAAGTCTGTATACTTGCAGGAGAGCAGAAGACGGTCGGAACCGGGATAGCCATCGGACTACCTCAAAATACCTACTGGCGCATCGCCCCGCGAAGTGGATTAGCAGTCAAACACAGACTCACGATAAACGCGGGGGTAATAGACACGGATTATACTGGAGAAATAAAGGTGGTCCTAGTCAATCAAGGTACCAGCCAGTTCCAAGTGGAACAAGGCGACCGGATCGCACAGTTGATTATCGAAAAAATCAATACGGAAGAACTACAGGAAGTTCATGAACTAAGAAGAACAGACCGAGGAACCAAAGGATTCGGAAGTTCAGACGGTTCGGAAACAGACAAAAAACCGATCAACATGAGCGAAATATCGGCCAAGGCATTCGGAAGCTTTTACCGAAGAGGAGAAACAACGAGTATATTACGATGGGACCTAATCCACAACGAGATCTATTTAGAAAAGATCAATATCAGTACCGAACTGGCAATCAAGGAAAAACAAAGGAAGAAGGAGGAAGAAAGACACAACCTCCAAGAAACGATACCAAAAGAGTATCATGAATATCTCAATGTGTTCGAGAAAGGAGAAAAAACAACCCTACCACCACATCGAAAAGGAATCGACCTAGGCATCGACCTAGAACCAGGAGAGGAAGTACCCGACAAAAAGATATATCCCCTCAGCTACGACGAAATCCAGGAATTGCACAAATATATCAAGCAAAAGGAAGCAAGAGGATGGATAAGAGAGGTGAAGGCCGAAAGAGCATCACCAATCATGTTCGTCAAGAAAAAGGAGGGAAGCCTACGACTATCCGTGGACTACCGAGGACTCAATGAAGTCACAAAAAAGGACCGATATCCGTTACCATTAATAAGCGAAGCGTTAGATCGGTTGAGCACCACCAAATATTTCACAAAACTGGATATTAAGGACGCCTACCACAACATCAGAATACAGGAAGGAGACGAACACAAGACAACTTTCAGCAGCAAGTTAGGGACTTACGAATATTTGGTGGTACCATTTGGACTCTGCAACGCACTAGCAGCATTCCAGAAATGAATCAACAGGGTACTACTACGATATATCAATATGTGTTGTATAGTATATTTGGATGATATTCTCATATACTCGAACAACCTGAAACAACATCGGAAGGACGTCAGAAATATACTGGAAGCCCTTCGACCATCAGGAATGAAGGTTAAGCCTTCAAAATGCGAATTCCACAAAGAAGAGACGGAATACTTAGGATTCGTGGTCAGCCAAGAAGGAGTCAAAGTCGACAAGGTAAAGACTCAAGCGATATGGGAATGGCAACAGCCAAAGACAACAACCGAGATTCAACGATTCCTAGGATTTTGCAACTTCTATCGGAGATTTATACAAGGATTCAGCAGAATAGCAAAACCGTTATATGAACGAACACAAAAAAGTATGACGGCAAATGGAAATGGGAAGCCGAAGAACAACAGGCCTTTAACGAACTCCGAAAGGCACTCACCACGACTCCAGTACTAGTGCATTTTGATCTGACAAGACCTATCAAAATCGAGACAGATGCATCGAAATATGTATGCTCAGGCATACTATCACAACAATGTGAAGATGGGAAATGGAGGCCGGTGGCCTATCGATCCAAAGGAATGAGAGATGCACAACTCAACTATGATGTACACGACAAGGAATTATTAGCTGTGGTATAGGCATTAGAAGAATGGAGAAGATATACTCAAGGCAGCCGATATTGCATTCAGGTTTTCACAGACCACAAAAACCTTACAACATTCATGACGACCAAGGCCCTAATGGACAGACAAAGAAGATGGGTACGGAAGTTGAGTCAATACAACTTCAGAATCATATACTGACCAGGAAGGGAAGGAGGAAAGCCAGAAGGCCTCACAAGAAGGACAGGAGATATACAAACCCTAAAGGAGAAACATTTATCGAAACAAGAAGGAATACTACAACCCAAAGAGCAGTTTTGGGAAGAAGCAACAATCGAAGAAATGGAACTAAGTGAGTTCTATGACAAAGACCAAGGAACGATACGAGAAGCATCGAAAACAGACGAAGAAATCCAAAGGATCAAACAGGCTCTGGAAGCGAAGGATAAAGAATTGAAAGGAGTAGCCCTAGGACTATGCCAATAGAAAGACGGATACCTTTGGTACCAAGGAAAGATATGGGTCCCCGATAACAAAGGAATAAGGACGACTCTTATCTCCAAACACCACGACCAACCACAAGCGGGACATGGAGGAACAGCAAAAACTACCGAACTTATCGGAAGGCGATACTATTGGCCAAAGATAAGGGAGACTATCAAAAGATATGTCAAAAATTGCGACACATGTCAAAGGATCAAAGTCGTACGACATGCACCATATGGTCTTCTACAGCCAAACAAAGCACCAGACAGACCCTGAAAGTCGATAGCCATGGATTTCATCACTGACCTTCCAAAGTCCGAAGGATATGACACGATACTAGTCGTCATTGACCGCATGACCAAAATGAGTCACTTTATTCCATGCAGAAAGGATCTGGACGCACGGCAGTTTGCAAACCTGTTCATGAGAGAGATAGTCAGGTTACACGGACTACCACGAGACATCATCACAGATAGAGGAACGCTGTTCACATCGGACCTATGGAAAAAGATGATGGAAGAACTCGGAATTGAACAAAGGCTAAGCACGGCATTCCACCCTCAAACGGATGGACAGACAGAAAGAATAAATGCGATACTGGAACAATATCTTCGAGCATACATCAACCACCAACAAGACGACTGGTGCGGATATTTACCACTAGCAGAATTTGCATACAAGAACGGATATCAAGAAACGATCAGGAACACACCCTTTTCGCAAACTACGGAATCAACCCCGAATACGAGATGATAGGACATCTGATCCAAGGAAATCAGAAGAATCCAGAAGAAATGACTCAACTACATGAGTCATTACGAAACGAAATGGTTGCAGCACAATTACGACAAAAAGAATACTACGATCAACACCGAAAATCAGATCCGAACCTACAATCAGGCGATATGGTGTGGTTACTACCACGAAATATCAAGACCACGAGGCCATCCAAGAAATTGGACTACAAGAAAATCGGACCATTTAAAATCTTGGCAAAAATCGGAACGAGCGCTTATAAGCTGGACCTACTGCCATCAATGGCAATACACAACACATTCCACATCTCACTCCTCGAACCTTACCAAGACAACCGATTTCCCTCTCAAATTCAAGAACCTCCTCCACCTATCAAAATCAAAGGTGAACAAGAATACGAACTCGATAATATTATCGACTCTCGACTCCACTACGGAAAGCTCCAATATCAAGCCAAGTGGAAAGGATATTCACCAGA
>NESQ01000810.1:0-11506 GCA_003070745.1 Tuber borchii | reverse complement strand
CGACTTTACTCTAATCTTGTCACAATATACAAGCCATACCGATGAGACGATTCAATACCTCGAACAGTTCCTTAAGGCCTTTCATGATCACAAAGTCGTTTTTAAGGAGTACCGAAAGGAATAAGTCCACTGCCAGGAAAGTGAGAGAGGTCACAGCCAGAATTCGAGGTGAGCATAGTGAAGTACTTAATCAACACCGCCTTTTGGGGGCTACATTTGCCAAAAGACGTCGGATTGCGGACGAGCAACGTCGCGATTTAGATGGAATTGTTGCAGATATATATGATGAGGATGTAGACTTTAACTTTGTTAAGATACATCTGTTGAGTCACTTCGGGGACCATATACGGCGCTTTGGGAACATTCAAATGTATTCTACCGAGTCGGGTGAAACAAGTCACAAAACAATGATCAAGGAGGGCTATCAGCGGTCAAATAAAAACGATGCAAGCCAACAAAAAACTACGATCATATTCTAGACTTGACAGCTTCAAAATTCATGAAATGAATATCCAAGCGGATCTATCGCGTCCGATTCGAGACGAAGTACGCGACAAACAGCACAAACGGCAAGTCGGTTCAGTAACTAAACAACCAATGGGTTTCACACCAACCGTGGAAACCATTTCCCAGCTCTACGAGAGTTTGAGAAATATTCCGGACCTTTTAATGGATTATTATCGACGGAAGTGGTCTGTGAGCCAACATTTTGATGTGGATTCGGTTAAATAGTTTCCAGTTGAGATATGTCGGCTTTTACGTGTCCCGGTAGAGAACTTTCAGGACGAGAGAGAGGTCACTTGGCACCTTCTTCGGTGTACCGGAACCCAGCGTTGGAGGTCAACAGGGCAGAGCAGGAATGATTGGGTATGGGTGGATTCGGGTAATAGAAGAATTTATGGAGCACTAAAAGGCTGTTATCCGGCCCGCTTGGTTTCGATAATGAAAGTTCGAGACCCAAGAACGGGTTTAGTAGATAGACTGGTATTAGTAGATAGACTATATGTTGAGAACTCGGGGAAGCTCAGCGATATAACGGGACTTGTTACTGTTACTTTGGGGACGGCGAAAGGCCCAAACGGAACAACCGAGATTCTCGTTAGTATCAAACGGATCATGGGCATGGCGCATTTAGTACCCGAGACTAGTGGTAAGGATAACAACCGCTGGTATGTAAATAGTAGGATTGATTTAGAAACATTTAATAGAATTTATTGAAAACTTTACAGTAGAAAGAAAGAAACAAAGAATGGTATGAAGGGGACGCGTAGCGGTGCATTTTGAGACACCTAAGGATATCGATGGTGAACTAACCGAGGCGACAAATAGGAGTGGTACAGAAAGGCAAAGCGAATCATGAATGTCAGGAGAAGGACGAGAGAAGGCACAAAAGATACGGGCTTCAGTGAAATAAAACAGATTTGGCACGCATACTTTGGAAACAGAAGGGTGTGTGGGGCCGGTACATGGGTAGAGAGTAGATGTTATGACCTGAAGAACGTCCTCCAGGGGACGAAATCCATAACGGAGAAATCAAGGGGAAGAGAGAGAGAGCAAAGTGCGATATGGGACGCTGAGAGAGACGAGGTTGTTCCGGACACGCACCAGGAGTAGAGAGTGCATGTTATGACGTGAAGAACGTCCCCAGGGGGACGAAATCCATAACGGAGAAATCAAGGGGAAGGGAGAGCGCTAAGGGCGTGATGGGGCGCTGAGACAGGCAAGGTTGTTCCGGACGCGCACAGGTACAAAGCGGACGCACAACAGCCAAAATGGCCTGGATAGAAATGCAAAAAAAAATAGGGGTCAGTTAAGCGAGACCTCCTCGCTAGTGGAGCAAGCTAGGGGCCACCTGCAAAAGAGGACGACAAATGGCGCCGAAGGCACGTATGGAGCTTTCAGAAGGCCTGTTGGGTCTTTAGGAAAGGCGGTAAATGTATGAGGGACAGGAGGGACCGGGGGAGGTGGTATTACTAGCAGATACAGGGAGATATGTAGGTAATACATGAGGGAGAATTTTTTTTGCTGATGCACCGCCTCCTCGATCGATGTCAACGCCTTGGGCCCGGAGTGATGTCGGCCGCCGACTTCTTTAAGTTATTTAGGCTGCCCCTACGGAGATGTTGTTCTATTCTTTTGTAGGTTTCTGTGTAGTGGAGTTTCCCTCATTTCCCGCGTGTGCGAGGCTTTCCTTTGTTATCCTTTCGTTTGTTCAGGGGAGCTTTCTGAAGGGTTTTCTGCGTCTTCCTGCTTGCTCGCTGAGAGTACTTTACTTTTTTGAGGGCGAGATGTGCGGTTGGGCCCGTACCATAGGGTCTTGGGGGCGTGGCTTTGATCCCATGAGGGGAGAGATGCGTAGGTTTTTCTTCGCCATAGCTAGCGCTGCATCTCTGGTTTTTCCTGGTAGTTGTACGAATAAAATGCAAAACTGATATAAAAAAAAAAAAAATGGCCGCTTGGTTGACCTATTTTCCTGACCTAAAGATTTCAACACCAAAGTTTCTAGTGCACGATCCCCCCCCACACCTTTTTTCAGCCTCAACCGGGTGCTACACCCCCTATCTCCACCATGGACCCTCTCGGTCCCCCCATCTCGCTCTTCCAGCCCCACTCCGGGCCTCCGTCTACTATCCCCTCCACTGCTGAGATATCTCCGGAGGCTTGTTTTCTTACCTCGCTATTCTCCCGCACCCGCTCCCTTATTAGTTTCACCCCCGAACAACTCCCCTCGCTATCCCCCCAGGACTGCAATAATCTTTCGATTGCCGAAAGTTCTCTCATTCCCCTGGTATGTACCTCTCTTCATGTGGTCAACTCACTCGGCTCCCAGCTGGAGGAGCTCCATTCCACAGTCCAAGACCTGCAGTCACAGGTTGCTAACTCCTCCCCGAATGAGCAACTCCGGGAAATCCGGAACGCCTTACGCGACCTGTCACATAGGATGGCCGCCCCCCCTGCTGCAGGTGGCCCCCAGAAAGGGGGTCGCCTCCCTCCCCCGCCTCCTCCTCCACCCTCTCACCCCGGTCCCTCTGGTTCGTCCCGCGCACACTCCCCCACCCCTGCCCCCCCCCTCCCTCTCGTGCCCCCTCTCAGGCAAAATCATACGCCCAGGCTATCCATGGTGGTATCTCTGAGTTCGACGCTGCGGTTAGGGACAAAAAGGCCAAAGCCAAAGCTAAGGGCAAAAACTCTTCCCCCAGCACTTCAGCAAACAAAGTCTCAACCATCGCTCAGGATGCCTCGCAAAAGGGTCCTGCCCCTCTCCCTAGTGCTGCCAGAAGGTTTTTCGCCCCTCGCTCGACTCACTGCCCCCACCCGCAGGAATCCTCCATCCGTGTCCGTTTCCCAGACATCGCTGCCTCTGTCCTCCGGGAAGCCGGCTCTGAACTCCCAAAGTCTTCCAGAGTCTCGGTTAGCCCAAAGGGGGCTGTCTCTCTCACCGTGGCCGACCCACTCGTCCCCGCCTCTTGTTATGCTCCCTTCTTTGATGCCTTTGTAGCCAGACTCAACCAATCTTTCCCAGTAAACGACAATCCATGGGAACACTTTCGCTACGCCCCTAATGACGTTCAGTTCGCCATTCACGGTATACCTATGGATGCGCACCCTGAGACGGACGAGGAGCTTCACCCTCTCCTTCTGGCCAGCGTGGATAACGCCAAAAACCTTGTTATTACCCGCTCCCGCTTTCTCAACGCTGACCGTGCTGCTAGAACTGACGGGAAAAAAACCTTCTCTGTTGTTGTCCATGTCCCAGCGGACCTGGTGTGGCGTATGACCGACCCCCCCGTATCCTTCTCTTTGGCGACAATCGCGAGGTCAAAAGGGCCTATTCTACCAATGCTCAGAGCCAGTGCTACAACTGCTGGAAATTCGGGCACCTCAAACCCCTCTGCAAAGAATCCACCGTCTGCCAGCTCTGGGCGGGTCCCCACTCGAAGGCGGACCATCGTTGCTCTAACCCCACTTGCCCCAAGGAAGGGAATATCAGGCCCGTGCTCGGATGCTGCATAGCCTCCCCGGCCAGGTGTCCCAACTGCCATGGTTCTCACTCAGCCAGGGACAGAGACTGTCCCGAGCGCCACCCCGCTAACCCTCCACAGATGCCTCCACCGGTTGACACCGATGCCATGGACAAATCTGGCTCCTCCCTCCCTCCCCCCGTGGATCCGGCCCCAAGTACTCCCGAGCCTCGCCCCATCCCGTCCGTCGCTGACCCTCTGGTCACCCCGAGACCGGGCCCCTTTGTTCCCCCTCTTTGTTCCTCCTCAAGGTCTGGCCGCCCACTCCCCGATGTGGACCCTAGCCCCTCCCCCGCCCCCAGAGACACGTCGGCCTCGCGCCGGTAAATGTCTCACAACCCACCTGACCACTTGAGGGGGCTGGCCCCCCTCCGTTCATTTCATCTTGTTCAACACAACTGCCTAGGGAGCTGGAATGTGTTTCTTTCGTTGTTTAATTCTTTTAGTGAAACTTCAAATTACCCATCGGTTGTGGCCCTATAAGACCCTCCCTTCTGGAAGGGTCGCCTTCCCAGCTTTCAAGGTTTTGAGAGTTTTTTTCCTGTTTCTTCCGCCCCCAAACCCAAAGTTGCTTTTTATGTTTCGTTGGCTTTTCAAAAGAGGTTTCAGTCCTTCCCAACTCTACGGGAAGATCGGATGTGTTTTCACTTGATGTGCCTGCTAAAGACCTGTTTGGAGTTGGTTTTCCTTCGTTTCGTGTTTTGAACTTGTATAACTCCCCCCCCAGAGGGAGGGATGTGGTTCCCATCCCGCCCCTGCTGCCTTTCCAGTTTCGTTGGTTCTTCTTCTTGTGGTTGGGGACTTTAACTTGCACTATCCTTTGCCTGATCCCGCCCGCCGCCACTCCAGTGAGGAGTTGGCTTTGTCTTTCCCATACTTTCAGAGAGCTTCCAAGTTAGGTTTTTCCCTTCTAAATACCCCCAGGGTTTTTACAAGGTTTCCCTTCGGAGGCACCTCTAGACCATAGGTCATTGATTTTGCTTTTGCCTCGCCCTTGTTGCGTTCCTTTGTTCAGAGCTGGGACACCTCACTCCCCTCCACTGGCTCGGATCATATTCTCATTTCTATTCTTCTGCAGCATCCGAGAATGCATCCTCCCCCCCCCTGCTCCCAACTGGCTCTTGACAGATTGGTCTGCCCTCTCCCCTCTCCTTTCCGACTTCAAAGTCCCCCCGTCTCCGAATAACCCTCCTCTCGTGGCCCTAGAAACTTGGTTTGATGGGGCTCTTTGTTCCGTGACTTCTCTACTGATTAGCCACACCCCCCTCTCTCGCCCCTCGAGCAGATCCAAACCCTGGTGGTCCTTCCTGCTGTCCCTTCTTCGTCGGGAATATCACTCTGCGTCCCGCAAAGCCAGATCCTCTCTCTCCCCGCAAGATAGGATGGCGGCCAAGCTCTCTAAGAATGGGTACTTTAAGGCCATCAAGAGTGCAAAGAACGCCCACTGGAGGTCCCTCCTGGCGGACGCCACCCTCGCTCCATCTGGACGGTCAAAAAGTTTTCGCTAGGCCGGCCCGTCTCTCGTTTTCCGTCCTTTCCGGAGGCTTCCAACCCGCTGGACATCAATGCCTCCCTCCTGGCTCACTTCTTTCCCGAAAAGCCCGTCGCCTCGCTACCTGCCAACCTCTCTGCTTTCAGCGATGCCCCCCCTTTGACCCCCGAAGAAGTCTCCCTGGCTCTCTCCAAGTGCTCCCCGTCTTCCGCTCCCGGTCCGGACACTATTCCCTACTCAGTATGGAAGGCCCTCCACAAGGCCCATCCCCATATCCTCACTTCACTCCTGGGCCCTCTCCTGGTCTATGGCCATCACCCTGCCTCCCTCAAACGCGCTCACGGGTCGTTCTGGACAAGCCTGGCAAGGCCTCCTACCACTCGCCTGCTTCTTTTCGCATCATCGTCCTCCTGGAAACGGTTTCCAAGATCCTCGAAAGAGTCGTTGCCTCCCGCCTCTCCACCGTGGCCCGCTTTCAGGGGCTCCTGTCCCCCAATCAGTGTGGCTCTCTTCCCACCCTCTCCTCTTTTGACGCCTGTACCGCGATGGTTCATTCTGTCCGCACGCTCCAGAGGTCTCGCAGGAAAGTTTCTTCTTTGTTTTTGGACATCAAGGGCGGTTTTGACAACGTTGATGTCTTCATTCTTTGTTCCCTTTTATGCAGAAAGAGGGTAAATCGTTATTTGGTTTCTTGGGTTTTTTCCTTTTTGACTAACAGAAGATGCTGTTTGTTGTTTCAGGGCTCTCCCAAGGTTTTTTCGTCAGTTACTGTTGGGACCCCACAAGGGTCTCCTATTTCTCCATTGTTGTTTGTGATTTATGTTTCTTGCTTGCATCTTCAAATCCCGAAGGGGATTATTTTGTCTTATGTTGATAATTTTTCTATAACTGTGGCTTCTTCTTCTTACCGTACCAACGTCAGACTGCTTCAAAGAACCTTTGGGGTTATGAAGGCTAAGGCCATGGCGGTTAAGGTTGGTTTCTCAATACCCAAGACGGAACTCATCCACTGGCGCACCCCCAAGCAGAGAGACCTGCCGGGTGAGCCCACTCCCCCCCCGATTGCTCTGGATGGCCAGGTGTTCTTCCCCGCTGCACAGCTCCATTGGTTGGGCTACTGGTTTCTCCCGAACATATCATCCACTGCTCACTTCTCAAGGCGTCTGGCCCTCTCCCAGGCCGCTTTCGCGGCGATCAGAAGGCTTTCCGGGTTTGGAGCCGGCGTCTCCCCTCACCCCTGCCACAGGCTGGCCTACTCGCTTATCTTCCCTATACTGTCGTATGGGGCTGACCTCTTTGTCCCTACCAAGAGACTTCTCCAGATGATGGCCGTCCATTGGCACCATGTCCAAAGATGGGTCACTAATTGCTTCAGGTCTACTCCTACTACCATCCTAGCCGCAGAAGCTGCGCTCCCCCCCCTCTCGGTGCTCTTGTCCCACAAACGTCGCATGGCGGCTCTTCGCCTGTGCTGCTCCCCCACTACCATCAATCCGGCGGCTGCCCGCCTCCCTCTCACTTTCCCTTCTGCCCTCCCTGATCGGGAGAAGGAAAACCTTCGATCACTCTGCGTTGGTCTCGACCCAAACGTCAGGCCTCTCCTTTGGTCCACCCCCGAACTGAAGCCCCCGGTCAGGACTCACCTCCCGGTTGACGCCCTCGCACACCTCGTCCTGCCCCTCATAGGGGACTCTCCTACGCTGCCCCTCTTGGGGGCCTCCCTGCTTCCAGACCTCCCCCCCCTCCTCTCGGAAACCCTCATGAGAGCCTCCTATCGCGTACTCCAGCGGAAAGCCCGTATCATGATACTTGACTCATGGAAACACGACGCTCCACCGCCGGAATATTACCCTTTTCCCCTCGGTACGACACCCCATCCGTTCATGGGCCTAGGCAAGTTTATGGCCGGCCGTATCCATCAAATGCGCGTCCAGAAGAGCTACCTGGCCGCCCACCCCTCCTGGTCTCAACCTGACCTCTCGCCCCTCTACACCTTGTGTTATTTGCGTTGGGATTAAGGTTTTCTTTACGCCATAGCTAGCCCTGCATGCGAGTTCTTGTACCTTAACAACGAATACATGAGATAAAAAAAAATAAAAATAAAAATAAAAATAAAAAATAAAAATGGCCACTTGGTTGAGAGAGAGAGACACGAACCATCTCCTCTACACATCCGGCGATTGAAATCTCAACACCACGAGAAATCATCGTCAACATCCACCCCCCGCACTCTCAGTGAGCTGCAACTCCCTATGATGGTCTCAGACTTGGGCACCCGTTTCCTAGGGCCTGTCCCATCCTCCTCTTAGCTTTTGTTTTGTAGTTTCCCTCAACATTTGCACGGTCGGCAATACCCTCGCGTCCATGTTACAGACGGCTGGGATCACGGTTCGCAGTAAGAGAAAAATTTTCACCAGGCTACGGTCGATTTCTCTGTTCTCTTCGATTAGGTTTCGTTTGAGGCTGCCTAGTCAGACACGCACATGTCTCCGATAGTTCCTACTATTCTTGGGTCTACCTCTCCTCTCCTCTGCTCGGTCTCGTCCCGTGGCTCGGTTACAGCCAACACCCTCCATCCGCTAATGGCTCACTCTTTTGCCGAGACACCCCTCACAGCTGGCATGCTTACTGCCAACGGTACCACCCATCCCCGGCGGTGGGCGGGGCCGCACCCCTCAGTTATGCTTGGTCTTGGTAATGCACTGCCTCCTTGGACGATGTCAACGCCTTGGGTTACGGAGTAATGTGATGGATTTGCTTGGTTTTAGCGCTTACTGTCCTCCCGTTCTGTGTTCTGTAGTTTTAGGCTGAATTTTCAAGGTCGGGTTTCTGTTAGAGCACTTGGGATATGAACGGAGTTTCTTTTGTTACTTTGTTTTAAAGGGGAGGAGTTTTCGGGTCCGGTTTTCCTGTTGTCTCCTGCCTGTCGTGTTGGTGATTTATTTCTATTGTCTCCTTAGCCGATAGGGCTTTTTGTCTTCGCGGCGGGATCGTGCGGTTGGTTCCATACCAGAGGGACTTGGGATGATGGTTTTTTCCGGTGGTCCGAGAAGGATTTCTTTGGAGTTTTTTCCTTACCATAGCTTACCGTTGCACGTAGCCTTTTGTACCCCATAGTTGATAATCAAAAGCGCATAATATAAAATAAAAAATAAAAAATAAAAAAAAGGCCGCTTGGTTGAGAGTTCTTCACGCAACCATCTAAGTTATTTTCCTACAATATACTTTTATCTTTACACTTTGCACTACCGGGCTGCAGACATAGTATCTCTTACGAGCTTAGCGATATATTGTATGAGACAGGAGTCTGTATACTCAGCTGTCATTGTTCGTACGAACTTAGGGAAGTGTGATCGCTATCGAGGATAGGGGTTACCTGCTGCAAGTATCGCCCGTAGGGAAGAGGATTGTAACACCTTTAAATGACCAGTAAGTTACAAAGTCTAGAGGTAGAGCAGCAAATCTCTCAAGCTAAAATTATATCCCTTTAAGAGGAACTTAATTTTCTAGGAGTAACTGCTGTTTCCTTACTTATACATATTCCATGGAAGAAGTATTCAAAAATATAAGTTTTGAGTTTGTATAGACACTTAGATAATTGGAAGGATTTCTTTATACAAACTAAAATACTTCTTGTATCTTTTGACTTTCTAGAAATATTAGTTGTGTGATATAATAGCCTTTGGCCATAATAAGCCTTGTTACAAATCTTTTCTGTATGATTATAACGTACTAGCATTCCCTATATTGCGAGCGTTCTGACTAGCAATAATAGTTTGAATATTTCTCTTCATATCAAAGATTTCAAGCACATATTTTCTGTCATCATTAGCCCATCTTTCCTTATTCTTTATTCTCCTAAATTAAACTCTATCTTATTTAAGACAAAGTAAGAATAGCAAAGAATATGACAAACTGCCTTACAGCTATTCTGGTTGGAGTGGACAGCTATCAACTTCAGATACACAAAATTGGTGAGTGAGACAAAACTAGTACTCAACTAGTAAAGGTTAAAATGGAAAAATCTAGTAAATAATTTTGATTATAGTTTGACCTTCTGAAAAGGTTAATGAATGTTTTAAACTAATTATAAAATATTGACCAGTAGTTTTTATGCTCAATGCTATTCTTTTAACATGTCTATTTAAGATACAGATAGTTTCTCAGTAAGCTGGCTAGTTCAGGTTAGTTTTCCTCCATAATTTGATAGTCTCTGATTAGAAAGTAGATTACTTACTAATTATATTGATAACAATAGGTAAAAACCTATATAAGATTTTGAAATGTTTTATATTAGTCCTTTTAGTAGTATTTGTAATACTGGTATAAAGTTTGGTATCAGCCATGGCATCACTGCCATGTATCAAGGCAATTACTAAATTGATAATTTTACTATGACTCATATTAGTATTATGCTATTTGTCTTATTAAAAGATACTTATACAGTGATTCTGAGGAAGAAAGTATCTATTCAGTGACTCTAGCAAAATACTTACCCACTCCTCTGAGAATTTAACTCTTCTTTTCCTCTGATTCCACTTCTGCTTTTATCTTTAGGAATGAGTTACCACTACTGGATGAGCAAAAAAGGGTTTGACAGCTTCTAAACTTTAACATACCTGAGTTTTATAGCTTTTAAGATAGAAAGAGCAAAATCACTAGCTTTGTAGCATTTCTTTGGTATGTCAAATTTGAGAAAACAAGCACTCTCTATTGCTATCTACTCATACCCATTTCTCTTTAATTTTTTCTTCTTTTTTTCCTTTCAAACAAATATCTTTTCTAGTAATGATAAAGGTAAATCTACCACTTCATGTTATGAGAATATAGTGCATTTTTATTCTAACTAAGGGGATAATTTACAGAGAAAATCATACCTAGTTAGATGCCATCACACAATTCTTTCTTCTGAGTTTATACCAGCAGTCCAGGATATATTTTTCTTATTTAGAACTTTTCCCATAATATCTGTACTCTCAGTACACTCTATTACCCCAGCCTCTCCTGATACTTCACTGACTACTGCCTCTATTCCTATCAGATTTATAGATATATTACACTCTACAGCTATTATAAGTACATCTAGGAGAGTTTTATATTAATTTATCAAAACTGTACTATTTTGTAAATAACCTCCACAAACAGAACTTGTATTTGGAACCCCTGGACATCTAATTTCTCTACCATAAGTATGATAAATTGGTAACTGGGGAAAGGTCCATAGAGAGCTCCAGACTTAATTACAATTTCTATAACTCAATATAATCTATTGAAGTCTGAGTCAAGATATGTATATGGTAACCTGCTATGGAGAGTGGGTTGAAGAGGGAAGAAAAGGCAAGTTCTATGCAATGATATTGGAATAGGAAGATGGCTGGATAGGAGGATGTCAATTTTGCCTAATGCGAGAGCAACCCGTGAAGATGTTTGCAATTAAGGCAAAATATCTTTCAATACTATTCATGGCTCAGTGTCACAAATAGTAACTAGTCAAGAACTTAGTTTTACATAGTAATGCACTTGTAGGTCATTAGTTAGTTATAATTAATTTATTATTCATGACTCCCACTTGCAAAGTCATATAATGTAATGTCTTTCATATAGGATTTATAGTACTAACAAATTTCAAAAGGATTCAGACACCTTGGCACCAAGACAAAACCAAAGTATGGGCAAGCTGGTATCTTAATAAGGTGTCTGAATACTTTTGAAATTTCTTAGTAGTAATTATGGGTTTTACACATTCGATCCCTTTAGGTTAAATGACTTGGTATAAGTATTATGACTGACTTCAAGTTTAGTATATTATGCAGTAAATTCTCTGAGTCAGCTGATGGATCTCATACTATGACTTACTATGAGTCATAAGTACTTGCAACTCAAGAGTCTGAGTTATAAGATTTAGAGTTGTGGAAAGAGCTAGTGTGAAAAGATACTAGGAATGTTTGAGAGAGGGCTCTTTACACAACCATCTAAGCACTCTCCTGAGTTT